>JAHRHZ010000012.1:34916702-34948544 GCA_024137785.1 Ginglymostoma cirratum | reverse complement strand
ACCGGTTTTGCTGGCTTTTATCGAAACAAATAATCCATACAAACAGTAGAAGTACATAAACTTGTAGACTGGCCAAACTTAGATGCACGTATTTGGTTCCAGAGTAATCAATTACGACGTGAAGTAATAGTTCAACAGCAAATCACTTATTTTAAACAGTCTAAATTCCACATTGCTGGAGTCGTTCTTACTTTAAGTATTGACACAAAGCGTCCTTGCAGCCCGACAGTAATGAAACGATGAATGTATATGGTTGTCCTCAAGGGAAGATGATTGACTTGTGGGTTGTTTTCACAGAATGGTTACAAGAGGTCATTTAGTCGGTTGTGGTTATGCCAGCTCTACCAAGGCAAATTATCTTATTCTACTCTCTGTCCTTTCCCTGTAGTTTTGTAAGGTTTTTTTTTCCCCTCTTCAAGCCTTTAAATTACCTTTTGAAAGCCAGCTTGTATCTGGAACTTCTATACTCAAGTGATGTGTTCCTGACCACCTGTGTAGAAAAGGCTTTTCCTCCTGTTGCAGCTAGCTGTTTATACATTCAGTGATCTAAATGTTGCTGGATAGACCTGTGTTTATTGCCCATCCTTAATTGGCCTTGAGAAGATAGTGGTGCTTTCCTGCATTGTTGCAGTCTTCAACATGCAGGGGTACTGATTGTACTATTAGAATTTTGCCCATGCAACATTGAAGGAGAAGCAATATAGTTCCAAACTGGGAGTGGCATCTATTCGGGAATGGAACTTCAAGGGGACAGGAAGATGTGAATAGTATTTCCTGAGCAAAGTAATTAGACAAGATAAAGATGTATGAGTAGTGGGTCATTCAGCCCAATGAGATCATGTCTGATCTGAATCTTCAGTTCCACTTCTCTGCCTTTTACTCATAACCCCTGACTCCCTTACTGATGGTATGTCCTCCTGAGCCTGAAGTATACTCTACACTAAAGAGCTGTTGAGGCTAAGTTAAGAACTTGAATAAAAACGAAATACTACAAATGTTGGAAATATGAAACAAACAGCTGGAGAAATGCAGCAGATCTGACAGATCTTGAGAGAGAAGCAGAGTTAAAGTTTCAAATCTAGTGTGATTCTCCTTCAGAACCCTGACTCTTCTGAAGAAGAGTCATAGCAGACTTGAAATGTTAATTCTGTTTCTATCTCCACAGATGCTGTTGGACCTGCTGAGTGTCTCCAACTTTGTTTGTCCACAGAGTCAATACTTTATGAGAGAAGGGTCCTCCCCATCGCTGTTAAATGGCTAACCCCTTAGACTAGTTCTAATCTCTTCACATCTACACTGTCAGGCTGCCAGGTATTCTTGTATGTGTCAGGCCCCAGGTAATCTTCACATAATCACTGAATTTTTTTTCATTCACGAGATGAGGACATCGCTGGCTAGGCAGTATTTATTGTCCATCCCTAATTGCCCAGAAGGCAGTTAGGAGTCAACCACATTGCTATGGGTCTAGAGTCACATGTAGGCCAGACCAGGTAAGGGTGGCAATTTCCTTCCCTAAAGAACATTAGTGAACTACACGGGTTTTTCTGACAATTGACAATGGATTCATGGTTATCATTAGATTGTCAGTTCCAGATATTTATGGAATTCAGATTCCACCATCTGCCACGGTGGGATTTGTACCCAGGTCCCCAGAACATTATCTGGATCTCTGGATCAACAGTCATGTAGAAGAAGTCTGTACAACCATCGTGCCTGCACCAGCTCTTCAAACGAGCATTGTCTCCTGCTTTTTGCCTTGTAACCTTGCACACTATTTCTGTCCAAATTATCATCCAACGCCCTCTCAAAATTGAACCTGCCTCCACCATAATCCAAACAGTTTATCTAAACAGAGTAAAACTGCAGAAAGCTGCCATACTAAGAGACATGGTGGTACTTATACACAAAACACAGAAAGCTAGCATACAAGTGGAATGGAATGTAGGTCCTTATTTCAAGGGGATTGGAGTATGGAAGTAGGGAAGCCTTTCTACAACTGTGCAAGGTGCTGGTGATACACATCCAAAGTACTGAGAGTTGTTTCACCCCTTTATTTATGGAAATATATTATTTCATTGGAGGCAGTTCAGAGAAGGTTCACTGAGATGATCCCTTGGTGTGGAGGATGAGAGAAAGTTTTCCCCTCTTGGGAGAATCTAGGGCATACTTGCAGAGGGATTTCTCCTGAGGGTTGAGTGTTTGAACTACTTGCCACAGAGCTGTGGGAGCAGAGTCCTTGTGTGTGTATAAGGTTGCGAGATTCTTGATCAGTAGGGAAATCAAGGGTTGTGGGGAAAGGCCAGGAAAGTTGGTGTGAGGTGTACTGGATCGACCATGTTCCTGTTGAATGGTGGAGCAAGCTCCTGTTCCTATTTCTTGTGGTCTTCATGCATTCCATATCCTAACTATTCACTACATGAAAGTTTTTTTTCTCTCACATCACCCTGCCTCTTTTGCAGATCACTTTAAGTCTATGCCCTCTAATTTTTTATCTTTTTACAAGTGGGAACAGCTTCTCACTATCCAGTTATCCATTTTGAAAACCTCTATCAAATCTCCTCCCTGCCTTCTTTTGTCCGAAGATAAGTCCCAACTTCTTCAATCTTTCTCCCTAACTGACATTTCTCATTTCTGGAACAATTCTTGTAAATCTCTTCTGCATTTTCACATCTGTTCTATAAATGTGGTACTCTCACTGTACAGAATGATGCAGCTGAGGTCCAACAAGTTGAACTTGTATAAGGCACATCATCTCCTTGCTCTTGTATTCTATGCCCTTCTTATTAAATCTGAGTATATTCTGCTTTATTAACTGTTCTCTGCACTTATCCTGCCACCTCAATGTTTATTCTGTGTTGGAAGCCATCACTCCGAGTGATCTTTGTGCCTTTGAAGACCCCACCCCCCGACTGATCTAGTGCCTTTGAAGTACCCACAGCCCTGAGTGATCTTTGTGTTACTGAAACCAAGACCTTGGAGACAACTGTGTCTAGAGATCTTTCTGTTTGTGTTAGAATACTAGGTCAACAGCCATCTTAATATTCCACATGTTCTTTTCTTGAAGAAAAGTCTATTGGTTAAAGAAAAACTATTTAGTGGATCTGGAGAAAGGATATCATTCACCATAATTGGGAAGTGGATAAGGCAATGAAATTTTAATGTTGTAACCTGAGGAACAGCGGGAACTAGCAAGACACAGCATACTCCTCCCATCTTAGTCATAGTCACGTTTAGAAGCACTTGGTGCAGTCTTTAAGGAGTAAGAATGACCACACTTGTTAGTAAGGGCATTCCAGGATGATTAGATAGGACTGCAAGACATGGGAGTGGAAGTAGCCGATTTGGCCAGTCAAGCCTGCTCCGCCATTTAACTTGATCATGACGCTGATAATTCTTCTCTTCACTTTTCTGCCTTTTTACCGAAACGTTTGGTTCACTTACTGATTAATAATTTGTCTAGCTCAGTCCTGAAAATACTTAACGAACCAGCTTCAATAACCTTCTGCAGTAAAGAATTCCACAGAATCACTACCCTCAGAATAATTGTTTCTCCTCATCCCTGTCTTCAGTGTGTACTTCCTTATTGTAAGCTTTGGCAATCCTTCTCTAATGAGTATGAATGTCCACCTAGGGAAAGTTCTAAGCTTATTCTTATTTGACCCGGTGACGGTGAAGGAACTTTGATATGGTTTTAAGTCAAGGTAGTGTGTAACTTGGAAGGGAATTTGTAAGTGGCTCCCGCCAGTGGGATCAGTCAGTCTAAGATAAGTATTTTCACCTTAAATCAGGCCACTCATAAGGGCATAAAAGCAGAGCTAGCTAAAGTGAATTGGCAAATTAATTTGAGGCATAGACTAGTATTGGTACAGTGGCTGACATTTAGTAAGAATTTCAGAAGAGGCAAGTTAGATACATTACAATGAAAAATGGGAGTTCCTGGAGGCAGATGCATCATTTGTGGTGAACTAAAATAGTTTTTTTACATTCATTTAAGGAAATGTCAAAATCACTGGTTTGGCCAACATTTATTGCCCATCCCTAATTGCCCTTGAAGGTGGTAATGCGTAGCTGCTGCAGTCCTTGGGGTGTAGGAGCTCCCACGATGTTGTTGAAGAGGGAGTTCCAGGCTTTTGACTGGGCGACATTGAAGGAATGATGTAGTTCCAAGTCAGAATAGTGCAAGACTTGGAGAGGAAGGTGGTAGTGCTGGTCACATGCATCTGCTCCCCTTGCTTTTCTAAATGGTTGAGGTTGCAGCTTTGGAAGAAGCCTTCAGTTGTTTCAGTGGTGAAAATTTAATTCAACAAAAAATGTCCAATTAAAAAGTAAATCTAATGGTGATCATCATGAAAACCCAGTTGGTTCACTGTTCTTCAGAGATAGAAATCTGCTGTCTTCAACTTTGGCCTACATGTGACTTGACTGCCCTTTAAAATAGTCTAGCAAGCTACTCAGTACCAGAACTGCCACAAAATCTAAAGCAAGGAATGCATGCAGCACTTGTTATGAGCCATTTTGAAAATGCGCTGATACCCAAACCCCACCACACTCAGGGTTGTCACAAAAGTTGAAGTTTTAAGCAAATTACTCAAAGTTCACCAGTTTACTTAACTGATAGACTCAGACTCAGACTCAGTTACAGAAAACACTGACAAGCTTTCTGTACTTATCATTTATCACAAAAGCCAATCCTAACCATAGGAAAATAAAATGTGAATTATCAATTTATAAGTCCCTAACTTTAAACTGTAGCCCATTCCTGAACCCCTTTACTCCTATGCAGACAGACACAGACAAAGAAGCATTGATGTTATTAGTGGAGGGAGAAACATTGGGGAAACACATTTTAAAAGCCCCAGTCCGTAGGATTTGTTCTTTTTCTCACCCTCAAGTCCTTCTGATCTTCAATTTTTTTTTTTTTTTTGTCAATTCTTTGCTGAAGATTCAGGATAGTTGGTAAGTAAAAACCGAAAGGACTGCGGATGCTATAAATCAGGAACAAAAACAAAATTGCTGGAAAAGCTCAGCAGGTCTGGCAGGATCTATGAAGAAAAAATCAGTTAACGTTTCGGGCCCAGTAACCCTTCCTCAGAACTAATGGTGGCTCGGAAAATGTCAGTTAATCTGCAGAAAATAGGGAGGGGGATGGGGCAGGGAGTAAACGATAGGATAGAGCGTAGTGACAGTTGGCACATTGATTGTTCAGTCTTACAGTCATTGGTTAGAGGCAACAGCTAATCTTTTCTGAGGAAGGGTCTAGGCCCGAAATGTCAGCCTTCCTGCTCCTCTGCTGCTTGGTCTGCTGTGTTCATCCAGCTCTACACCTTGTTATCTCAGCTAATCTTCATAACTTGCTATCAGCTATCTTTTAATTTTTGTTTATTTTATTGCAGAGAGAGGGAAAGAGAGATGCTGTCTTAAGCCCTTTTGCCTCTATACTGTTCAGACCTCTTGTTCACCTGCCCAGGAGCTATAGAGTTGTCACGCTAATGACCCCTGATAGGTCAGGGTCCTGATAGGTTTATGCAATCAGCATTGCGGCTGAGTGAAGCTTACTCTGCATACACACCCAATATGCCATGGCATCTCAAGCGTCTTCCCTGAGCCTCCTCGCGGCCCCCCGCAAAAAAAAAGCTAAAACGAAACAAGTAGTGAGTTTCAGTTGTTTGTTTATAAAAGTGCAGCAGCCCCTTCCACAGTCCTTGATTTAAGGGAACACAGTGTGGAGCTGGAGGAACACAGCAGGCCAGGCAGCATCAGAGGAGCAGGAAAGCTGACGTTTCGCATCAGGACCCTTCTTCAGAAATATCTGACTCCAGCATTGGCAGTTCTTACTATGCTTGATTTAAGCTGGTTCTTTTCCCATTTTTGGCCTTTACACAACAAACATCAACTTAGGCAAATGACAACCTTAGCCCTGTTGACCCTGTAATCCTCTCCTTATTAATGTCTTTGAGCTTGTGCCAAAATTTGTAGAACTGCCCCACAAACAAGTTAAACAACAGTCTGACATAGCATGATAAATTTCAGATTGAGAGTATGACGTGGTGTCAGACAGCACCAGTATTATCCCTGGGTATGTCGTATCCTACCACAGGACAAACTATGAAGAGGTGACGGCAAAATGTATGGAGGAAATTGTCTTAGGAGTATACATCATTTCCAAAGTGATGCTCTGACCTCATTGTAACAAAGTGGAAACAGCAAAGAATTGTCACAGAATTTGAATTAACTCAAATTTTTGTCAATCCTTTCAAATGCATGTTTGTAGTAATTAGCTATAAAAATTGCATAACAATATATGCATAAGAATTACAAACACGAGTACACCTAGCCAACGCTTCCATTCTATTAGATCGTAGTTGATCTGATTGTGGTCTCTAATTTCCCACCTATTCACTAACAAGGTAATCAATTAACCTCTATATTTAAAGTATTCAATTATCTTGCCTCCATCTTTCTCTGAGGGAGAGAGTTTGAACACATTTCTGACGCTCGGAGCAAGAGAATTCCTCTGCTACCTGACCTGCAGTGTTCCTCCAGCATCCGCAGTTCTTGCTCTCTCCAAGAGAATTCCTCCTCATCTTATCCTTAATGAGAGACCCCTTATTTTTAAATTGTATCCCGGTGTTCATTTCTCCACAAGGCAAAATGTTCTTTCAGTGTCACCCTAGCAGTCTGCTCAGGATCTTGTGTTTCAATTAGTTCACCATTCATTCTTCTAAACATCAATGGATGCGGGTCCAGCCTGTCCAACCTTTTCTCCGTCTCCACCCCACTCAAGGTGTGACTTGAGTGAGCCCTATCTCAACGGTCTCAGGTATTTCTATACAATTCAGGTAAAATTGACCTTTTTATGTAGGGTGTAATTTGAGACTTTGGTAATGATAGTTACGGCACTGAGAGGGGTGCAAGCCTGACTGAAGGAAATGCCTTGCAATCAATATAAATACTTACGCTCTTCCCTGTTATGTGCTTTTTAAGAGCCATGACTTGCATGTAGTATTTGGGGCAGTAAGACATCCCTTGGTTCTTCAGGTTGTAATTAATAACGAGTAATTCACCAAAAGATTAATTTGTGACCAAATGTTTGGATAAGAGTTAATTTTAAATAAGATAAATAAGCTTTGAGAGATTAAGATGGGGAAAAATGGGATCTGGTACGGGGCAGGGGCAGTAATGTTAGAGAATGGGGCTTAAAGGTTGCCATTAAAGGCTGACATGACAGAAATAACTTGGAAGTGGAAGATCCATAGTGAATAGCACACATCAGTGGAAGGCAGGGAAGTAATGCAATTGTATGAGGTGCTCTGTTAAGATGTAGCAATTGATAAATGGCGAACACTATCATTTAATCTTCATTTTGTCATGTAAAGACCATTTTGTATTCGGTTGATTTTTACTGCAGCCAGTAACGATGAAAACCATGCAAGGAGCACTCAGAGTTGGAGCAGGATGGCATAATTTAGAGTCCCTGCATCCCTGTAAACATACACAATAAAACTGACTGCCAAACAGCTCTATTATAGATATACGGCATAAAAATACCACATCTTTACATTGAAAGTGCAATTGTACAGAGCCTTGAAACTTGAGCTGCAGGTTTGCCTACTATTATGTTGGAGAAACAGCAAACAAAATACATCCTTTTCTTCCCCTCTTGCTGAAAGATGGGTTTTGACTTGACAGATGTTGTGGAGATTGAAAACATCTGCACCAAACTTCATAGTTAAGTTTATAATGCAAAAGTAAAAATTATGCAGAAATAATACAAGTGCATACAAACATACAAGTTAGGAGCAAAAGTAGGTCATTTTGGCCTAAAAGCCTGATCTGCCATTTAATAAGATCATTGCTGAAGTGATTGCAACACATTGCTGGCTACCCCTGATAATTTTTCCCCCCATTGCTTCTCCAGAATTTAGCCACCTCTGGAAGGATATTCAAAGATATTCTGCTCAGAAGTAGACTTTTGTGCGAGAGAATTTCTATGATACGTGAACCCTCACCCACTCCCACCCCAGGAAAAAAATTCTGTCAATCAGTCTTATATTGTTGACTTTTTAGCTTGAAATAGTGACACCTAGTTCCAAGTTCACTCCAGAGAAAGCATCCTTTCCACATGCACCCTGTCAAAACCTCTCGTTCTTCTGTTTGTTTCAAGACACTTCTACTGTTTAAAACTCCAGTTGCAAGCATCGCTTACCTAACCTTTCCTCAAGATGACCCTTTCATTCTGATATTAATCTAGTAATCTTCTGAACTGCTTCCAGCACATTTATATCTTTCCTGAAATGGATGAAGACGGAGCCCAGAGAGAGAGAATGGCTGTTGAGGAGACAAATGGCTGGATGATAGTATGCCAGGCAGAGAGAAAAGCTGATAATTGACACCATAAGTAGGTGAAAATGGGTAGGCCAAGCTGAAAGCAGCTCATGTCATGACAGGGCCTGGGTGTGAGGGTCTGCTCACAACATGGTTTCCTCTGCACTGGGGAGATGCAATGCAGACTTGCACCTGCACTTTGTCTGCAGAAATAACTCGGAACTGCCAGTTGCCTGCAACTGAACTCTGTCAATTATCTGTATTCTGACATTCTGTCGAATATCCCTCTGCATCTTGATGGCCTATTCCTCAAGCAATTTTGTGAATTCATTGAACCAGCTCTGCTTTCATGTGCTCAGGCTCGTGTGTGTGTGTGTGAGAGACAGAGAAAGATGCACAGGATTTTATCCAAGATGTTTAAATTCCATGTTTTCCTATTTTGTTTACTTTATTTGTATTGTTACATTTTAACCAGTAGTCTGTGTTCCAGCAGGCCAAAAGAAATTCTCATTGCGATTTTTATCCCCACAGTCTGCAATTTTCAACTTCCAGAGCCTACTGACGGTGATACTACTCTTGATATGTACCTGTGCTTACATCAGAGCCCTAGCTCCTAGTGTTCTGGACAAAAATAAAACTGGGTAAGGGGGCACTGTATCTTTTGACTTTTTAAAATTAGTTTATCAAAATAGTTCAAAAATTAAAATGTGACCAAATGCAACAGACTGCATTCGAAAATATGTTTAATACTGGATATTTATGATTTCTATTGGCTTAGGAATTCTTGGTCTTTGGGCATTAACTTATGGTTTTTCCCTCAAGTTTAAAAAAAATACATAGATTTCAACAAACTGAGAATTAACTTCTATTAGCAATGGCTGTGCATTTCATTAAATGTCTCGCATTACATTGTATTTGGAAAAAGCAAACTTAGATAACCTTTAAATATGTTTCCCTTGTTTTAATTGACCTCAGAATCACAAGGATTAATCTTAAGCTATTTTAACCTGTTAACAAGCATCTCTCTACAAATCATGAGATGATGTTGGTGCATAGACTATTGTAATATTGTTCATCTTTTAAAAAGGAGGAAGCACCACTTAGAGTTGATTTAAATTTGAGGAATCTGCTCAATTGATTCAAAAATTTGATATTGCATGTATGTCCATTGCACCTCACCACAGATCGAGGCGTAGGGTTTGTTCAGCACAACAAACATGAAGTAGAATTATGTTGGATGTTCTCATGCCATCTCTTGTCACAATGTCTAACAATTTAGTTGTGTCTCAATTCAAATTGATCTTGGTAATTCCTTGGGTGATTAAGAAAAGTCTAGTAGTTGCCTAAACAAAAACAGTGTAGTTCAACAGTCAGGTCATAAAGTTGAAATTTCAAGTCACCCCAAAGATACTTTAGATCTGCCTGAGAGCCCACTTAATGTCATCTTGGCTGATCAACATGGAATTTGTAAGGAATATTGTAATGGAATACCCAGGATGTAAGTCCCTACCTAGACTACCTAGATATATCTTAAGACAGCAGTACATTAATACATATAAACAATTGACTTACGAATTATACTAAAGGTGCAAAACAGGAGCTATCATACCGATTAGTTTCAGTTAAGTAAATATATTCCGTTTCCGACTCAATTCAATATAAGTAATTGTTTGAAATGTCTTCAAAGATGTGTTTGCTACATTAGCCGCACATTTCGTTAAGGGTTAGAAGGAATTAATTTGAATAAATGCTTCCCCCGCACACGCACTGAAACATGAAAAAGCATTTTAAACCGTAGGCACAATAGACACTTAACAACACAGTGCATATAATTAGAAGGCACAGCTGAAAGGTGACATCTGGAAAAGGAAAGAAATTGGCAGAAGGAGTTGACCTATTTCCAGTGTAAATCTGTATGTTCTTGTGTGTCTGCAATGACACAAGATGAACAATGTAACAGAAGCCAAACTATAATTTCATGCTGAATGTGAGACTATCAGAAGGTACTCTGAAACAAATTTGGCTCTCCACTAGTTCATTATACCGCAACTAGTACAAAGCTAACCTTTAACATGAACACATGCATATTAACAAACTAGTGGGTGTAATTTAACTACGCCCTTGTATTTTGCCTCCTGAGACTAAATCTTAAATCTAACCCAGACTGATGGAGCAATACTATCCTGTTTCTGCAGTGTAAAGATCCTAAATTAAGTTTAGACAGTCATACCGTAGTTCTTTGTAGACATGATTTCATAGCACAAAACTGTCTGTAATGCATACAGATTGGCAGTTTTGCTAAGAGTTACTAAGAATGCTGACGTAGCAAATGGAAAAATATAGCAGGGAGTGTCCTCCTAATGTTGGAGTTGCTAGCTGCTTTAGGCATAGAAAAAGTCTATTTTGTCTGTTTTTGACCATTGCAACATCTGATTTTGGATATATTTGCCAACAACAGGTAGCAAAACTTAGTAAAGTGCTCTAATCTTAAACATTAAAATGTAAATCCTGATGAACAATGTGTGACTCTGAGAAGCGTTTTCAATAATCCTAGATATGATCGATAGTGCTCCTTTAGAATATTTGGAAAAATGTAGAATTTGAAGGATTGATTTTCTGAGGAGTGATTTTTGTTTTTCATCACCAAAGTAATCGTTCGATCATGTTTTCATATAATCATCAGTTTTGCTGCTTCGCTTATTTCATGAGTTGTCAACTCAGATATTATGTTTCATGCTATTCCCCGGTCACAATGTCAATGGCAGTCATGTGATAATTCACATCCTCAAATTCCTCTGCACATCTTGGCCAAAACCTTCCAGATCTTATGCCATCAGCTAATGGGAAGCTTTTCTGTGTCTGCCTCATGAAACACTGCCATGATCTGGTACACTGTATCAAATCTGTTGTAAATTTCAAGCAAAAGCAGATGCGGGAAATCTGAAACAGGAAGCTGGATAAATTCCAGTAGTTCTGTCAGCATCTGTGGAGAGATAACCATTTAATTTTTGTCTGGTATTACTGTTTTTCAAAACTACAAGGTATTGGCAAATGGGTTTTTTATACTTCTGTCAGAGAACGAAGAGGAACAAAAGGGAGACAGCTTGGAAGCCCAGTGCAAAAGACAAAGGGGTTGTTAATGGTAAGAGATGTAAATTAAGGAGTGAAAGGGAGAGAATGTAAGAAGAATGGAGAACAGGCATAATGCAGTCTATTTCTTAAGTTATGAAATTCAATGTTGAGACCTTGAGGCTGGACAGTGTTTCAGCATAAAATGAGGTGTTGAGTACAAACTTGAGTAGTGCTTTGTTGGAACATTGTAGTAGGGCCAGGACAGTAATGTTAGCATGAAAGTAAGATGGTTTATTGAAATGGCGAGCAACTGAGAAGTCAGAGTCATTCCTACAGACACTAGAGATGCTCGGCAAAGTGATTGTCTGGTCCACATTTGGTCTCGTCAAAATAAAGGTGACTGCATTGTGAGCAGCGAACCCAGTAGAGTAGACTGAACGAAGTACCACTAAAATGCTGCTTCGCCAGGAAAGTGTGTTTTGGACCTTGAACAGTGGGAGAGGTGGTGAATAGGCAAATGCATGGGAATGTGCCATGGGGGAGTGGGGAAGTTATTGAAGAATAGACCAGGGTATCACTGAGGGATATGCTGACAGTGAAAGGGAGGGGAAGATTTATTTGATGCATAATATCTGTGAACCTCCTTTGCTCAAAGGTTCTCCAACCAATCCTTTATAACTAAAATCTGTCACCACTGGAATTATTCTGGTAAATCTCTTCTATACCCTCGCATCCTTCCTAAACTCTGGTGATCAGCACCAGATGCAATATTTTAGTTGTGACCTAACCAGAGTTTGATTATAGGTCCAGCATAACTTCCAGCTTTTTGTGCTTAATATCTCTATTTGTCAAGCTCAAGATCATAGCGATAATGATTGGCAAATCATATATGTCCTGCCACCTTTTCAAAATCATTGTGCATGCAACCATACCCTCTTTCCCCCCCCCCCCCCCCCGCCACAACCCCCATACCATTTAGTCTGTTTTGCCCTGTCTATCCCTTCTGCCAAATGCATTGCTTCGTTGTTGTGTTCAATTTCATCTGCCATTTGTCTGCCAATTCTTCTTGCCTATCTACATTTCATTCCAGCATTGAACGTTTTAGACTTGATTGTTTCAAAAGTAAAATTAAAGTTAGTCTATACAAAGAAGATTTAATGGCCGACCACGTTTTTGTGATCTGAGGGGCCTTGGGATTATAGCTATAGCAATTTGTAAATGAACGTGATAGCAAGCACTTCCAGGAAACGATTTTCAGGATTATGACCCAGTCATAATGAGAGAGCAATGATTTAGTTTCAAATCAGGCTGTTGTGTAGTTTTAGAAGGAAACTTGTAGATGATGGTGTTCCAAAGCATCTGCTTCTGTCCTTTTCAGATAGCTTTCTAGGTTTGAAAGGTTCTTTTGAATGAGCCTTAGTGAGTTACTACATTGCAAGGTATAGATGGCACACACTGCTTCTGCTATACATCAGTGGTGAAGGGAGTAAGTGTTGAAAGTGTTAGATGGAGTGCCAGTTAAGCCAGTTGTCCTGGATGATGTTGAGCTTCTTGAGTATTGTTGATGCTACACTCATGAGGCAAGTAGAGAATATTCCTCCAATCTTGTTTACTGTATTCACTGCACCCGATGTGGCCTGCTCCACGTTGGAGAAACCAGACTGGGTGACTGCTTTGCAGAACACCTCTGGTCCGTGTGCAAGCATGCCCCTACCCTCCCATAGCCAGTCATTTTAACGCCGCGTCCTGATCACATGCCCACTTGTCTATCTTTGGCATGCTGTAATGCTCCGGTGAATCACAGCAAAACTAGAGGAGCAACATCTCCCCTTCAAAGTAGGCACTTTACAATCTTCTGCACTCAATATTGAGCTCAACAGCATCAAATTGTGAACGCATTCCTTCCCTATCTTTTAGCTTTGCTTGTTACATTCTCTGTCACCATGTCCTCTTTCCCCTCCCCCACTCCAGTGGGACTGTCTGTTCTGTGCAGTCTGGCAGTCAGACACACCATTGTTCTGCCACTCTCACATTCCAATCACTTAATCCGAACTATCAACATCCTTTCTCCTCAGCACTCCAACAGGAACCCCCAACTATTGCATGAATGCTGTCCCCTCCACACTTCGCCTCTGAAGAATCATCTACACTCAAAACATTAGCTTGCTCTGGATGCTGCCTGACCCACTTTGACCTCCAGCATTTTTCACTTTCAGAATATTCTGTCAAGCTCCTGACTTGTGCCTTATAGCTGATGGACAGATGCTGTAAAGACAGAAGTAGAGGTTTTCAATAGAGCTTTCAAATCATACAAGAAATATTTGACTATGTCTGAAATATTTTTATCTCTGCTACTTCGTGACTAAAAGCCATGTTTTTCAGTCTTTACATCAAGTCTTCAAATGTAATCGAAGGTCTAGGTCCAATAGTGAAAAGAAATGATTGGTGCAGTTATAAAGTCATAGAGGTGTGCAACACAAAACAGACCCTTCAGTCCAACTCATCCATGCCGACCAGTTATCCTAAATAAATCTAGTCCCATTTGCAAGCATTTGGCCCATTTGCCTTTTGAACCCTTCCTTTTCATGTACCCATTCCAGATACCTTTTGAATGTTGTAATTGTACCAGCCTTCACCACTTCCTCTGGCAGCTCATTTCATACATGCACCACCCTCTGGGTGGAAAAAGTTACCCCAAGGTCCCTTTTAAATCTTTTCCCTCTCACCTAAAACCTATGCCCTCTAGTTTTGGACTTCTCTACCCCAGGGAAAAGACCTTGGCTATTTACCCTGCCCACACCCCTCATGATTTTATAAACTTCTGTAAAGTCACCCTCAGCCTCTGACGCTCCAGGGAAAATTTATTTTTTTAGTTTATTCCACCTCCCCCTATAAGGTCAAACTCTGTAGTTTCAGCAACGTCCTTAAATCTTTTCTGAACCCTGATGTTGTGCAACTTGAAGTTAACACGTGCAATTCGCTGATCCTTGCCTGATACTTACATTTACTGATCTTTTTATTTTGAAATTTAATTCTGGGTTGTTTATTGACGTCTGCTATCAAAATTAGATCTCAAAAAGAAATTGCAGGATTGGTAGCTGAGTTCCGATAAGGTTTTTTTATATATTTGACATCAGTTTGAACAAGATGAGCTTGGTATAACATGATTATTAATCACTTTGACAATATTTAGTTGGATTTGTAGTAGATCCCTTCTCTCCTCCTCTAATTATAGCTATTGTTTTATTTTGTATCTCAATGGTGTTAAATAAGGTCACCCATTGTACCTTGTCCCATTTTGACTATTTTCTATAACATAGGAGAAAGAAGGCATACCAAAACAAAGCACCTGCCCAGACAGATAGTAGAAATATACCTCTGAATGTCTGAGCTGCTGATTGATTTAGAGCAGCATTGTTGGAAGCCTGAAAGGTTAAACTTATTTCAACTAAAATCAGCCTAGAGGATTCTGAATCCCTTCCTCACCCTTATTCACTTTTGAACTAATATTCCACCTGAACAATAATTAATTAAATGAAAAGTAACTGCTACAAAAGCCTCCAATTCTTGATTTACAGGATATCCCTTATTTTAAATTTGGTGATATTCTGCATTGTTGCCAACAGTTGTCTCAATGTTCAGTTTAATAATTTCATATAAATTTTATCAAAGATAATATTAAAAAGACTTTGAAACCTAATAATACGTTTCATGATTCAGATATTCGCAAGCACATCCAGTGCAAAGCCTTCCAAACTGAATATATTTTAAAATATGCAGTTGCAAATCGACTTGGGTATTCAGCTTAAGTAGGAAAGTGGAGTCAAAATGTGAATGTCTTTTTTTTTGAAAACAGCATCTTGATTTACAGAAGAATTCTTAAAGAAAGTGCGCTCTTTGTGCCTGAAAGATGTGAAATGAATGAGGTGTGACTTGAGCAGTGAGATCTTTTCCATAAATTAGCATTCTTGAAATCAATGGTCAGTTGTTTTTTTTTGCTCCATCACCCAATTTAAGATGAATATAGAGTTAATGAACCTAATTTGATACTACTTCCATGCCTTCATTTGGCAGATTTTGAGTATATCTACTTCCATTTCCTCCAGCGCTATAAAGTATCATTGTTGCTTATGAAACTGCACATTACACTAATGAGTCTGAAATGCTAATTTAGCTGTTCTTGACACTTTTTTCCATCAGTGAGCCCATCCAACATGTGTACTGTTGTCATGAGTCCATTACTGAACAAAGCTCCTCTTTATGCTCCATAGTTTCTACCTACCTTGTAACCGTTCCTTGATTTTTATATTTACAATATGTAAATTTCTATTGTTTGCAACAATAAAAATGCCACTTGATGTTCAATAATTCATTATATATATTTGAATGAGAGATTCTTGGTGCCAGTTTTTAGTACAGACTGACTGTGTCCCTGAAGCATCATCTTGCGTGAAGAGGAGCTCTTACAAAAAAATTGTTGTACTGTACATTGCTAGGGCAATCCAGAAATTAGGGAAGATGAATATGTTAATGATTTATAAAATTCATTGAAATTGTAATCCTTCAGATTTCAACACCGTAAATTTATTGCAAGTGTTCTGTCGAATTTAAAGAAAGGTATTTGTTTTCCAGATTACTGGGAATATTTTGGAAGTGTGCCAGAATAGGTAAGCTACATTTTGCACTACACTTTTTTGATGATAATGTTCAATTTTACTTCGGCAATTCTTCTCCCCTATGTTCAGCAGCCATGTTAATGAAGAATGTTATAGTAAAAGTTGCAGCTAATAATACTTCAAACCTAAAAATGGCTTCACACTGAACTATAAATATTCCCCTGTCTGACACCAAACTATGGTTTCTGTCTATCTCCATAATATTTTGTCTGAATTCTCCAGTTCTGCAATTAATTGATCAACATTGATTTAAACTTTCTGATTTTCATAGTGTTAGTTTATTGACTTGATCCATACACTGCTGTGTCACTTCTGTACTTGTACTTTGTTTCTCATTCTGCAATCTAGCCAAGTCTCAGCTATGCTTCTGTGCTGCCAAATATATAGTAATATCAGTTTAATTAGGGAAGCACGTTGTCACTTAATATTTGATTAATTTATAATTAGTGTGTGTAATTCTTGGTGGAAGTTGATCCTTTAGTGCAGACCTACTGTCATCTGGAGTGCCCGTTCTTCAATACACTAGACGAGCTCTTCACTAAAAGTTATCTTTGTAAGCTGCTAGATTGTTGCAAAAACTACGTAAAATGAAAACTTTATAAAGTACTTTTCATTTCTCCCTTCCCAAATAGTAAGTCTCTTCTCTGATTAGTTTTGACATTTATCACAAATTGCCCATATGTTTCCACTCAATATTCTTGTTTCTTTCATTCCTGGAGACCAGCTCAGTCTTCACTGGGCATCTGATTTCAGAATCATTATACAATCACTACAAAGCCAAATGTACTTTGTATCAGTACAAAAGTAAAATGCTAACTGCATCCTTAAATGGTAACTCTCCCTGCATGATTCAGTACTGAATGAGTGTGGTACATTCTTAGTGGGTTTTGCATCATATTTTTGCTGCATTTTCTAGCTTATTAATACTAAAATAAAAACTCTTCTTTCTGGCTTCAGTCCAGGCTACTTATGTTGTTTAAAAATAAATAAAATAATACACTAACTCGTCGAAGAGAGCCAGTTCTTGTGCATGGGAAGGGTTGGATGGGGGGAGAGGTGCAGAGAAGGATGGAACTTCAATTTAAAATTTGCAATTTTCAAAACAGCATTTACAATTTTAAAAAATCTACCTCCATATTTTGGGCAGTTTGGGTACACAGCTGTACCATATCAGTGCTCACATGCACATGCGCAAGATGAAAATCAAGGTTGTATATGCCGATCTACAAATATAATATAAATCGAAACATTTATACCTGTATTCCTGGTGTCAGGCATTGTTTGGCCCTAGGGTAAACTTAGAAATTGTCAGACTTCTTTTTAATTATTCTGTAAAACAGATATCTCATTGAGAGTAGAAACAGCATTGGTGTCTATCTTCAGATTTTAATCGGGGATTTCGAGAATGTTTGTTTGGACTTGAGCAATGCAGGGTGGAGGTTTTGTTCCACTGAAGATTCAACCTCCCCGGTAATTTTGGGGTCATTACAATGTTTGGAGGTCAGATTGAAGATAATAAAGTAATTTGAAACTTCCTATTTAGTTCAGGTTTTTATGGGTGTTTTATTTTTGTACAGCTGACTATGTCCATAATTTAGTACTGTTCTAACAATTTATCTTGTTTTTTGTATTTCATCATTTCATGAAGACTATGCAAGGCTATGTCCACTATTTTCTTTACTGAACGACTCTTGATGAGCAAAGATTAATTTGGGATATATTGCTGTATTGAAAAGCTTGCTGTTCCATAAGAATTTTAAAATTTGGGAATAGTGAAGCATTTTTCCCCCTCAATCAAACTATTGAGGTCCATTTATAAACTTTCTTTGCTGCTGCGAGAGTCGCACCCTGTTTCAAAAGGTCAGCCTGTGTAGTATACAGAAGATCTACATTTCTGTTGCTGTGAAAGAAATTGATTGTGTAGTGTCTGCACTTAAAGTTGCTATTTAGACCAGGCAAAGAGAGGAAAATATGTTTTCTTAAATAGATTAGATGCACTGCATCTGAGAGTAATGTAATTATAAAGATAACATTTGTGGCATCCAGACCTTGTTGAGAGATTTTTGAAGATTTTAGTAAGCTATATTTTTAATTGTGTGGGTAAATGTTCCAAAGTTTTTCAATCAAATGATACACTTACACAGTCAGAAGAGCTCGTGAAATCTGGGCACTTTTTACTAGGGTGAAGAATGAGCATTAAATGTATTTTGGGTATTAGTCAATCTTAATTAAACTTGAGCTCTGTATTTGCAACCATAAGAAAGTAAGTGCAGTGAAAGCTATTGACATCTTTCCAAATGATTACCGTCAATAGTTGGAAAAGCTTGAACTTATTTTGTGCTTGGAAGTGAAAAGATTGAACAGCAAGTTCAAAGTAGTGGGTTGTGTTCACTGCTGTGTTTCACAAGTCATCGTGTTTATTCTAGGCACCTTTATTATCAGGTCAGAGCACTATTCATCAAGTTATAATAGTGCTACCTCCTAATAAGACAAAAGTAACATATGGCTTTGAAAGACAATTTTAAACAGTCAGAATCCTATAAAAACTGAGTGTTTTTAGTTAGTTTTGCCCTGTATTACCATTAGAGGTCTGATCTATTTTCCATGCAAAGTAGGGCACACGACCAACAAGAATAAGGTCTGTAAAATGCTGTTATATGACTATGTTCAGTTGTTATTGTAAATCGAACACCAGAACATTTTAATGAGCAACGTTCAATTTTCTGGAATTTGACAGTGTTTCAGATCAACTTTGGGGAAGAATGCTAATTGAGAGAAACTTTTTTGTAATCCATACCTTTGGTTAAATCAGTTAGTACGTATCCTGTATTGACTTGTGCATATTCTTAAGCTTTTTATATCCTGATTTTTGATGTGTTGAAGTCAACTATTAACAGAAAACATGCAAGTACTTAGTTTCTTGGGCAAATTGACATAGACTGGATTCTATTGCCAAAAGTTTATTTCAAATAAAATGGGGCACATTATCCATTTGGGATGCAAGATCTAGGTTAGCTTCATGAAAGGTTTCTAGGATTTCCAAATGCAATTTAGTTTGAACTGAGAGATTATAACATGTTCAGACTGCACATTAAAATACATTTTATATCGTTCTTCTATTTTCTATTAATATAATCTACAATAATAGAATTTATTTATATCCAGGAGTTTGAACTTATTTATGATTTAAGTTAGAACCAATCCTTATGTGTATAAGCAGTCATTCAGACAGCTGTACTTTTAAAGTGTAAACTGCTGGAAACTGACCACACTGGACCCATTATTACTTTGAAAAATGTAGTCTCTGATCTGCCATCAATTCCTTTGCCCATGAACTCCCACAGACTATCCTTTGAGTTTATTAATGTAAAACTTTGTGATCCTAAAATACTTCTGAGACAAACAAGTTGAATGGAAGACATGGTCTCTAGTTGTTCCTTTTGCATGGACGTATGAAGGCTTGTTTTGCCTTTTATATTCAATACGAGAAATGGAAATCGAAGACATTTTCACACATTTTTCAGTAAAGTGACATTCCAGTCACAGTGGTATTAAATATTAAACTGTCTCATACTTTTAGGATTTATTCAGTCATGGATTGAAACAAGTTATATTGTTTAGTAATAAGGGCAGACAGTTTTAAGAATACAATAAATGGAATAAATTGGCCATTTACTTTCAGAGAAATTAAGTATTGCAATAGCAGTGTGCAGTCAGTTCATAAAAATATGGTTTTGGGGCCATATGCAAGTTGATCCAAAGAGTCTTTCTAATAGAAAGTTGTTGATGTTCTATGTATTTGCTGTTTATCAAATCACAAAGAAATGTCAAGGGATGTTAGAAGACATAATACATTTTTCCTTAGTATTTCACTATAATGAGGTTGTATTTCTTGAAGGAGCCGCTTATAGGCGGCACGGTGTCTCAGTGGTTAGCACTGCTGCCTCAGCGCCAGGAACCTGGGTTCAGTTACACCCTCAGGTGACTGTCTGTGTGGAGTTTGCATATTCTCCCTGTGTCTGCGTGGGTTTCCTCCCACAGTCCAAAGATGTGCAGGCTAGGTGGGTTGGCCATGCTAAATTGCCCGTAGTGTTCAGGGATGCGTAGCTTAGGTGGGTTATAGGGGCACTGGTTTGGGTGGGTGCTCTGAGGGTCGGTGTGGACATGTTGGGCCAAAGGGCCTATTTGCATACTGTAGGGATTCTATGGTCTTATTAAAATTGCTCAACTTCCATAATCTTTTGAAAATCGAAAGCAAACAAAGTCAAGTGCTGGAACAGGAAGTAGATGAGCATTTGTAGAGACAACAGTCAAATTAATTCTTTGCAAAATCTTCAGAATTAAAATAATAATAAAACAAAATAAGTTGCATTTAGTGAAGAACTGTTAATTTAAATAACTTAAATCGTGGTCCTGCTTTCACATAAGTGCGTGAAAATCGAAGATAATTCTGAAGGGTCAGTAAGAGTACAGAATAAGTGGAGTTCCCAATCCTACATTTGCTGACACTTGGATAACCAATCCAAGAGGATGGAAAATAAGTGTGCTGAGATCCAGGAAGAGTGAATATGAGGGAGAAAATGGAGTACAAGCTGTATTTGAAAAGCTGAATGCAACAGAATCAGCATCAGCAATTTGCTAGAGTTCTTTCTTATATCTTCAAAGAGTTGATAAAGGGGAAATTTGATGCAGTGTATTTATTTTTCTAGAAGGCATTTGGTAACATGCCTCATAGGTTATTGTGCAAGATAGGAACAGCGTTCCCTCTTAGTTGTGCACCTATACGTGCACACAGCTGGTCCAGGGTTCTGCACACGGCAATCACTTTGGCACACTGACCACAGCATTCTCTTCTGGTTCTGAAAATTGCCACTGTGAATTGGCTTCAGACGCTCATGCAGCCAGAAAGAAAATTAGGGAGTTGCTGAGTAGGAGCTCACGTTGTTGAGGTAATGTGTTAGTGTGGCTTGAGAATTGGTTAAGACACAAAATAGCTCGGATTAATGGTTCTTTTTCAAGTTAGAAAGATTTAGCTGGTGGAGTGGCACAAGGATCAGTCCTCGGGCCTCAATTATTTACTATCTATATTAATGATCTGGAGGAGGGGACAAATTTGATTTTACGAAAAAAATAGGAGGGAGGGAATGATGACAAGGAATCTGTAAGGGAATGTAGATAGGTTGAGTGAAATGGGCAAAAGCTTTGCAGGTGAAGTTTAATGTAGGAATGTGTGAAGTCATGCAATTTGGTAGGAAGGATCAAAAGGCTGATGGTTATTTACATGGAGACAGACTCCATTAAAGTGAAGCTCAGAGGGATGTGAGTGTTCTTGTGCATGAAACAGAAAATGTTAGAATGCAGGCACATGTAGTCCTCATGTCAGCAATTGTAATTTTTGACCTTTATTGCTATGGGGATGGAATTTTAAAATTACGAAATCTTATTACAACCATGCAGTGTGTTTGTGAGGCTACACTTGGAGTACAGTGTTGTTCCCATCTTTAAGGGCATACTAACATTGGAGGCTATTCAAAAGAGATTCACTTGGCTGATTCGAGGGGTGAAGGGGTTGATTTATTGAGCAACTAAACAGGCCTTTATTCATTACAGTTCAGAAGAATGAAGGATGATCTTATTGAACATGCATGATTGTGAGGGGGCTTGACAGCTTGGGTGTTGAGAAGATGTTTCCACTAATGGGGTTATCTTGAGCTAGGGGACATTACTACAGAGTAAGGGTACACGCATTTAAAACTGAAATGTCTAGAAATTTCATTTCCCAGTGGTAGTAAATGTTTGGAATTCCCTACCAGAGTTGTGGTCACTGAAAAGTATTTAAACAAGGTTGGTAGATTTGGAGAATTTTAAGCAGTTGAATGCTATGAGGAGCTGGCATGAAAGCGGAATTGAGGCTTGGGCTGGTCAGTGATGATCTTGCGGGATAGCAGGGCAGGCTTGAAAGGATGAATATCCCCCTTCCCCATACTAGATCTTAGCAATAATAATTCTTAATACTGTTTCTAACAGATCACTACAAGGAGAAAAGTCAGTTAAAGCAAAACTGCAATTTTTAAAACCAACTTATACAATAAAAGAAATTATAATGAAATTGGGCATCAGGTAATGAAAGCACCCACTAAAAGCATGATGTGAAAGAGAAGTCAAAAGGCTCCTGGCACACAAACCTAACTTAGTTGTCTTAGAACTAATTTACAAAGAACCAAGGTTATATAGAAAAGGTTTAGAAACTTGGAAGTGCTAAATGAGTCGGACAGCATCTATAGAGAAACCTGTCAGAGAGTTGATAGTTCAATGAGGCCACTGTCCCAGTCCCACTATCTAAGTAAACAGGGTGCCATCCAATGAATAAATAAGGAACATGAGATATGAACAGTTCTCCTTTTCTCAAAAATAGGACTGATCTGAGTTTAATCCTTTTGAAGCTGAATTATATATTAGCTAACTGATTTGTTTTTCAATAAACAAAGTCTGTGTGCTGTATCTTATTCCTTATTTAATGTCATTACCAGATGTATTGTTGCAATATTCGACTGAATGGTGAAATAGTTATTTATAATGTGACTCCTGTGGATTTGATATGGATTGGTTTAACAAAAACTGATACTTGGCCAGTTAAGAATCTCTGCATTCACAGCCACAGCTGGATCCTTGTCTTCAGCTAAAACATGTTGAGATCTATCCAGATAATAGAGAAATCATCAGCATTAGGAAAGAAAAGGCAAAATAAAAATAAAAATCTGTATTTATCTATCCCTTGCATGAATTTTCCCTCTTTAGTCTGTGTTGGCTACATTTTGATAGTAAAAAGGTTTCTCTGACCTCTGCTGCGCCGTCACATTTGAGGACTCTCGGGATGCATCCTGTGTTCCTTTTTCTTAAATATTTATGGTTCTCCGGGGACATTAAGCGCAAGAATCGTGTCAACTTCACTTGTGGAACATTCAGTTCGCTTAATGTTTTAAGACTGCTCTTCTTTCACCCAGTCTTGAATGTGTCATATCTTTTCCCAGCTTGGTGTCAGAAAGACAAAAATTATTATCTTTGGGCTCACCAAAATCTCTACTTGCTTGCAGCTGAGGCCAATTAAGCTTTCTCTAAACTGATAGACTAATGCTTCTTCGTCTTGGTCATCCATGTCATCGAAATAAAACCTAATCCCTTTTACTTCATGAACTGACATGCTATCTCCACCCTTTTCTTCAGAAACCTTGAACCATAGTATGTACCCATCTTTTCCGGTATGCCATATTTGTTTCCATCCAGCCACAGTACTGAGAAGTACCAGTCAATGTCACAAATAACCTCTTAAGTGATTGGGCAGAGGTAAATTTTCCCTCCTCACCCAGCTTGACCTTACTGCCAGCTTTGATTGAACCAAGCCCATTATCCACTATTAGATATCCATTATTCTTCAAATTGTGGAGGATTGCCCTCACCTGGTTTGACTCTCAACCATCCAATCATACCTAGAGAATCACTCGGAATCACCTATCTTCCTACTCGGACACCTTTTGCTCTGCTGTACCCTAAAGATCTATCATTGCCCAGTTCCTATTTCTTATCTATGTCCTGTCACTCATTAATATCTCTTGAAAATAGTCAGTTTACGCATATATTTGGGCAGTGCTTATACCACAGGTGATTTGGGGATGTGCGGGTGAGGGGGTGGAGTTCAGTTGCTTGCGTGTATTTTTAGAAAAAGGTCAGGCAATGCTCACAGATTCAGTACCAGGTGAATAGAAATTTCATGCAAAGTTGCATACAGTTCTGGCTGTTACATTACCAGAGGATGTGAAGGCTTTGGAGAAGGTACTGAAAGGCTTACAGAATGTTGCCTGGTTTAGAGTATTAGTTGTGAGGAATGATTGGACAAACTCAGTTTGTTTTCACTTGAACATTGAAGGCTGAGGGGTGACCTGATATAAAAATTTACAAAATTATGCGAGGCATGAATAGAATGAATATTGGAAGTCTTCTTCCCATGGCAGAAATGTCAAATATCAATATATCAAAAGGGACATGAGTTCAAGGTAAGAGGGAGGAAATGTTTTTACACAGAATTACTGCCAGAGGAGGTGCAATACAAGGCGTACAAGGCTCTCGGCCAAGTGCTATAAAATGAGATTAGAAAAATTAGGTGGTGGTGTTTGACCACCACGGATGCAACAGGCTGAGGGGCCTTTATCCATTCCGTTGATCTGTTTGAATCAAGTCATTTCTCATTTTTCTGAACTCCAGCAGATACAACCTTAGCTTGTCCAATCTTTCCTCATAAGATGACCAGACCATTCCAGGTATTAGTCTTGTAAATATCCTCTGAACTGCTTCCACCTCATTTACATCTTCATTTAAAGAAGACCACTAAACAATACACTACTTCAAATATGGCCTCACCAGTGCCCTGTATAACTCGAGCATAACTTTTGTACTCCATTCCTCTCACAACAACTGATAACATTCTGGTAGCTTTGAGGGGATTTTAGAAGCTTGGAATATTTTAACTTGGGTGTATGCAAGATCCAGAAAGAGTCTGTAAGATTTTATAGAGATAATAAGAAATGCCAATGCTGGAGTCAGAGATAACACAGTGTGGAGCTGGAGGAACACAACAGGCTAGGCAGCATCAGAGGTACGAGGAAAGCTGAAGTTTCGGGTTGGAACCCTCCTTCAGAAAAAGAAGGGTCCTGACCCAAAACGTCAGCTTTCCTGCTCCTCTGAGGCTGCCTGGCCTGCTGTGTTCCTCCAGCTCCACACTGTGTTATGTAAGATTTTGGGATTTTAAGTCCTAGTTAAATTAAACCCACGGTATTAGAGAAAGGGACTCTTCTCTGATGAAAGCTGTACAATGGGTATTTGAGATCTGAAAAGGAGTATTTGTTACTCGTTGACAATGTTACGGGTATGTTGTCCGGTTTATGCTATTTTATCTTCCTTTTAACTTAGTAAACTTGCCTTTTTAATAAAAATAAATCTTCAACTTGCACACTGTTGTTTCAGTGGGAGACCATGTCTTTAAAACCAAAATAAAATATTGTCCATCAAGGCAGAAATTTCGATTTGGCAGCTGATTTGTCCAGTAATATCAGCTAGGATCTCAACACTTTATACCATAAGCCTTTCTTTTCCACCATAACATTTTATGTGGCACGTTTATCAACGTGTCTTCAAACTAAGTAAAGTATAGCTACCAGTCCCCCTTTATCTGTTGCATCTATTACTTAAAAGAACTAAAATTTATTGGCTAAACATTTCCCTTTCATAATACCATTGTCATCAAACTCTGCCTGGTTACCTTGACGTTTCTGTGTACCCTGCGGTAATTTCTTTGATGGCTTCTAACATTTTCCTTATAGCAGATGTTTAGCTAACTGGCCTATAGTTACTGGCTTTGTGCTTCCTTCTCTCTTTGAATGAAAGAGTTACGTTCACTGCCTTACTATCTAATGGAATCTAGGGAATTTTAGAAAATTAGAACCAAAACATCAGGTATCTTAGTAGCCACTTAAGTCCCTTGGGACTTGGATTTGTCATCTTTGATAATTTGCTCTGTCCCACTTTCCTAGTGATTTTAATTTCTTCAGTTTCCCTCTTCCTTCCATTTCCTGATTTACAGCTATTTCTGGGATGTTACTTATATCCTCTGCAGTGCAGACCAATGCAAAATACCTATTCAATTTGTCTGGAACCACTTTTTCCATTACCAGTTGCCCAAAATGATTTTCTAGAGAACCATCTATCCGTCTACTTCCTTTTTGAATATCTATAGAATCACTCCCTGTTTGTTATTAATATATTTTTAGCTAGCTTTCTCTCATAGTGCTTTCATTTTTATTAATCATTCAGTTAATTTTTTTTTCTGATCTGCCACCATCTTAGTGCAGCAATATGCTTTTTAAGTTTGAGGCTACGTTTAATAGTATTGTGCTGTGGTCAGTTAGTTCATTGACCCTGTAGCCGTACTTTCTTTCAAACAAGCTGAAAGAAGCTCATACCTGTTAAATAATTGCAACGGCTGAGGCATCTGCACTTCTGCCCCTGAGATTGCCTTACCTGCCTCACTTGCAGTCACCCTCTCTAATCCCTGACCACTGACCAAATCAGAATATTTGTCCTAAAAGCTGTGGCTGCCCCTTGTTGCAAAGCATCCACGTAACCTTTCCCCCGACTGATGAATTGCAGAGCCTGTAGTTTGGCCTCCAGCTCAAGTTCTGAGCTACAGCTACTCTGTAAATGCTGAGTGCACATATGTCTGCCTTCCACCCTTAATGTCTTTTTAATTGACTAATTGTTTTCCTTTTTTTTCAATGAGCCTTCTCATTGTTACTTATGCTGTTTTAAACCTTAAGAATGGACCTTAACCACTTCGTGGAAACTCATCAAACAACTGACTTTTGCCCCTGTCATGGAGTAAGGTTCCAATTCTCAGAGGATGAAAATGTTCAAAAAACTCTCAAGCAAGGGAACACCACCTTCCCTCCTTCACCCATCTCTCCATGTTCTGCACTGTGTTGCACTGAGATGCCTGGCTTTCCATACTTCTAAAGAAAAAGAGCTAGCTGACCCCAGTTTCAGCTGTCCTTTATTGTCTAGCTTCAACTGTTCTTTCAGTGAAGACCTTGTAAATCCTGCTTTAGGCTGGCAAATATAGCATTGAAACTAAATCTAATTTTTGTTTCTTTTGAATATTTTTATAAAGATTAAGACTCCACCTTTCACCTGCCAGTATCCAGCTGTAGCAGTTTCCCATGTTCTACTTTTGAAGATTGATGTCATCCAAAGCTCTGCTGATCTTACTCTTACCAAACCCTGTTCACTTGTAAGCCTTTATTTACTGACCGCAATTTGCTCCAAGTTCAATAATGCCTTGGTTTGAAAAGTATTAAAATCTTCCATGGTATCACCTCTTCCTTTCACTGTAATTTCCTCAAATCACAGAACCCTCCTTGTGCTTTATGCTGTTCTAATTCTGACCTCTTTAGCATCCCACAATGATTGACTCTGACATGGGTGGCCATATCTTCAATTGCAAAGGGCCAAATTCTGGACACATTTTTGTCTCTTTTCATCTTGAAACCTGATGTTTCTTAAAACCTGCCTCTTAGGCCAAACTTTTGATCGTCTCTCCTTATGTGACTCAATGTCAAATTTTGTTTTAGTGCCCTCTAAAGCACTTCTTGGATTTTTGGTCAATTTTAAAAGTATGCTGCAAATACTAGTCTTTGTTGTTGAACATAAGATGTAATAGATGATCTTTAATGTCCTTTTAAAGACTGTGTGTGATTTGAATTTGTTCAAGGTTTAATGGTTCTCATTTGTGTTTTTAAATAATCATATTCTTAAATCATTTAAATACTTTGTCCTATTTATGTTTCTTTTTTCTTTGCAGGTGAACGAAAAAGCCCCTATGTTGCCATATGTTGTATAGTAATGGCGTTCAGTATTCTGTTTATGCAGTAGCAATTGCCTTCAAACGACCAGCACTATGGATGAAAGACATTGATTAATATGCACAACAAACGAACTTTATAAATGTGACAGTGACCCACAAATGGCTGCAGCTTCTAAAATCTGTGTTTTGCTTCTTCCATCACAAGCTTTTCTTAGCAGTGGTATCAGATGCAACCTTGTTACTGGACCAAGAACTGAGATATTCGGGATAGAACTCCATTATGGCTGATGTTTTTATATTGGACTGCAACAACCATCCTACATTGAGAACTAGTGTCACAATGTGAATTATTTGATCAGTTATTGCTGTGTGTAACTGACTAAATATTGTACTGTCAATAAAAATCTTCAATAATACTTAACTTTTTCGTTGAAAGAATGAAATGCTGAGCCCTGCAGTATACTTTAGCCCAAAGGAACACATAATGAAGATATTCATTACTTTGTTAAAACATCTGAGCTTAACTGACATTTCTGGTTGTTTGATCTTTGCTGTCAGTTTCACTATTTATTTACTTTAGGTTGCGGTTTCAAGTGCTTGAAAGCGGTTGATATTTTAAACGTTCTGGATAATTGACACTTTTATTCCCTTATAGTGAAAAGAAGTTTTTTTTAAAAGAATGTGGAAATTAATGAATGAGTAGTTTTTAAAGCTTGCTGTTCACACTTCAGGAATAGGGTTCATTGCTTCTATATCGTGTCTAATAGGTGGATGGATATGGAAGTGCAGTGACTTGCCATTACGGTATCATGAGCGCAGAACCTTTTGAACTTGCCTTTCCAAAGGTTCCCTCATGCAGACGATGGCTCACGACACCTTTTGAGGTGCAGCGAGCCATGAACCAAAGGTGGCCCAAACAGATAAAAACGACCAAGGACTAGACATGTCAATCCCCATAATTGTGTTGGCCAAGACAACTATGTCAAGTATGGGTTTGTCCAAACCAGCTTGGACCATTAATAGTTGCTCCTAAAAAATCTGCTCGAGAATCCCAGAATTGGGATATGCTCAAAGTTTTTGAATGGCCCCCGAGACATTGTGAATCAGTGAAAACCTATGCTAAGGTATCCAGGTAACTCTTCCCCTTTCCTGATGCCTGGCGATTACTGGAACTCAGATTTCAGATCATCAGCCCTGAGCCCAAATTGTACTTTTTAACCATAGGTATGGTCATCCAGGTTTCCGGCGCTTCTCACAAACTCCTGCAGTGCAGTTTCAGCATGGCAGCTGCCTAATTTCTTTAATCTTGTAGCTAATCTTGTCTAGAATCTAAAACCCCTTATTCCTGGTACCATTCTAATACATCTCCTTTGCCCTGTCTCCAGCACTTTAACATCCTTCCTTAATTATGGTGCCCGGAACTGAACACAATACTCCAAATGTGATCTGACCAATGCTTTGTAGAGGTGTAGCATTACCTCCTTTTCTTTTATACTCTATGCTTCCATTTATAAACCCAAAGATCTTATGAGTCTTCTTGATAACTGTTTCACCTTGTCTGACCACCTTCAGAGAATTATGCATTTGAACCCAGGGGCCCCTCTGCTCCTATTCTCCGCTCAAAATTGTACAATTGATCCTGTATTGTCTCTCCATGTTTCTTCCACCAAAATGCATTGCCTATCAATTCTGCACATTGAAATTCATCTGCCCGTTTGGCCAACTTATCAATATCCCTCTGTAGTCGCTCTGTCATCCTCCCAATTCATTAGTATTCTCCATAGTTTAGTATCATCTGAAAATTTAAAGATTTTGACCTCAACACCCATCTACAAATCGTTTATCTAAATCAGAAAAAGCAAGAGTCCCAAAACCAAACTCTGGGAAACACCGCTATTAGCTCTTCTCCTGTCTAAGAAGTGGATCTATATCCATTTTCTGGTTCCTATCTTTTAGCCAACTTCTAATCCATGCTGGCAAGAACCCATCAATCCAGAACATTTCTAAATTGATAACTAACATGCCATGTGGCACCAGGTCAAATACTTTGAGAGTCCAAATGTACAGTACTACCCTCATCTGTGTCATTTCGTCAAAGAACTCAATGAAATTTGTTCAACATGACCAACTTTGACAAAGCCAGTCTATCTTATTTCCTGTTGTGACCTCTATCAGTCTTTTTCCCCCACTGTTGATTTCAAGCTGACAGGTATATAGTTTCTTTGGTTATCCTGTGTCCCGATCTTAAACCATGGTGTCACATTTGCAGTCCTCTGATCCTCAGGACTAATCCTGTGTTCAGAGAGGCCTGAAAAGTGTCTGTCAATGGCATATATAAGCCCTTTTGTTCACATTCCTGTATAGGTTCCCATTTAATGTATCTTTACTGTTTATTTGAAGCATTCCCTGTTGTACAATATTTGCACAATGTTGGGTAAAGAACTTCTTCTGAATTCCCTATTAGATTTTTTGGTGACCTAGTTTATATTGTTGGATTTACATTTTGTGCAGAAGAAATAATTAAACCTTGAGTTGAATATTATGGTGGGTTGGGGGTAGATGCTGATTTCGCTGCCTGCCAATGTTTTCCTAGCTCATCCCATAACCATTGAACATTTGGCAGTTCTTTAATGACTTAAGGTGAGACTTTCCCTTCAAGGGCTTTGCATGTAAATTGGAGAACGAGAGATTTACTAGTAGTGGTTAGTAGATGAAAAAAAGTTTAGCAAATAAAATGCAAATCAGTGTAAACCTTGCAGACCACTGACCGGATGCAGGTCAGGTCAATGGAAAGGCATTGGAGCCAGAATGTCAGATAAGTGTGAGGCTTGCTAGGGCCAGGCTGTTAACTCCTGGTTAGGAGGTAGAATCTATGGTGATTGAAGGCAGAAGAGGATACAATGTAGGGGTCAAACCTTGAGGGACCTCTGATAGGCATCAGAGTTTCTATCAAGGAGGTATGCCCCAGTCTGACATGGAGGCTCATTTGGTCACCATATGGGGATTTGTCCTGCTGCTAATTGGCCACTTAAGGTCCTCAATCAAGTCACTCATTTTCACTGATAAAACTCAAGCAGTGAGGATGGTTGGGTACTATTGGAATGGTAATTTTATATTGCCTCTCCCTCAGCTTGCCAGTCAGTGCATGTAGGACTGTACAGTTCCAGCCATTCTCTCTGAACTTACCCTGTATGGTCTTTCCTTGACTTTTAATTGTTTCCTTTTGTCTTTATTTATCCATGGAGACCCATTAGAGCTGAGCTTGTGCATTCTTTTTGGAGGAATATAATTTTTCTGTAATCTGAATCTTATAAAATGTTCGCTATGATATTGTTGCCCACTTTATTCTTTGAGTGCCTGGGATGAAGGGTCTAGGCCCGAAACATCAGCCTTCCTGCTCCTATGATGCTGCTTGGTCTGCTGTGTTCATCCAACTCTACACCTTGTTATCTCGGATTCTGTAGCATCTGCAGTTCCTATTATCTCTGATACAGTATTTTCCCAATCTGTTTCTCATCCTTCATGTCTTTCCTATCATTATGTTAAAGTGCATTACATTATGGTCACTATTATTTTGATGTTCCCCTACTTGAAATGGAGGCAGGCCTTCTTGAATTGCTGCATACCATACGAAGGCCTTCCCACAGTGCTATCAAGTAAGGAGTTCCAGGTTCTTAATCTATCTTTATGGTGGTACAACCACATGACACGACGGAGAGGTATTTTCAGTGTGAAGATTGGACCGTAGTAGTATGTCGATGGGGTTTATTTCAACATGTTTGTGCAAAACCAGAAACTAGACTGCCTGCCATGATAGACTGGACCACATAAATTCAGAGCAGGACAGAATAATAGCGCCTCAACGGAGACGACACAGCACTGAAAATGTTACCAAGAAGGGAGATGAAACATTTGCATGAAAACCAGTCAGCTCGGTAAACCAACCACAACCTGAGCTACAGATCTTTGTTGAAACATTAAATTGGAGTTGATCTCCACGAGGACAGTAAAGTGAACTCTGTTACCAATGCATCTATGATAATTGATTAGCGTGATGAAGTCAAGTAAGTTATCCCCTTCTGTTGGTTCTCAATACCTGCAACATTGTTGCAACACTTTGTTCATGATTACACAAGTGACAGGCCTGACGAAGTAGATTGGCATTCTCCACTCCAAATACATTCTTATCGTCAATAATTGCTAATCACCTTGTTCAGAAGTTGTTGGACAACTCTGGAGCAAGTAGAGCTTGAACCTCGGCCTCTGGCTCAGAGATAGTAGGAACTGCTGATGCTGGAGTCTGAGATAACAAGGTGTAGAGCTGGGTGAACACAGCAGGCCAGGCAGCATCAGAGGAGC
>JAHRHZ010000012.1:34883480-34916302 GCA_024137785.1 Ginglymostoma cirratum | reverse complement strand
GACCCTTCTGAAGAAGGGTCCAGACCCGAAACGTCAGCTTTCCTGCTCCTTTGATGCTGCCTGGCCTGCTGCGTTCATGCAGCTCCACATCTTGTTATCTCCTGGCTCCGAGATTTCCTTTAAAATAAAACAACCGTGAATCCTGGGGATCTGAAACACACAAAAATGAGAATTGCTAGAAACACTCAGCAGGTTTGGCATCATCTGTGGAAAGAAAAAAGGGGGTTAACGTTTCAGGTCCAGTGATGCTTTTGAGATTTCCTTACCTATTTGGCTTGAAGTCATGATGGTTTCAATGGTCTGTAGCCAATTTTGCAGGAAACTGGGGCGTGATATGGAGAGGCATTTTATAGTCATGAAATGATGACCTATTTCCAGTGGTTGAGATCTTGAAACAGACTGCTGAGATTAAATGAGAAATAGAGGAACTTAGATAATGTTTTCATTAACTACAACCCTTGAGTTAATGATTGCGGTAGAAACAATGTCAACATATTTAGAATAGGTTAGATCGTAGTTGAATGAAAGAAAGGTAATGGATGTATTGAAGCAGGACTAGCAAATGGGACTAGAACAACTATTCATTTGAAGTTTAGAACAGTATCAACAAAGAATGGGTTGCACATTTCACATGATATAAGATTAGCAAACTTTACCTAGGAATTATAAGTTCTTTGGGTTGCAATATGCTCTTTTAGGAAGAGAAAATTGTTAAAAATATTTAGTTTGCTCCCTTTTCAAATGTCGCTGGTTACCTTGCATAGAGTATCCATGCCAGATCTCGCAGCCACAAAAAAATCTGAGTGGGATGAGTATATTTCTTGTCTCTTCTTTCTGGGGAATGTTTTCATTCCTGTTGGTGCTGAACATTACATTTTTGCTTTGAGTATAAAGATCAGTATCCAGGAGCAGGAAGGATGCTGATCGCCAGAGAGGGCAACACAACTATCCAAAAATGGATTAGCCAAATGCAACTGATTCTTTTCAAGCCAAACAATTTAATACACTGATGTTCTCCAGGTTGTTTATAAGGTAATTAAATTTTGCATATTTTTGGAACTATTCTCAATCATTCTAATGTCAGAATCCATTTAGAAGAAAATGCTGAACTTAATTCTTTCAAGTAATGATAAGTCAAGGCAATTTTTTTGAGACCATAAGATGCAGGAGCAGAAGTATGCTGTTTGGTTCATAAAGTCTGCTGCATCATTCAATGACATCATGGCTGATTTGATGATAATCAACTCCACCTTCCTGCCTTTTCCCATAACCCTTGATCCCTTTACTGGTTTAAAAACCCATCTATCTTAGCTTTGAATATACCTAATGACCCAGCTGAACTGCCCTCTCTGGTAAATAATTCCACAGCTTCACTATCCTCTGAGAGCAGTAGTTCTTCCTCCTCTCTTACATAGTAAGAGGTTACCTAAGATTATGCCCTTTGGCCTTAGACTTTCCCACAAGGGGAAATAGGCTCTTTGCATTTATCCTGTCAAGCCTGCTAAGAATCTTAGAAGTTTCAATAAGGTCGCCTTTCATCCGTCTAATCTCCAATGAGTACAGTCCCAACCTACTCAACTTGTCCTCATAAAACAATCCCTCCGCTCAAGAGATCAATCAAGTGAACCTTCCCTGGACTGCCTCCAGTGCCAGAATATAATTCCTTAGATAAGGAGACCAAATCTACATGCAGTATACAAGGTGTGGTCTGTCTCGTGGCTTGAATGGTTTTAGCAAAGCCTTCCTATTTCTGCACTTCATTCCCTTTGAAAGAAAGTTCTTTCCTGTTATCTGCTGAACTTGGATGGCCAACTTTTTGTGGTTCCTGCACCAGAATGCGCCCCCAAATCCCTCTGCAGCTTTGGAGGAGTTTTAAAATTCACCTTTTTTTGTTCTTCAAACTTTATAAATGATAAGTAACTAGTGATAGATGTATTTACATAAACCTGATCTGTCCAATTGAAATTGAACTAAAGGTACTTTTCAACATTTGTTTCAAAATAGACCGGTTGATCATTAAGGCCCTTAAATTTGTCAAAGTGTTCAGTAATTAAGCATTTTCCATTAAGGTTGTATTGAAAGTTATAGTTTTAAATTGTTGGAGGAAGACTCTGGGAAGAAGATACTGACTCTGGATGAAAGGAATATGCACCTGTTATAAAATAAACAATTTAAGCCTACTTAAGAACTTAATTGCAGATGAACTGTGTCCATTACAAGCGAGCTGACATTGATTTTAAAATCACCATAGAGTCATGGAGTCATATAGCACATAAATAGACCCTTCAATCAAACAGTCTGTGCTCACCATAATACCAAACTAAAGTAGTCCCACCTACCTGCACTAGGCCATATCCCTCTAAACATTCCTTATTCGTGTACTTATCCAGATGTCTTTTAAATGTTGTGGCTATACCCGCATCCACCACTTCCTCTGGAGTTCATTCCACACATGAACCACTTGATGAAGTAAACACAAATTGGCATTATGTTATATATTAAAAGCAGGCTTACGCAGAAAAAAATGAAAGCTCAACTTCAAATTTAATATTTTATTGGATAAGTCTTGGTGGAAGCTTTTCTTTGATCATTTTAATGCAATATCATTTCACATGAAGCAGATGATGGCTGAATTCTTCAACTTTAGTGGCCTTTATTTAATAAAGTCATATTAACCCTATTCTGTGGAGTTAAATCTTAATCACGCAACAAATGTGCAGCACAGATGTATTTTACGTTAAATTTTATTCTATGTGAATTCTACAGTTTGAGACACTGAGTGCTACTAATCTTGAAGCTGGTTAATTTGTATGAAATTCATAAAGAAGACTGACCTTCCCTCCATCATAAGGTCGGAAATGGGGATGTTTGCTGATGATTAGACAATGTTCAGCACCATTCATGATTCCTCAGATACTGAAGCAGTCCTATGTTCAAATGTAACAAGATCTGGACAATGTCTAGGCTTGGGTTGAAAAGTGGCAAGTAACGTTCATGCCACACAAATGTAAGGCTATGACCATTACCACTAAGAGACAATCCCAACCACTTGCCTTAACATTCAATGGTATTACCCACTGAATCTCCCACTATCAACACCCTGGAGGTTGTAATTGACTCATCACATAAACACAGTGGCTACAAGAGCAGGTTAGAAGTTAGGAATACTGTGGTGAGTAACTCTTCTGACTCCCCAGACCCTGTCCATCATCTTCCAGGCACAAGTCAGGAGTGTGATGGAATACTCCCCTCTTGCCTGGATGAGTGCAGCCCCAATAACATTCAAGAAGCTTGACACCATCCAGGACAAAGCAGCCCACTTGACTGGCACCTCATTCACAAGCATCCATTCCCTCCACCACTGATGCTCAGTAGCAGCAATGTGTGTTCTCTAAAAGATGCACTGCAAAAATTCACCAAAAATTCTCAGAGAGCACCTTCTAAATCTACAACCACTTCCATCTAGAAGGACAAGGGCAGCAGATATATGGGAATACCATCACCTTCAAGTTCCCCTCCAAGCCACTCACAACCCTGACTTGGAAATATATCGCCATTCCTTCATTGAGGCTGGGTCAAAATCCTGGAATTCCCTCCCTAAGGGCATTGTGGGTCAACCTACAGCAGGTGGACTGCAGCAGTGCAGGAAGGCAGCTCACCACCACCACCTCAACGGCAACTAGGGACGGGCAATAAATGCTAGCCATCCAGTGACACCCAGATTCCCACAAATGAATAAAAATTTCCATGTTGCGAGCACAATACGACTAAGTTAAATACTATGAATTCTGGGAATCTGAAATAAAAACAGAAGATGTTGCAAAGGCTGAGCAGTTCTGGCAGCATCTGTATGGAGAGAACCATTTTGTGTTCGTGATCTTTCATTGGAATTGACAACATCTGACCAATCCTACCCCGCCTTTAGAAAGATAAACGGTCTTTAACTGTTCTAATCTTGATAGTAATGTTACGAAAGCTGTGAACTGCACATGTAGTAATTTGGAGGCAATTGTAAAAGATATTAATAACTAAGGAACTAAACTTACTCTACCTGGTGTATCAGATCAAAATATCCTATAAATAAATGAACAAAGTACCTTAAGAGGACAAAGAGCACAGCAGGTTTTATTGTAAGCAAAGAGCTATGCATAAAAGTAGTCAAAACATTGCACAATAAGTTTAAACTTCAGTAAAGAATGGTTAAAGGATCACTGTTAAAAGCATGGGAAAATGTATTAGTTCAGTAGTAAACTTCCATTGAATTCTTCAATAGTCATGTCTAGTTTCTTTTATTATAATGGATAACATAAACATTGCCACATCAAGTAAAATATTTTGCTGATAAAATATTTTCTGTTTTTGTAACTCAGTTGAGAGGATTGGAGGTAGCATGCTGGGATACAGAGAACACAATTATGAAGGAGGACAACTCAATGTATAAGGAGAGTAAAGACGGAGCATGTCGAGAATGCAATAATACAGGAAGGGAACTTAACAACATCCTGTCAGTGGGCTACTGCAGCTGGCATGTTGTCTGATGTGCCTGGTACTGAGGCAGTAAAGTGGCAAGCTAAAGAGTTAGATAAAGGGTTAGGTGAGAAAATGGAGCAGTTCAAAGCAAATGAAGCTAATGGGGATAGCTACCAAGAAGGCAATGTGTCTGTTTGGGTTTCACTAAGAATGAGAATGTGAGACTGAGATTCACTGTGTGAAGCATGACCATTGTTCTTTTTTTCCATTGCAATGCAAATAACATGTGAGCAATGCAGCTGAAAATGGCTGCCACAGCTCCTGCAGTGGATGGGTTAAGTATTTGGTTCTGTGATAAAGAGAGATTTACTTTTGCAATGGAGGCCCTTCAAAGGGCAATAGCATAACACAGGCCTCTAAATGGTATAGGCAAAAGAAGCCTGCTAGCTGTACATGCAGAATGTGAACTGAATAGGCATTAACCTACTGCGTGGCCTACAAATCTTGGCTCCAAGCACCCTTGACCACGTTATGCAGTATCAGGAATCAATGCCAGTAAGGGTTGTTGTGTATGAACAATTGCGACTTGGAAGGATTCTTCCTAATTGTCAAATCATCAAGCACCTACCAAGTTTCCACAGCCTGCACATGGTGCAGGAACCACTCATTTCACTACTTGAGCCTCATGTGGTGCCAAGGATGGCAAACTTTACATCTTCAATGTTGTAGTTGCAGCTGGATAGATATTCCTTCGCACAGCTGATGACTTAAAGTGACAAATATTTACAAATGTGAGAATGTCAATGAGCCACTTATGTATTTTCAGAAGGTCTTCTCTCTTTCCCTCGAACTATGTATCAGTACAGTCACAAGATCTTCAGCTGGCGTAGAGAAAGCATTCTGTATACTGGAGCACTTACAGTTGCTTTTACAGCAGAGAGGTTGCAGAAGTCTCCTTAAGGCTGGGAAATTTGGTATTGAGATAGAATATTTTGAGTTAGTTGTTAAATACAGCCAAAATTGGAAGTTCCTTCTTTAAATGCACTCCTTTTAGATACCATCATAAGCTACCAAAGACATGCACCACTGCCAATGCCTTATAACATTCAGGTTATGGGAGGGGTAGATGACTGTTACAGTGACACTTATGTCAACTCATATGTCCTATTGGTAGCTACTGTCAATAATCCCTGAATGACTTGCTCAATGTCACAAACACATCAGAACTCCACCAACAACTATGCAGAGGAGGCCAATTCTTATCATTATGAGCTGGTTTGGTTTCCAGTTGTCACTGAGATACTCAGTCAGGGGTTACCTAGCACTTACCAGGTAGCCGACTGTTCACTGTCAAAGGAAAATTTTTCTTGATGATCATTTGTTGTACTTGATCCTGGCAAGGGGGCATTTGTACCAAAGGTGATTTCGGAGTGTTCTTTGCAGTTGTCAAAGGGGTGGATGCACCAGGGATTTATTACTTCACCCCTACTTGTGATGGAAATCTGCACTGAAAAATAATATGCTGCAGCGTTATTCCTCTATATCTGTGGCTGGTGACGGGCGCACTGCTATTTTGGCTCTCCCACAACAGAGACATGCTTTTTAACTGATGCCTGTTTGCTTTGTTTTAACAAAATATAGCTAACAGATGCCCATATCTTCTTTGCATTATCTTCAAATACAACAACAGGTATAGACTGGGTGTCCCTGGATTGGATTGAAATTCCTAAAATGCGACAAACCTTTGGGTATAGTGGTCTTAAAAATGAGCCCTTAAAATAAGATTGAAACTTTCCTTATTCTGGCATTCTTGGAGTTACATGTTGTGAGCACTCATACAAATCATACAGTCTGTTCACAAAGGCACAGACAGATATTCATTGTTTGGTCTCATAAATCTGAATGAAAGAACGAACATCATCAACCCCAAGGGTGCGTAAGATCTGAGCTATTACTTCTGCAGCTGTTGGCAGATTGTAAATTTCAAGGTCTGCATTTTCTTTTAACTTCCCTGTCAAGCAGGCAAAAGAATATGCTTTAAATTGCTGTCCACCAACTCTGAGGGAATTCATCTAAAAATCTCTCCACTCTCCATTCACATCAAACGTATCATCCCCTTTTGCCTAATGTATTGCATATTGGCTGGGAAACCACAGTAATCTATTATTTCTCACTTATCACTCTGTCATATCTTGGGTAGACACTCATGATATATGCTAAAACAGGGGTACAAGTGCGTCTGGAGAACACCCATTTTCCAAAGCCAATGGGTGATAAATAGAAGCAGATACTGCTACACAAAACAAAGGATCAGCATATACTTGTGATGAGGAGGCTGTGTTGGTGATGCATGAAAAGCCACTAGAGTGGGTTAACTTGGGGTAACATAAGGTGCCACTGGAGCAGCTACATGGGCTACATAGCAGGAGCTTGGAGTGGCTGCATAATTTAGTGCCGGAGGGCATACTTTTGGCATGACACCAGGAGGCACAGAAGAAAAATTTCTTTCTTATCTTCCCGATGTAGAGGTGGAGGCAGAACTTGGCACCTCTCAATCTGAAATTTCTTCCCAACTGGGTTCTATTTATAGGTATGGGGGCAAATCTAGGTTTGGTCTTTCCCAAGCAACTACAGGAATAGATTTTTTTGTAACTATGCTTCTAATTCGAATGTTTTATGTTGCCAACATGAATATGTTGTTGCCTTTTTTCATTTGTGTAGTTCTGCAATGTGCCTATTGCATTTCATGATTCAGATTTTTGTGCATCTTTCCCTCAGTAACATTCACTATGTATTATTTTAATACTTTTTGGCTTCAGCGATATCTGCACAAGGTTTCATAACATTAAAAGTTGGCTGGATCATGATCAATGTAATTTTATCATCATCTCCTTCCAAATCACAGTTTCAAAGACCCAGATTGGTGTTTTGTTTTGAAAAGCGTTAATCTCTGGAGGCATTTTTGAGATCAGGTTACAGGCTTCCCTACAAGTCAGTAAGTATCATAAACAGCGGAGGTTCTGTGTGGTCTGCTAGTCTAGCCTTTAGGTTACAAAACGTTGGCAGCAGCCATCTAGATTCTGATTCTAGTTTAACCACAGGGAAGAATCTTCAGAATTGGCTTTACCGCGAGAGGTGAATTTAAGAATCTTTTCAAAGACTGAGGAAATTGATGGTCACTCAAAGTTGCTAATCAATGAAACAGACACAGAAATCCATTAGAAACCACGAGTAATTGCTAAAAAGACTGTCATTCTATGACATCTGCAATGGATGATAAATATACAAGGCAAATGCAACACTAGCAAACCAAAGTACTGCAAATGCTGAAAGTCAAAAGTAAGAACAAGAAAAAACTTGGAAAAAATCAAAAAGTAAATAATAACAAGATAATTCAGGATGGAGCATCTGAACGGACATGGCAAAAAAATTGCGTCCAGATGAGGTATAATTTAAAAAAAAATATTTTCATAGAATGTAGCTGTTGCTGTCTAGACCAGCATTTAAAGAAATTGTGGATGAACTGCCTTCTTGAACCGTTGCTGTATATGAGCTGTAAGTAAAATATAGTTCTGGTATGGACAGAATTACAGAATTTTGACCCAGCAACTATGAAGGAATTGTGATACAGGGTATATGTTTTCCCTTCTCTGTTGTGGCATGATCAATGGTGAGAAAGTTTGAATAACATGGAGACAATGAGAAAAATCAAAATCTCATCATTAAGAAACATTTTCTTGATTTCCCCCCAAGCCTTAAATGGTTCCTTTAGAATCTCACCATTGAGCAGTGGCTACCTTATTTCATTTGCATTTCACTAAAGCCCCAAAGCACCTTATTTAAACACCACTTCCAATTCTCCTCTCCTTCCTATATATTACAAATTCCTGGCATGTTTATTGGAGTGGGTAGCTGGTAGCTATATCTCACCAAATACTAGTCCCTGCCTTCAACCAACTGCTTTCTCATAATAACATCTTTGCATGCTGTATGGCCACCCTTCTCCTTGACCCTTCGACCACACAGGTCAACATTGTCTTGTTTCTGTGTCTGTCTCATTAATTAGCAATGTTGAGTGGCCATCAATTTCCTTAATCGGGTTGAAAAGATCCTTAAATTCAGCTCCAGCGGTAAAGCCAATTCTGAAGATTCTCTTCCCCGTGGTCAAAGCCTTGCCACATCACCATGCCTGCTCTCAGTCCGCCTCACAAACACTTCAACCTTTCAAAACTTGCCTTTGGAGTGTAGCGACAGCTCAAATTTGCATGCTTCTGCCAGCTTACTTTGCATTTTATGTGCCTTCACAAGATGCAGCTTTTTCCATTCGGTCCGTTTATACAATCATTAATGTCCTTACATTACATCCAGAGGCCATGAAATTCCTTTGCCCTTATTGGTGAAACCATGAATAGGCTAAGATTAATAACTTTGTGCACTGAATTGTAATTATGCAGGGAAATAGTCCGTGATGTGGAAGGGAGCTTTTCTCTTTGGTGGGAGCAGAGGTATCGTAGTAGCATGAAAACTTTGTTTGTGCAATATACAATTAGAAGGTGACATCCCTTGGAGCATTTTACTGAGTAATGACAATGGCTGCCTTGGGATGCTTTCAAGCCAAACTGTGTGAGAATACAATAGGTGGCATCATTGTGATGGATGGGTGGCACCAGGAGTTACTTCAATAAAACTGCGTTCACTTTCTGACATTCCCCACAGATAATCGGTTCATATATCTCTCAGGGAGTTCATCATGGCTGGAGTTCTGTGGTCTTGGTGCAATTCTGAAAACAATGTAGACAGAGACAGCAATGATCATATCATCAGTAATTCCTGTGAGATTAGCACCCTCCAACAACTGCCACATAGTCCCCAGAGGAGAAGCCGGGAATAAGGGAGATGGAGGTAAATTATGAGACCCCAGATCTACAGGCCTCACTATCATTTTCTTCAATGGCCTGAAAGACAGCACTGGTGCAAATTAAAGATGCTCTGGACTATCATCACCAAACTATGTCTTCCACTGGAGGAGAATTTACACTCGTGAGGACTGGGTGACAGTCCCATCCCAGTGACTGTCAAGGTCACAGCTGCCCTGGATTTTAGGTCCAGCAGCTTATTTCAAAGAGGATTTGAGGAACTGCATAACATGTCCCAATAACTGAACTGTAAAGGCATCCAGGATGCCCTTTTCTCTAGGTTGTAGCTGCTCATCTCCTTCCCCTGTGGTGAGGAGAGTCAAACAGCTCGGTCATTGGGATTCTCCATCATCATTGGCTTCTCCTAGGTGCAAGGAACTACCACCTATACCAGCATTCTTTGATAGCACCCTATCACCAACCAGCAAAGTTCATCAACAGGAAAGACTTCCACTCCATCAATATTTCAATATTATGTAGCTAGTGATGCCAAATTTTGGAGATGTGTCCCAGATATCTTGGGATCTGCCATGATTCTTACAAACTAGACAACTCACAGATTCCTACATCCTTCCAACTTCCTCAGGTCATACAGGGATGGTTGTTGAGAGACTACATGAGCCACAGAAGGTTAGACCATTGGCCTCATTAAGATAAGGTTTCAATGCCTAGACTTTTTCAGTGCAAACCTGCAGTACAGCTCAAATAGCATATCCTACTTCACTGTGGCATGCTGTGCCATTCACAACGAGAGGTCACACTGGGAGATGTCCTGGATTTAGACAAAATGGAGGCTAATCAGCAATTTTGAGGATGGAGATGAGGAGCAGAATCAGGCTATTGACCTGAAAAGCTGTACAAGAAAGCATAACAAAGTAATGCATCAGCAAATGTGAGAAGCTAGAGGGAACCTGATTGAAATCTGCTTCTAGATAGATGAACACAGTTTGAACTTTAATTGTTTAACATTCTGTTCGAAATATGGCAAGCAGTCCTGCTTAGTAGAAAGGATATGTGAACCTTGTCATTTTTGCAGTCCATGACCATTTGTCCTGTTGAATGAATGGCTTATCATCCACATGAATGTTTGCTGGATATCTTCAGATGAACCCACTTTTGAGTATCTAGACACATGATCTGTAGCAAGCTGGAGACAGAGATGTTGGCCAGGGAGCAGGGTGGTGCATTGAAGTGGCAGGCAACAGGTAGTTCAGGGTCCAGCAAGATGACACCACCAGACACATATTCCCCTCCCCTCCCTTGTCCGCCTTCCGTAGGGACCGTTCCCTCCGGGATACCCTGGTCCACACTTCCTTCACCCCCAACACCTCCCCACAGCCCTACAGCACCTTCCCCTGTAACCGACGAAGGTGCAACACCTGCCTATTTACCTCCTCCGTCCCCAGTATCCAAGGACCCAAACATACCTTTCAGGTGAAGCAACACTTCACCTACACTTCCGAGAATCTAGTCTACTGCATTCGCTGCTCACAATGATGTCCCCTCTACACTGGGGAAATGAAGCATAGACTTGGCGACCGCTTCGCAGAACATCTATGTTCTGCTCGCAAAAAAGACCCTGAACTATCTGTTGCCTGCCACTTCAATGCACGGCCCTGCTCCCTGGCCAACATCTCTGTCTCCGGCTTGCTACAGTGTTCCAGTGAAGCCCAACGCAAGCTGGAGGAACAGCATCTCATTTTCTGCTTCGGGACCCTACAGCCCTCCGGACTCAACATTGAGTTCAATAATTTTAGGGTCTAAACTCTCCCATGTCCCAGCCCCCCGCCCCACACACCAGGCCTTGTTACCACATAGCCTGCCACTACACACCCCCTGTTGTTAGTCACTACAAGTCCCCATTCACAACTACTCACTCCCCCAGCCTCATCATTAGCAACTCCTTTGTCTGTCCAACTGTCTTTCTCTTTCTTTGGACTCTATCCTATCGTTTACTCCCTACCCCACCCACCTCCCTATTTTTTGCATATAAACTGATGTTTTTCCAGCCACCATCAGTTCTGAGGAAGGGTCACCGGACCCGAAACGTTAACTTTGTTTTCTCCTCCACAGATGCTGCCAGACCTGCTGAGCTTTTCCAGCAACATTGTTTTTATGCTTACATTTCTATTGACCTGAAATGTTAACTCTATTTTACAAATGCGCTTGATCTATTGATTGTTTCCAAAATTTTTTAAAAATTATTTTTATTGTGCACAGAGATTCTCTTTGGAGAATCTAATACAAGGGGGAAAGTCCTAAAACCAGCATAGACTTTTCAGGATTGAAAGAAGGAATGACTTCTTTAAGGAAAGGGTGGCAGGAATTTGGACTTCTCTTTGGCAGGAGAGATTTGATGCTGAATCAACTGTCAGCTCCAAATCTGAGATAGTTTGATTCATATTAGACAACAGTATTTAAAAAATATAGAACAAAGTTGAGTTTATGGAGATAGGTTGCAGATGAACCATGATTTCATTGAAGGTGGAATAGGTGACAGTTCCTAAATAGGCTACTCTTCTTCCTAGGTCCTTAAAACATCATAGTGTGGCCCCTGCCCCAGTTTTGAGCTAGAGGATTAGAAAGAACAATGAGTTGTCAGAGGCTATTGCAAAATTTGTCATATCAGGCGATTTGATTAATGTAATACAGGAAATTCAAGCTTAAAGTCAACATCTACGTTGTAGCTGGCAATATCCCTGACGCATACCAGACATTTCATGCTCATTCATTGTTCCATAGTCTTACCATCTGGCCCTAAGATCAGAAGTGAGGTGAGACAAGCAAACTGTATTCATGTTTCATGTCAGCATTTGTTTACATAAGTATGCTGTGATTCTTACAGGTAAGATTACTTTAGTTCTCATTATTAAAATTGCCCAATGATACTGGACAGAATGATCACTGGGAGGAAAGAAAACTATTGATTTCAAGTTTGAGTTGGATGGAAAGTAGTGCCATGTGACATTCCCAAAGGCATATTTAAGGGGTATTTTATGCGATAAGAGCAGATTTGCAGGGAAATAATCTCCAATTGAAAACATAAAAAAATCTGTATCTGGTATACATCATAGAGTTCTTAACAATGATTGTTATGAAGGAACAATTGTTCAGCTCTGGAACACAATATGCCTCTGAATTATGAAAGACAAGGAGCACGTTTAAGATAATTGTCAAAATATTCCAACGGGACATTCGGAAATTTACTTAATAGATTGAGTTGTTGCAATCTGGAGTGTACTGCTTAGAAGGGCACTGGAAGCAATTTAATTTGTAATAATCATGAGGGAATTTGAACACTATTTGAAAAGGAGAAATTTGTCGGCCTATGGGGAAAGAAGAAGTGCTGGCTGCCCCAGGAACTCCGACTCAGAGTTGATGAAATGGAGTGTGAACTGCAGACACCATGACATATCAGGAAAGGGGAGACTACCTGGATACTGTATTTCAGGAGACAGTCACACCCTTAGATTAATTACATCAAATTTTCTCTATGGTCTGGCAGAAAAGGGTGTGACTGTGAAAGAGGCAGGTTTGGGGATCTATAATTTAGCTTTGAAGGAGACTCACCCAATGTCCTTATCCAACAAGTAAGAGGTCTTGCTCCCAGCATGGAAGATGGCACAGGCTGCAGGGAGGATGAGTGAACTGACAACAGCACCATGATCTAGAGCTCTATTCAGAGTGGGAATAAAAATGGAAAGAATAAAAATAGATAGGTGGTATTCATGGGGAGAGTGTAGTTAGGGTTATAGATACTGTTCTCTGCAATAAAGAGAGAGAATCCCGAAGATGGTGTTGCCAAGTTTCAGGACATCTCGTCTGGGTTTGAGAGGAACTTTTAGTAAGAGGGAGAGGATCCAAGTCATGTGGTCCACATAGGTTCAAGTGATATAGGTATAACTTGGAGAGAGAGGTTCTGCTAAGGGACCACAGGCGTTTCAGAGCTAAAATAAAAAGCAGAATCACAAATGTAATGATTTCAGATTATTACCTGAGCCATGTGCAAATTGGCACAGGGTACGTAAGATTAGAAAGATAAATGTATGGCTCAAAGTTTTGTGTGGATCCATGGGGCACTGGCATCAAAATTGGGGAGAAAACTGTTACATAGAACATAGAGCATAGAACATTACAGCGCAGTACAGGCCCTTCGGCTCTTGATGTTGCGCCGACCTGTGAAACCAATCTGAAGCCCATCTAACCTACACTATTCCATTATTATCCATATGTTTATCCAACGACCATTTAAATGCCCTTAGAGTTGGTGAGTCTACTACTGTTGCAGGCAGAGCATTCCACATTATTACTACTCTCTGAGTAAAGAACCTACGTCTGACATCTGTCCTATATCTATCACCCCTCAATTTAAAGCTATGTCCCCTCATGCTAGCCATCACCATCCAAGGAAAAAGGCTCTCACTGTCCACCCTATCTAATCCTCTGATTATCTTTTATGTCTCTATTAAGTCACCTTCTTCTCTCTAACGAAAACAGCCTCAAGTCCCTCAGGCCTTCCCTCCATACCAGGCAACATCCTGGTAAATCTCCTCTGCACCCTTTCCAATGCTTCCACATCCTTCCTATAATGCAGCGACCAGAACTGTACGCAATACTCCAAGTGCAGCCGCACCAGAGTTTTGTACAGCTGCAACATGACCTCATGGCTCTGAAATTCAATCCCTCTACCAATAAAACCTAACACACCGTATGCCTTCTTAACCACCCTATCAACCTGGGTGGCAACTTTCAGGGATTTATGCACACAGACGCTGAGATCTCTCCGCTCGTCCACGCTACCAAGAATCTTACCATTAGGCCAGTACTCTGTATTCCTGTTACTCCTTCCAAAGTGAATCACCTCACACTTTTCCGCATTAAACTTCATTTGCCACCTCTCAGCCCAGCTCTGCAGCTTATCTATGTCCCTCTGTAACCTGCAACATTCTTCCGCACTATCCACAACTCCACCGAATTTAGTCTCATTTGCAAATTTACTAACCCATCCTTCTATGCCCTCATCCAGGTCATTTACAGTGGGACAGGCCTCATTTGAACATCACTGGGACTAGTGTCCTCACAAATCATAGACCCATGATTGTAGTTAGGGCTTTAAACGAATTATTGGGAGCGGGAGGTTTTAATCTATGGGAAGTTTAAAGCATTAAAAAGAAACAAGATAGCAGAAGAGGTGAATGATAATCAGTGTGTCAGGAAGATCTATAAAATATAAACAGAAAGTGCAGCAGAAATTAGAACCAGAGAAAATGATAATTGTAAAAACTCAAAATTTAGGGCCTTTTATCTGAATGCATGCAACATTTGTAACAAGATAAACAAGTTGACACCACAAATGGAAATAAATGATTATGGCTACTACAGAGACATAGTTACAGAGTGACCAAGGCTCAGAACTCAATACTCAAGGATATTGGACGTTCCAAACAAAAAGAGGAGTTTGGTTAGCTTTGTCTTCAAAGGTAGGTATCAGTGCAATTGTGAGTAGCATTGAATGCACAATATGTCATGATTTAGAATCAGTTGGATTGTAATGATACTATGGATTTAAGAGGTATATTTTGTCCTGGTTTTTCTGAAGGGCAGTTTAGAGCTGTAAATGCCGAGCTGTCCTTTCCAAGCCAATAATGTAAACAGCTTGTGAGGCCGTGGTTTTTTTTTTAAAGTTGGAACAATGTAAGCAGCATGAATAGGTGGAGTCAGGCACTCACAAAACCAGGGTTTTACTTTAGCTTTCAATAATTGTTAGGATTTTGAAGATGGTTGTGGAAGATGCCATGTCTCTCTCAAACAGAATTTTCTCTTGGCATTCTTTCCTCCTGGGCTGGAGAACATCACATGTGAGACAATCTATTTTACTGAATTTGCCTTTGCCAGGAGTATGTTTATGGGATATTACTGGAACAGTTGCTGTTTGGTAGCTAAATATTGGAAAATATTAACTATTATTCTGTTAAGTTTGCCAATATAGTTAAAGTTATACCAATACTTCTTTCTTTTGTTTGTATTTTAATTGTAGAGTAAGAATAAAAGTGTGTTTTCTTTAAAGCCAGGTAGTGTGACGAATAAAATTACAACTTAAACAAAGCACCTTACACTTACCTTAAAATAAGATAAAAGTTAGGGCCTAGGCTATCTCTTTGATATATTTGAAGGAGGTTTGGTCTGGTGTATAACAGGATGAAAATAAGGAATAGCAAGGCTACAGAATGCCATCTGTAGGCCTCCAAAGATTTGCCTCACTATAGGACCAAGTATAAATCAGGAAATAATGAACACATGTAAGAAGGGCATGACAGTAGTTATACTTGATTTTAATCTGCATATTGACCAGTCAAGTCAGAAGGGCAGCGGTAAAATAGAAAATGAATTTTCTGGGATGCGTCAGTGACTGTTTCTTAGAACAATACATTGCAACATTTACCCCTGAACAGGCTACTTTAGATCTAGTAATGTGGAATTTAAAAAAAAAACTTGTAATTAAGGATCCTCTAGGAGATGGCAATTACAACGATGTAGAGTTTCAAATTCAATTTGAGAGAGAGCAACTTGGATCTCAAACCAATGTCCTCAACTTAAACAAGAGAAAATGCAGAGGTATGAAGAAAAGAGTTGTCTAAAGAAAATGGAAAATCAGACTGTTGGAAAAGTCAGTAGTTGAGCAGTGGCAAATATTTAAGCAGATATTTCATAATGTTCAGCAAAAATTTATTTTGATGAAAAGGAAGAACACAATGAGAAGGAGGAACTACCCATGGTTAACAAAGGTGGTCAAGGAGAGTAAACAATCAAAAACTAAAACATTTAAAGTCGTGAAAGCAAGTGGTAGACCAGAGGATTGGGAATATTTTAGGAACCAGCAGCGGGTGACTAAGAAAGCTAATAAAGAGGGAGAAAACTGATAACCAAAAAAAAAAACAGCAAGAGCTTCTCACGGGCCATGAAAAGAAAGAGAGTAGCTAAAGTGTTATCAGTCCTGGGAGCTCAATTATTTATTATCTATATTAATGGTTTGGAGGAGGACGCAGAGTGAAATGCATCCAAATTTGATGATGATACAGAAATGGGTGAGAGGGCATGTGATGATGGGAACATAATGAATTTGCAAGGCGATATAGATAGGTTGAGTGAGTGGGCAATACCGGGCAGAGAGAGTTTAATGTGGGAAAATGTGACGTCATGCACTTTGGTACAACAAATCAAAATGTAAATTATGATGTGAATGGAGAGAGGCTTTACAAAAGTGTGGTATTGAGGGATAGTGCTTTCTCAGGCAAGAAACACAAAATATTAGCACAGTGGTGCAGCAAGTAATTAAGAAAATAATGGAATTTAGGCCTTTATTGCTAGGGGCCAGAGTTTAAAAACAAGAAGTCGCATTACAGCTGTACACAGTGTTTGTGAGGCAGCACCTGGGGTATGGAGTATAGTTTTGGTCATGGTAATTAAAAAGGACTATACTGGCATTGGAGACAATCCAATGGAGATTCACTAGGCTGATTCCTGGAATAAAGGGTTTGCCATATCAAAAGCGGCCAAATGGGTTAAGCCTTTATTCATTGGAGATTGGAAGAATGAGGGATGATCTCATTGAGACATAAAAGCTCTTGAGGGGGCTCGTGAGAGTAGATGTTGCAAAAAGATTTCTACTAGCGGGGAAATCTCAAACTGAGGGACATAATTGCAGAATAATGGAATTTCTTCTCCCATAGGATAATGAATATTTGTGAGTTCTCTACCTAGAGAGTTGTGGAGGCTAGACCATTGAAAATATTTAGAGGAGGTAGATAGAATTTCAAAATATTGGGGTTTTTGGGGATGGAGTGGTTTGTTGTTTGATGGTTATGCTGAGTTGGCACAAAAGATCAGTTGAGGCCTGGGGCCATGACCTTGTTGAATGGTTGGCGTAGGCTTCAGGAGCCAAATAACCTACTTCTACTTCTATTTCTAGCATTCTATGTTCTAAGAGCTGAGGTGGAATTAATTGAATAGTTCTCTCAAAGTACTGACATATGCTTGATAGGCTGAGTCACCTGTTTCTATGTTGTATTATTCGATGATTCACAACGTGAGTCACAAGCCTTGCAAAAAGAAATCTATGGTTTCATTAGATGAAAAGAGTTGTAACACATAAGTACCATTTCTATCCGAAACAATGTTATTGGGATCGGTCAACTTATTGCTCATAGGTAAGAACTGTGCAACACAATGGAATTTTGCCTGGACAACATTAAACAATATTTTTATTGTACAAAAGCTGTGCTTACAAATATAATGACTAGCATTGAAATTTACACAGTGACAACATTTTCTAATAAATTACTTTCACTGCTGTTGTTTTCACTATGTGAGGTTGACAAAGGCTATAAATATTAGCATCATTCCTGGTGCTACAGTTACTTCCTGTTTTGCGGAGTGAATTCAAAATACCCATGTGCTTTATAGAATGATAGTATACAATATATATACACAGCACTGTTTTTTGGAGGTTACAATGATGGCATCACCATCCATATTTTGCATACTATTATCAAATATAGTTAAATAAAAGTTTAAGGAAGACTTTAAATTTTCAATTTCATTTGGATTGATTTCATAGATAACATTACTATTTATTGTTAAAAAAACCTCCAATTAAGATTTTCTTAAACATGAACATTTAAGTGCGATAGTAATAGGCATGCTTTCTATAATTTTCAAATAGATGAACAGTTAGCTAAGATATTACAGAATTTACGTTTTTCCTCCATGTGTTACAGTCTAGCTGACAGCAGTATATACATTCTGTAGTGATGGGAACCAGGTGGACCTCCATTGACTATGGGGTTATGGATTAGGGTTGTTAACCTGGGCCAATCAGGAAAGCCTGGCTGACCAATATAACCAAGATTTTGGAATCTCCTCAGATCAGAGAACTGACTTCGAGCTGGCTGGCCAGAGCCAGTGTACTGTGCAGAAGTAAACAAAGGGTGATTTGGTGATGGATACTGGCCTGTATTTCACATTTAAACATAAGAACAGCGGACTTAGGAGCAACAAGAGGCCAGTTGGGTGTTCAAGCCTGCTCTGCCCTCCAATAAGATCGTGGCTGATCTGATTGTGCCCTCAATGCCACATTTCCACCTGCCTCACATAGCATTTGACTCCCATGTTGGTTACTTAATCAATCTACATCTGCCTTATTGATAGGAAATGTCTTCACTACTATCTGGGTCCAATTTGGTCCTTCTTCCCATGGCAACTGGTTCTTTAAGGATCGATTGTCTTTCACCCATCTCCAAATGAATCCCTTGTCTCATACCACCAGTGGACCTGAAACACTTTCAGCAGAGTACCAGTGCCAGGTGTTACCAGACAGCCTGCAAATGCACATAAAAAAGCCCCCAAACCACTGGTTCACTATCAAAAAAAGCAATACTGATTCAAATATCATTAAGAAGAAAAACTGTGCATCCAGGAATACTGATCTAATCTGACAGTGCTAAGGTCACCTGGTAGCTCAAATGCTCACTTCTTAGAACAGTTTCTGTGTTCTGTTAGAGCAGAGAAAACAAGGTGGATTTGAAGTCCTGACCCAATTTTCAATTCCTCTGTCCTGCCTCAAATGTCTTGAAATTTTATAGAGGAATCATGCAGTTTCAGGGCTAAATTTGCTAAAGATCTCCCCTGGTAATGGAGATCTATTATCACTTGATATCAACAATAGACCTCAGTGAGAAGTAATGTTGCTAATTGTTGTCTTGTACCTTTCTCCTTCATTAGGCAAGTGTGATCTAATTAGGGAGCTCTAAATTCCTATTTAAATAAGTTGACAAATCAAAAGCCAATGAAGTCACACTTTAAAAATGCGTCCATGATTTGATGCCATTCTGCTCGATTTTCATGGAAACAGAATATTTGCTCTGCCGTGGACATTACAGTTCTACAGATTTAAACAACTATCAATTATTTTTAAACTTTCCTTGTTGAATGGCGGTTTGTAATTTCATGTCTTTGTATTCAGCAGAGCCTGACTCTTGGGTCACAGGTCATCTTCTCAATCAGTCAGTAGCCCCTGCCTATGTTGAAAACATTGGTGGCTTGTTCAATATCAATGTCAGGGTTCATGCTGCAATTTATGAGAAGAAGAAAGATGGCTGACCTCTCATATTTAAAACTCCAACTGAGATGTTCATCTAACAGCACAAGGTCATACAAACAGACCTGGACATTATTCACACAGACCATACTTCTTTTTCTCAAACATTACTTCCACAGAAGCTCCTAAGGTTAAGGAAGTACCAGGCACCATATTTTGAACTAATTACATATGCTGACTTTGTTTCCTCAACAACTATTATTGCCATGCCTTTAAGTAACAGGAATATCCCAATGAAGAGCATTCTTGAACAAGATTTCACACAAACTACATAAGGGAATATCAGGACAGATCAAAAGCTTGGTCAAAAAGATAAATTATGAAGTAAAAAAAGAGAAGCGTTGAGGAATTGAAGTTGAGGGGGAGTCTGAAGCCACTGCTGTTTATGTTTAAGCAATTAAAGTCAGACACGCTAAAAAGGATTGAATTAAGACAGTGCAAATATCTAAGTGTTGTAAGGCTAGAGATTACAGAGGTACTGAGGGTATCTCAGAGAGATGGATTGGTTTGGCGATGAAGAGTAAGAATTTTAAAATAGATGTTTTGCTTAAACCGAAGCCAATTAGAACAGCGAGCAGAGGAGTTTGTATGTGTGACTTGTTGTGTTCAAACAGGTAGCAGAATATTTGATGACCTCAGGTTTATGGAGGGTACAATGTTGAATGCCAGCAAGGTGTATGTTGAGATAGTCAAACCTTGAGTTAACAATGTGTTCAAGAAAATGTATTTAACAAGAACGAAGAAGTACTATCAGCATGAAAAAGTTTTATACTGGTATGTCTGGTTTATTAAAAGTATTGCAGTTTATCATAGCTGATGTACTTTTTTTTTAGCAAAGAGGAAAACAGAAATGGAAGGAATGATATACACAGTGTTGTATTACACCAATTGCTAAGCATACTTTTAAAAATGTTTTCCTTCATTTCATTTACAAAATTGATGTTGGCAGTTTTACTGTGCTACACCAAATCTAATCAGACGTTTACTTTTGGAAATAATTTGCAGCCATCAAAACACTATACAAATTTGCAACCAAAACACTTGTAAGGGGAATTTTTTGACTTCAGAATCCTGGCTATGAGCATACCTCATCAGAAGCATTTTCAAAATGCACATATTGACATAAGTTGGGCAAGGCAACTCCTATTGAAAATATTGGTATGGTGTTTCTGCTTTGGGCACAATTTTTCAACTTTGCCTGAAATGTGTTCGATACTGTGCCAATTAGGTGATTGTTCAAGTTTCCAGTAATTTTACCTCATTTTCATAGTCATAATTGTAAAATCTTCCCATGACCCAGTGTAATCAGATGGTGTAAAAGACAATGTTTATTTTCTTCTCATCAAACATATTTCTTGATATATTTAAGGGTGGTAACACTGCAGTTTTATTAATTCATGTGAAAATGAGTTATTGGCAAAAATAAGCATTATTATTAATGGCGTGCGGTTTTCAACCTGTAGGTAACAAGATTTAAAAACACTAAAAATGACTCATAAAAGTTGAATAGATTCATTTAATGATGTCAGTGTGTATGTCAATTTCTTTGCCAATTGTAAAGTTTTTTGCAAAAACTTGCAACTTTGACCTGAGGGTCTGGCCAGATTTGTGGATGGATCCTGACCTGGGTGAATTGAATATAAAATTAGCAATATTTGCATTTAAAGCAGTCAAAATTTTTGCACTGGTTCCACCAATTCTGTCCAGTTGCATCATAGATGCTTTTGAAAACAAATCAGAACTGTGCCCTGTTGATTTAAAATGTTACCTTGTTAGACATTTACCTGGGGATTCTGATGGTCTCCCATGAAAAGAACATTTCTGCAGAAAATCAGGGCCAGAGCATCTTCTATTTAATGTCGTAAAAATAGTGGATAGCAAGAAATAATTAAAGTTATACAAGCCAATTAAGGGCCTTGGAGGAACTTGATCAGTGTAATTAGGGTTGGAACAATAATTGTTGGATTTCAGATAGCATTCAACCCAATAAGAATTGATGTGTTGAGGGAGATTGATGTATCACAAAAAGATTTGTTCACTTCAAAAACATTTGTCTGTTTCTAAAAATTCTTATGTTCTTAAATATGACAATCTTAAACACATGGAACCACTACAGCATGGAAACAGGACCCTTGGCCCAACAAGTCCACACTGACCCACCCAATCTCCACATGCTTGAACACTACAGATAATTTAGCATGGCCAACCCACCTAGCCTGTGGGAGGAAACCAGAGCAATCACATGGAGAATATGCAAACTCCATATGGACATTTACCTAGTGGTGGAATTGAACCTGGGTCCCTGGTGCTATGAGGCAGTAGTGCTAACCACTGAGCCACTGTGCTGCCCCTTTACTTTGTTTGCATAGTTCTGAAGTTCAACCCTATTGTTGGAAACAAGTTATGTCAGGGAAGATAGAATGTCTATATCCATTAGACAGTAAAATATAAGAGCAGAAGCAGGTCTTCAGGCCATTGGTTCTGCTCCACCAATGAGATCATGTCTGAGTGGATAATCCTCAGTTCTGCTTACCTGCTTTTTGCCCATAACCCTCGATTTCCCTTACTGATTAAAAATCTGTCCATCTCAACCGTGAACATTTCTAACAACACAGGTTCAACATCTGTCCACGGTAAAAAATTCCACGGATTCACTCAAATAAAAGCAAAAACTATGGATGCTGGAAAACTGAAACTAAGACAGAGAATAGGTCTGGCAGCGTCTGTGGAGAGAAAAGTATAGTTTGTGATCCTGAAAATTGTCCCCTTATCCCAATTCTCTGTCTTCTATTAGTAAGCCGATTATTTATCAATGCTAAAACACAACATCCAACTATCTTACTAATTATGCTTATTTGTGGTATCTTACCAAACACCTTTTAGAAATTCAGATATGTTATATCTACTGGTTCTCCTTGGTATTGGTATTGGTATTCTGCCAATCATAGAATCTTTACAGTGTGGAAGCAGGCCATTCAGCCCACCAAGTGCACACCAACTCTCTGAAGAGTATCCTGCCCAGCCACAACCCTATTCCTGTAACTCTGCATTTACCACGGCTATTCCACCTAGCCTATACGTCCCTGGAAACAATGGGTAATTTAGCCCGGCCAATCCACATCTTTGGACTCTGGGAGAAAATTGCAGCAGTCAACAGAAACCCACGCAGATGTGGGGGGAATGTGCAAACTCCGCACAGATAGTTGCCCGAGGGTGGAATCAAACATAGGTTCCTGGTGCTGTGAGGCATCAATGCTAACCGCTGAGCCATCATGCTGCCCTGGCACCTCTGGGACTTTTCCAGACTGCAATGATTCTTGGAAGATAACTACCCGTGCATCTACTAGAATCCTGTGCCTACTTCCCCGAATATCCTAGGATACATCATGTCACATTCAGAGGACGTATCAACACCCATTTCCATTAGCTAGCACCTTTTCTCTAGTAATAGTTATTATATTTACTTACTCCCCCCACTACTGCCCCTTGATTGCTAGGTTTTTGTATGGAATGCACTTAGTATATTCCACTATAAGGCTGATATAAAGTATTTATTTAATTTCTCTACCATTTCCTGGCTTCCCCATTATTATTTCCCAGCCTCATTCTCTAAGGGGCCCACATTGAACTATCTCTTCCTTCTAAATGTTTAAAGAAAGTCTGATTGTGGTTTATATTAATTGCATGTTTGCCCTCAAAGTTTATTTTCTTCCTCTTTATCATTGCTTTGGCCATCTTTTATTGGTTTTTAAAACTTTTCCAGTTCTCTGGCTTACCTCTAATCTTTGTCACACTGTATGCTATTCTTTTAATTACATACAATCCTTAGCTTCCTTAACTTTCATGGTTAACAATGAAAGAATTTCAAAAGTGAAGTAGTAAACAAATGAGTGCTTGCCCACTAGAGAGTGAGAATGCAGAGCTAATGATAGTTAACAAGGAAATGGCAGGTAAAATTAACAAACATTTTGTTTCTATCTTTCACAAAACAGTATGTAAAACATTTCAGTAATAGCTGGATGTCAGAAGGTGGAGGACAAGTGGAACTTGACAAAAATCCAGTGTCTCAGGAAATTGTACTGAGCAAACTGGTGGAGCGATGGGTTTCCAAGCCTTGGGAACTGACGAACTTAATCTTAAAATTTTAAAAGAGGTGACTAATGAGATAGTAGATGCAATTGTGTTAATTTTCCAAAAATGTCCTTAGATTCTGGAATGGTTTCATCAGATTGGAAAACAAATATTGTAACACCTTTATTCAAGAAGGAAGGGTCGAAGGGAAAACATAATTACCTTGATTTTCATTGTGGGCATTTAATGGAGTGGAATGCCATTTGACTGATGGATGCAGTTTGTTGATCTGAGGGCACCTTCTAATGTCTGTTGATGGCGTTTAGAAAATATCAAGATAATTGGAAAGGGTCAGTATAGTTTTGAGAAAGGGAAATCTTCTTTAATCGATTTATTGGAGTGCTTTGAATGAGTAATATGAGCTATGGATTAAGGTCAGCCTGTAGAATAGTGTCTCCCTTCCTTATTTTCTCAGTTTTCAAATTGGCAGTTTTGTAGGAGAGGACAAGGAAAATGTTTCAAAGACACTTGAAATTTTCCTTGAAGTGTGGCAGCATTGATGTTAATGACTGGGAAGAGCTTGCTTCCAATTGTTCAAAATGGTGATAAACTCCCCATCAAACTACATCATGGTTCGAACACCAGTGGATCAATGTTTGAGAAGCAGAGTTTACATTTTGAGTTTGATATGACTCATTCTTCAGAACTGAGGACTCAAACATTGACTCTGTTTCTCTCTCCACAGACATTCCCAGATGTGTTGAGTTTCTCCAGCAATTCTGTTTTTATTTTGGAACCAAAACTGATTAGGAGATAAATAATTCAGTTTGGTGCTGGAAGTTGGAAGTTGTTGATATTTTCTTAATTTCTTGATATTGCAATAACGTTTGCAGTTATTTAGCAGAATTGCATGTTATGTATCAAAATAATGTATGACAGTATGAATTTTCACATTTTTAAAGAATTGTATTTAATAAGACTTCATAATTGACGTTTAATCGGATTTTGTTTATGCTTAGTATTGCTCTTCTGCAATTTGCTGCATCTTCAGCCATTATCCTCCCATGTGTATCACACAACCTATACTTCATTTCTTGCTTTTCTGAACTGCTCTTGAAATATGTCTATTACATGTGAACAAAGTGGACAGATTTATCCCTGTATCCAATTTCCAGATATTAACCTTAAACATTATGTCTGTACGGTTCAGATCTGGAAAATCTCAAATCTGGACAGTGCACACTAGGGACAGGAACAGGTTTTAGAAAGTGAGTAATTATTTTCTTAGCTCTAATTCAAGAGGAGCTCAGCTACTCACCAATGGAAGTTTTCTTTTAATTTAGAAGGAAACTGAACATACTATATGTAAGAATAAAAAAAGGCTTTGAAACCATGCTATTGGCTACACAGGCAAGTTATTTGACTAACCAAAAACACATGCAATGAATTAAATGAAAAAAAGGGTCAAGATATTTCCAGATCATTCTTCATTGCCTTTTCTAATGTACAACTCTCTAACCAATTGTTGTTCATCCAGCAGAACATTATTGCCTCTGTTGTCAACTCAGTTGCTGGATGGTTGGTTGGCAATGCAGAGTATCTCCAATGGTGCGGGTTCAATTCATGCACTAGCTGAGATTACCATGAAGGTCTTGTCTTCTCAACTTTGACCCTCACTTGAGGTCTAGTGGTCCTCAGGTAAAAGTCATCACCAGTCATCTGTCACTAACGAGAGAGCAGAACTATGGTGACTTTACCCTTAGTCTACCTTCTACTTTCAATGCTGTCATCTCTGCCAAATCATTCGTAGTCTTCCACTTTTCTTTCTATTATCTCTACCCTTATCTCAAATTAGAAAAGCACAATGTGAAGCATAAGTGGCACAGGGCTGGCTTGTTTTCTGAGTCTTAGTTAGGCTTCAGCACCCTATCCTTCTCTAAATCAAGTTTTCCGTGTTAATCCAGATTCATTCTGAAAGCCAGGAAGAAACACAAGCTATTTTTCTTCCGTTCAAATTGATCTGTTTGATTTCCCTCTTTTGAACAAAAGAGAAGCAAACTTGGTTAGAATTTCCTGTTCCCATGAGCAGTGTGGATGATGATGAGAATGTTAGAAAAATAAAAGGAAACTGGAAAAGTCAAATTTTTGATGTTAAGAGAAAAGTTTCTATTGTTTCCCCTTAGGTTTAGAAGGTAGTCCAGAATATCACTTAAAAGCAGCAATTATCTTATTTCTATACATTTGTTACTCATTTTTAGGTAAATATGCCTCCTTTCTGTGCTGTTCCCAATTCTCCCCTTCCCTGTTTAACAAGAGAGTTCCTGCCCTGAAGGTTGGAGCAGTGAACTGGTTAGAGCAGCAGCTCACCATGTGCTTTTCAGGGCTTTCAGACAACACTATCTTCGCCACAATGTCCCTGTATGCTGCATGGATATTGTTCTCTTCCACCCTTTGTCCATGCAAGTGGGCATTACTAAGCTACCATCTTAACCAAATAATTGTGGCTGCTTTTGGACCAACGTACAGACCACTACAGCTCTCCATGACTTCTCTTTGGAATGCAGATATACTTATGATTTACACGCTTGTACCACTTCACCCGTACAAGCGGTTCTGCTATAATGCGTGTTCGGCAACACAAATTGGCTGTAACATGACTGATTAATAGGGGAACGTTATTTCTAAAACTCAAACTTGTGTTGGCTACAACGCAATTCCATTACCTTAAGTCTACTCTAGGCGTCTACCTCGGGTCAAGCAAGAGAGGTTGGATGACAGGGCAAATTTTTTCTGACCTTATTGTTGATGCTTTGGAAGATGTTTTTAGAAAGTATTGCAGGAAAAAAAAATTGGATTTCAAAATTCTCCTCATCCTGGATAATGCACCAAGCCATCCTCCCACCATTGGTGAGCTTTCTGAAAATATCAAAGTGCTTTTTCTTCTTCCAAACACATCCTCTCTCCTTCAAGCAATGGACCAGGGTGCAATAGCAGCTTTTAAAGCTTATTATTTAAGACACACGTTTAAGAGGCTGATTGCAACCACTGAGGGAGATAAGGACAATGTTCTTCAATTCTGGAAGAGCTTTAAAGTAAGGAATGAAATTGACATTACCGTCGAGGCCTGGGGTGAGGTCACTAAGAACCTCTTGTATGAAGTTCGGCAGAAGCTTCTCCCAGATTTTTTTCAAGATTTTAAAGGCTTTGATATGTCAGAGGAGCTCCCAAGAATAAAAAAAACATTGTTTTAATCTTGCAAATCAAGTTGGATTTGAAGAATTGGAGACTAAGAATGTTGAAGATCTGCTTGAGTCCCACTGTGAAGACCTCGCTACAGCTGATTTACAACAACTCGTCACTGAGGGGGAAGTGGAAGCTGGAGATGAAGAAGATGAAGTCCAAGATACAGCACCTCGAGAGCTTTCCACTTCTGTTTTGTTTTCTATCCTGAGGGAAATTGAGAAGCAGTTGTAGCTCTTAGAGGACAACGATTACAGTGCAGAACGCAGCAGGGTAGCAGTGCGTGGAATAAGACCTTATTTGGCCCCCAAGAACAGCTTCTTCATGAAAGAAAGAAAAGGGCAAAGCAACAAAAGCTGGATGTCTTTTTTAAGCCAACCCCAAGAAACAGTCAGAAGACAATGAGCCACAGCCATCCACTTCTGAATTAATTATTTTTTGCCATAACCCTGCAACCACAACTGCACCTGAAAGTGATGATGATGGTGATGATGATAATGATGACAACCCTCAGCCCCTGCATAAACAGTAGAGCAACTTCAAAACCTCCTCTCCCATCAAGTCATCTTGACATTTTTTTCAAGGTAAGGTGTTAAATTTACTTTTATTTCATTATTAGATATAAATTAAATATTTATTCAAACTGTGCTATTCTTTGTGCAAGACTTTTAAGTGATTTTTGAGCGATTTTGAGTGATTTTTTTTGGTGGTCTGTCCCTAATGCTGCTTTTCCCATAGGCCTCATTATTTCTATAGCACGATTTTCTATAACACGATGTTGCGCAGGAACACAACTATCGTGTTATAGCAGCTCTAACTGTATTGACACACACTCACATCTACACATGATGCAGCTAATGGATTTTAGCTTATTTTCTAAGTGCTCACTCACTTTGCACTTATTCTTTGGTTTTGTAGCACAAAGGAAGAGGCAGGCTTGACTTTTGGTCCATGAGCTTTAGCAAGTTGAGAGTACAATGGCAGAGTTGTCAGCAGTGAGCCTATGAGTCTGAAGTAGCCATGATAAAATGACGCCACTTACCCTTATGGAGCACAGAAAATCATTAACTTTCTCTTCAACCTGCTGTGCATTGTGTTTCACTCAGCACTGTCCCAACCCATTATCCAGATCCGGTCTGGCTGAGTCTGGTAGTGTGCACTATTTTGTGGGTCATCAGGAAAAAACACTGCCCTACTTTACTCCGGCATTTCTAGGGCATTATGCACAAACCACAGTATATTTACAAAAGAACTAATTATTTATTTTCCCTAGCCCTCTTACTACATCCATGTGCAACCCAACATCTACAGCTGGGATTGAGGGAGTCTGCTAACTGGTACATTCTGTGGACTTTGAAGACTTTGTGGGTGTCCCCTGGGGCACTGGGCCTCAAAGACTCTGGCCTTCTGAGAGTCTCTTGAAAATTTAGAGCTCACCCATTTCAGCATCACCTGCTCCAGGCAATGGGATTAAGGACAGAAGGTAGGCAAAGGAGCAGGGAACATCCTTTTGAAATGCCCTGAGAAGATACTGTTGTGGTGTACATCTGTCAGTCCTCCTGCCCTCTGGGTACCACCCTGTGTACTTGAGAAGCAGAGGCCACTTGGAGTGAGGTTGAGGTGTCTCATCATCCCCTTGTCTTCGCCATCAATGTTCCCTGTCTCTTTCTGCAGTTTGACCATGCCACTTATAGCTGAGTACAGAGTAGCACATTCTGCATGGGGCTCAGCAGTTGCCTGATTCTCCCACTGTCCTCTGGATACCGGAGACTTCAGCATTTCTTCCTTCACTGACTGATGACATTTATTACCAGATCGTATCCCCAAGTCTCCTCTAGCTGATGCACATACAACCTTGGAAGATCCCATTGGGTTAAGAATATTCTGCTCACTTGCTGTATGTGATTTGCCAATTCACTTGTACAGCATCTCCATAAAACCAGCCTGCACTTCTTAATTGTATCAGAGATAATAGGTACTGCAGATGCTGGAGAATCCGAGATAACAAGGTGTGGAGCTGGATGAACACAGCAGGCCAAGCAGCATCATAGGAGCAGGAAAGCTTGACGTTTCGGGCCTAGACCCTTCATCAGAAATGGGGGAGGGGAAGAGGGTTCTGAAATAAATAGGGAGAGAGGGGGAGGCACTTCTTAATTGCTTGCTGGGACTTAATTCATTCTTATCTGATCTTAATTGTCTTGGTAAATCACCATGTAGTTGAAAACTGTGAATTTACTTAGGTTGACAAATTTATTTACACTCTAGCAGATCACTTGCTGAGAACAGCATGTAATTTAACATTTGCCCACAGATTTTAAGTAATGGATTGATTTCTCAAACTGATAACGGATCTTAAGAGAGAACAAACAAGCTTGCAACTGAGCTAATATCTTATATGTTCCGAAGGAAGTTGTGATGAATCCCTATGCTTCACATTTTCATCCTAGTTTGTTTACATTAAGTCTATGTGGAGCACATTTTGTTTTCTCATGGGTCTACCTCCCATTTTAGTGCATACCACCAGCAGCTGATTCTACAGTTATGAATGGCCAGTTTGGCCTTTGAGTCTGACTGTCATTAGATAGGGTCAACTAATGGGCATTCAGCATCTGGAACACTCCTAAAAGCAAATGAAAACAAAAGTTAATCTTGCCTGCTCCATCCTCACCAATTTGCCACTTCGGTGTGCTATTTCCTTAATGCCTTCTACTCATTTGCATTTGCTTTACCAAATATTCAAGCACACCATTTGCAATTAACCCTTTAAGGAATTGGTCTGTACGCAGATTTAACTGATTGCAAAACCACTGCACCTGGTAATCCTTAATAAATTACTGTGGCATTCTTTAGTTCACTACTTCGTCGGCAGTGTTAACTCATTTATGTTGGTGCCTGGGCTGGAGATAAATGCTTATTCAGCAAGAGAGAATTTTAGATCGGAATTTTCCAATGACCAGCCAGTTGTAATTCGAGTGTAGATATGGCTTGCATTAAGAGAGCCTGCAGAATAATTGATGTAACAGTTCTTTGAAAGCGTTGCCTCTAAAATTGAAGATTACGCCTGAAACCCTCAGAAAGTGTACATTTAAATCAGAGAATCTGGAGGGTTTCAATTAGATTAAGTAATTAGCTACTAAGGAAAAGTTACATGAATAAATATATAGCCCAACTCCTGAGTAACTATTTAACTGACCACATATTTATTCACACAGCCCCAGAGACACTTTTTCCAGACTACTTACGTCCTCAAGACCCTGTTCTGACACCCCCTACCAGAGACCCAAGCCCTCTTCATGCACTCCAAATCCATCACCTCCTCACCCACTCTGGACATGTACCCCCCTCCAGGACTGCATTCCCCTTCAGCTCCTCAGATCCGATCCTCTTTTATCCACTTTGGAGCTGACTACCCTTCAGCTCCTGTGAATTGCTACATCTCCATCACCCACAGGAGCAGATTGCCATACTCTTGTTTGTTTTTCCCTGACCTCCTTACCTCCCCCATGGGCCTGAACTATCTCTGTGCCCTGGGACCCAACACATTCCTTCTCCCACCTCCAGACCCACACCCCAACACTGCACCCATTCTATTCTGCCTCTCCTGTCTGGATTCATCCCCTTTACTTCAACCTACCCTAAACACTGCAGAACTTACCTGGCCTCCTTGTTACATTGCTCATGGGGATCTACCCACTTGGTATCCAACCCACCTGGCACCCTTTCCCCCAGCCAGCTGGCACCCTATTAACTTGGCATTCTACCATCTATCGTTCCAGCACCCAAACCTCAGACTTAACTTCTGTGCTTACTGTTTGATAGCAGCTGTCAGTATGCTGTCTGTGATTCTGGATCTATAAATTCCTCAAATGGGGCATAGTTTTGCTGCCTTCCTCTGACAGTTCTGCTCTATAAGAAAACTGTCAGAATAGATGTGTGGCTCTGCAGCTCTGAAGGAGTCCTGATCTGCATCCCCTGTCAAAAACGCTTTCATCCAAAGAAGGGTTGGATTGGTAATCTGTCTCATACCTTTGAAAATCCAGCCCGTAGATTCATGATTTACCATATACATCTAATGGTGGTCTGTACTGGATGCAGCAAGAAGTGGAATGGTTGAAAACATTGGGTGATCACTCAACCTTCAGAAAGACATTGCACATATACTGAGCCTGAAAGTGGATGGATGCTGGGAACCTGCCTCCTGTTATCACAGTGAACTGTATGGGGAAATGTACGCAGCCCACAACTGCAGGGAATTCCACCACTGACATTTGTGAGAGCTAAGAACCTCTTTTCCTCCTTCTATTCCCATGTTAGGTCATTTCCACCGAGAGTCCTGGCCCTGCTGCTTCTGGTATTCTGATTGTGTTTACTGCCTACTTAAGAAAGTGAAGTTGGATGCAGAGCTGATAGGAGGCCTAGGAATAATTGCAGCCACCCACAGAGGGTGAGAAGCACCTGGCTGAGGTGGGGGGCTGTGGGGTTTGCAGCTACAGGATGTAGGATGATCCCCTAATCCATCTCCTGGGGATGAGCGAGGCACAGTGTCAATACAGGCTCCGTACATACTGCAACACTGAGGCAGAACTATGGCAGACGCTATGGCGGGACCTGGGGGCTGCAGGAGGGAGAGGCTATCCTCTCCCAGTGGTTGTGAAGGTGACTGCCACTCTGAACTTTGACTGGCTCCTTTCGTAGAGGGACACGTGACCTGCGTGGGATCGCTTAGAAACACATCAGGACAGTGACCGACGCCATCTGTGCAAGACCACACTGGCTCATTTTGTTACACCCTGATGAGGTCAGTGCTGCAGCGGGGCAATAGGATTTGGGAACAAAGCTGGTATTCCTCAGGTACAGGATTCCTTGGACTGTACACACATGACACTGTGAAATTCATCGGTGGTAAGAGTTTCCATTCAATTAATGGTGAGATGAGCTGTGATCACCGTCACCACTTCCTGGAGGTGTGTGACCATCACAATAGCAGCTGCCATGACTCCTGCATTATGGAGCACTCACTGATACGTTTGAGGGTCCAGGAACCTTACAAGGCTGGCTACTTTGGGGTCAAGGGCTACCCAGTGTGACCTCAGCTCATACCCCTGACTGATGTGGACCCCAGGTTTAATGCTGTCCATGCTTTGATCAGGGCTATGGTGGAACAGATGGTCTGAAGATATGGTCTCAAAACTTAGATCAATCTGAGTGGCACTCCAGTATAGTCTGGACAGAATGTGCTGCATCCGGTTTGGGCGGGCGTGCTCTCCAGAGTGGACAAAGTGTGCTGCAAATCTATGCATGCTGTGCTCTGCATAATCAAAATAAGCAATGAGGCGATGTGATAGATGCTGAGGAGCTGGGGAAATGGGACCAATCATTTGAGGAGGAGGGAACTACCATTATCTATAACTGAGCTCAGCTGTGTTATGGAAATGAAAGCCAGGCAGAACTTCTTGACACCCACTTTCAATAGATGAGAAATGGGTGCATCAGACAATTGTAAACTATAAAAAATATGTCTGTCATTATGCCAAAATCTGCATTGTAGGGGCAAACCTCAGCCTCTGTAAGCTTTGTCTGTGTTTGCTTTTGCTGTCTGTAATTTAAAAAAAATCATTCATGGCACTGGCTAGGCCAGCTTTTAAAAGTTTGTGTTCGGATTTGTCCAGCTACCTGCCTGCATGATATTATAAATTCCCTGCTGGACAGTGACAGTGAAGGGAGATGCTGGTGTTGGACTAGGGTGGACAAGGTCAAAAATCACACAACAGCAGGCTATAGTCCAACAGGTTTATTCGAAATCATAAGCTCTCGGAGTGCTATGCCTTCATTAGATGCAGTGAGAGAGCATATATGGACACAGAGTTTATAGGCAGAGAGATCGAAGTATTGTACAACTGGTGTGAGTGGAATGAACAAACATAAAATGGCTGAGATAACAAGCATGGGGCTGGATGAACACAGCAGGT
>JAHRHZ010000012.1:34859796-34883080 GCA_024137785.1 Ginglymostoma cirratum | reverse complement strand
TAAACCCTTCATCAGAAATCTGATGAAGGGTTTAGGCCCGAAACGTCAAGTTTTCCTGCTCCTATGATGCTGCTTGACCTGCTGTGTTCATCCAGCCCCATGCTTGTTATCTCGGATTCTCCAGCATCTGCAGTACCTTTTATCTCTCAAACATAAAATGGCTGATGGAGAACTCTGTTAGAAAGGAGGAGCAAGTTTCAATTGATTAAGCTGCAAATTCCAGAATCTGTTTCAAGTCACTGCCCAAGATAATTAAAGGTTTTATCAGTGTCTGCCTAACTTTCCAAACTTCAATCAGGCAGAGATTCAAAAGGTGACATCCCAGGTCAGACACTGAATTGTAGGTCTGAGGCCGTCTTCAGAATCTTTCTTTTGACTTTTAACCTGGAATCAGGCTGGTTTTGTTCCAAAAGCCGGAATTTATAATACAAATTATAGTCACAATCAGTCAGTGTGGCATTTCATAAATTCCTGCTTTGGGAACAAAAACCAGCCTGGTTCCAGGCATACAATGACCGTTAAGGACAGGGTAGTGCTGATTTATAGGGTGGTCAAACAGGATGGAATCTACAGACGTGTCAAGTATGTGGCTAAACAGTGACTAACTTGAAAGATTAGGGTTGAATGTGTGACAGAGTGCAAACTATCCCAGCTTTGTGTTGGAGACAGTGTGACATTATGGCTGGTGTGTTGTTACATTGCTGGTGGAAGCACAATGCCAGATTGCCAATGCTTGTCTGGATGCACAGCAACCTTTCAAAGATCAGGGACAAAAACAAAGTTGCTGGAAAAGCTCAGCAGGTCTGGCATCATCTGTGAAGGAGAAAACTGAATTAACGTTTCGGGTCCGATGACCCTTCCTCAGAACTGGACCTGAAATGTTAACGTGTAGAGCTGGATGAACACAGCAGGCCAAGCAGCATCAGGGGAGCAGGAAGGCTGACGTTTCAGGCCTAGACCCTTCTTCAGAAATTTTCTTCTGCTCCCCTGATGCTGCTTGGCCTGCTGTGTTCATCCAGTTCCACACCTTGGTATCTAAGATTCTCCAGCATCTGCAGTTCCTACTATCCCTGAAATGTTAACTCTGTTTTCTCCTTCACAGATGCGGCTAGACCTGCTGAGCTTTACCAGCAACTTTGTTTTTGTTCCTGATTTACAGCACCTGCAGTTCTTTTGGTTTTTGTTAACCTTTCAAAGACAATGTGAGTGCAAGGGATTAAAAAAGTTGCAAAATAATTAAAAGATCTGGCGCAAGTCAGAATTCTGGACACATCTAATTCAATCAAGTGATTTAAATATCTTGCACTAAATTTGCGCAAATTTTGGAAGTAATCAGTGATCTGGATTAAATTCAAGAATTTGCATTGTTCAAAAATCAGAAATAATCTTCATTACTGTTGTCTAGAGTTTATTCATAAGCCCAAAGGAAGAAGGACTAAAATGAAGGACTGGGAATTCTGAAGAATTGATATAGTCAGTGTCGGCTCTTGGAATTCTAGGATTTGATGTCAAGAGGAATTCTAACTCTGATAATGCATTGTTCAGTTTCTGAGAGTCTGAGAAATTGGAATGACAAATGCATTTTCTGACTGGTGTGACAAGTTAGCTGTTCACTGAATTTTTCAAAAAGAAAAAGGACACAAATATCGATGAGACATACAAACATACAAGTCAACAGTCTTTCAGCCTCTCAAGCCTGATCTGCCATTGAAATAGGTCATGGCTGATCTGATTTTAACCTTAAACTTATCACTGTACTCAAATGAGTGCATGTGACAATGAAGCTAATTCAATTCAATCCAATTAAGTCTACATTCCTGCCTACCTCTCATAACATTTCATCCCATCTTAACAAGAATTTATCTACCACTGTTAAGGCAAACCACCATTCCAGGTATTAGTCTAGTAAACCTTCTCTGAATTGCACCAAACATATTTATATCCTTCTTTAATTAAGCTAATCAGAACAGTGCACTCTTACCATTGTCCCATAAAGCTGAAACATAACTTTGTACTTTTGTTTTAAATTCCTCTCGCAATAAATAACAAGACTCTAATCATTTTCCCAATCACTTAGCGTACTTTTTTTGCAACTCATGTATGAATCATCCAGATCCCTCTGCCTTATACTCAAGAAGGATTGATGTGCATCTCTTGAAATAACATAAATAGGATGAGCAAAGAAATTCCTGAGGTGAAAACCTGAAGGTTTCTTTACTGAGGGAAAGAAAAACAATCAAAAGAAATTGAATATTTTGCTGAATCTGACCAATTGAAATCATTTCTTGAATGTCCTAGTACAATAGTTAAGTAATATAGACCCTTCTGAGGAAGGGTCACTGGACCTGAAACATTAACTCTGATTTCTGTCCACGGATGCTACCAGATCTGCTGAGCTTTTCCAACAATTTCTGTTTTTGTTTCTGATTTCCAGCATCCGCAGTTCTTTTGGTTTTTAGTTAAGTAATATATTCGTCTGGATCCCCATGCAGCAATATCTTTTGTGATTTTTTTGCGAGGGTAGAATCTATTTGACTGGGATTTGATTCTTTAAAATTAAATTCATCTTCGTTCAGAGTGGAAACAGATTTACAGCCCTGCTGAAATTAGATCCCCCCCCACCCCGATAAATAGTGAACTTCTGAGTTTGTAAAGTTAGAAGGACAATAATGAGCACAAATTGCTTGCACTTAATATTTTGACCATCCAACTAGCTGGCAGGTAACCAGCATACTCCATGCAGAGAAGACGTCAAAGTTGCATGCAAAGAACAATGTATTAAGTAATAACTGTTAGCAAAACACAAATGTTTTGATATCTGCTTAGCAACTTAAACATAGCATTTCCTATTACAATTACATCAATAAATTGTGTCTGCATATATAAACCAAGAAATTACAAATGGTGATATTAACAGGCAAATACTTAAACCTTCATTCTTCTTTCCTCTATTTTAACAGAAGTGTGAATAGTTTTAAATAAATGATTTACTGCCTCAATGAAGTGTCGAAGCTGAACTGGTGACAAAATGCTTCGAGCATTCATGTTGCTGCTAAGTTCAGGCTATGTCGCAAAATGTTTACGTTACAGTCATGACAGAAAGATAGCTGTGAATGGTAGTCTCTCAGTTACCTGATAAAGTCAGAAATCACATCACACCAGGTTATAGTCCAACGGTTTACTTGAAATCACAAGCATTCAGAGCACAGCTCCTTTATCAGCCCCGAAAGCTTGTGATTTCAAATAAATCCGTTGAGCTATAACCTGGTGTCGTGTGACTTCTGACTTCGTCTGCCCCAATCCAACACCGGCACCTCCACCTCATAGTCACCTGATAGTCCATTTGTTTCTGGCTCCTGACACCAAGTGAAACCTCATCTTGTTTAGTTCTGACATATCTGCCAATGCTTTTTAGCAATGTACAAGTTGAGTCCTCTTGGAATAAAGCTCCTTTGATGTTTCAGCCATTAGAGATTAAACATTAATCTATGACAACAAATCTGTGTTTTCGTAATTCAAGGAAGGATCTCCTAGCTTCTCAGCAAGCATACACTGTACCTAAATAGTGTTTGAGTACAGGTTGAGGCATTAGTAAAGAAAGTTAGCTTTCATTGAAGCTGTGTACTAATGCATCAGTAGTTTTACTTGGCTCAAACTACTCAAGCTTTCTGGACAGCTGGCTGCCAGTAACGGTTAAAGACTTCCTGCAAATCTGCATGTTCCTGCCACACATTTTTCTTTATTCTTTCTTGGTATGTGAGTGCCAGTGGCAAGGCCAGCATTTGTTGACCATCCCTCATTGCACTTGAAATGATGGCTTATTAGTCCTTTTCAGAAGACAATTAAAAGTAAACCACATTGTTGCAGGTCTGGAGTCACATGTAGGCTAGAGCAGGTAAAGATAGTCCTTTCATAAAGGACATTTGCAAACAAGATAGATCTTTCCAAAAATTGATGACAGTTTCACAGACTACCTTTCCAGTCCAAATGAATGAATTGAATTTGCATTCCAGCACCAGCTGCTGTGGTAGGATTTTGACTCACGCGTCCAGAGCGTGAACCTGGTTTTCCAAATTTCTAGTCCAGTGATATTATGACTATACTATCATCTCCCCTTAATGCACCAGGTACCCCTTCACTCAGCTGTCTCACTCCTCCCTGTTCAGGTTATTGAAGTCCCCTATTCTACACCATCACATTAGCTGGTGTTGCACTAATGTGGCACTATTAGCCAGCCCCAACTTATAGTGAGCATATCAGCAATGATACACTAACATTGTAAAAATCCCCACCCAATGAATTGTACTTCAATGATACTAAAACTTCTATTTAATTTCCTTTTATCCAAAACACTAGTAGCAATTTGAACATTCACCCTCAAAGTATCACAAACTCAAGTGCTTTTCCCAAAGCAACAGTACCAGATCAGCAATTCTTTGCATTGTACCCCAGCTTATTTCATGTAATTAATTTCATATAAATGCCTTTCTGTAATCTATAGGTGGGAGCTATCATGAACTGTCATTGCCTGTAGTCAATTAGGTCCCCATTGGCTCACCAATTTGTGAATCTTCAAGACTGCTGGCTTGTTCAATCAGCTAAATTAGGATTTTGGATTCTTTACCAGATATCTGTATCTTCAAGTAATCTAGAATCAACTTCAGGAAATGATTTCTTAATATTAATTAATGTATTGCCTCAATATCCACAAATTTAATATACTTTCAAATTCTATCAGGATTGTCCATAAAGACTCTCACCAACTTTTATACATGCACCATAGAGAGCATTAAGCATTCTATCTGGATGCATCATGGCTTCGTATGGCAACTGCTCAGCCCAGGACCGTAAGAAACTACACAGCCCAGACCCTCACACAAGCCAATCTTCCATCCATTGACTCTGTCTACACTTTGTGATGCCTCAGAAAGGCTGGAACATCATCAAAGACCCCTCCTACCCTGTTTATAACCTTTCCATCAGGCAGAACATCCAAAAGCTTAAACATATCTCAAGTTTCAAATCTAATGTTGATCTTGTTTTTGTGCACCTTCTTTGCTGCCATAACTTCAAAATTTTTACTCTGTTCAATCACCCTATGCCTGAACTGCATGCAAAACAAACATTTTCACTGTACTTAGTACATGTGACAATACCAAATCAAATCAAATCATATATTAGACTATCTGTCTTCACGCACAGGCTGCAGATGCGGTGCCATTTGCTGGAAGGAAGTGGGAAGGGTGTTCAAGGAATGTTGGGATGGGTGGTGGTGTGGGGAAACGGAGACAGGAGTGCTGTTGTGTGGCATTCCCTTTCGGAAGGCTTTTCCCCACATTTGCCTTTGAGCCATGTTAGAAAACGTGTTAATTTTATGCTTCTCATTCACGTTATGTTTCTATCCTGGTCCTTTAGGTAACTGGCTTCCTGTTCTAGGTGTCAATGTGAATGAAACACTGGGCTCCTTTGAAAACCAATATTATGTGAGCACCCACTCAGTGCGGGAAAGCCAGGTGCCTCTTATTCCTCTATTAAGGGCTTTTAAAGGGCAAGATATTCTACCAATATAAAATCTGTTGAAATCCCAAAGGAAGGCTGGGACCACAAGTATCTGAGTTCGGGATCTCTTGGTACATCCCTGCTGTAGTAATTGCTTGTGTAATCTAAATGTGATTTGTGGACTCTATTTACTTCAAGATTTCTGGTCTAAGTATCCATAAAATCACTTAAGTGGTAGGACAGTTTGTTCAGATCTTGTTACCCATAACATTCTGGAAGTATGGCTTTTGTTCTTGGTTAACCTTGGTTTGCGGATTTGTCATTGGCATGTTGATTGTCATCCTGGTGCTCTACCACACAGTAATTGTTTAACTGTGTTGGTTCAAGCCTACTTTGTACAATTAGCATATTATGCAATTCCCTTAAGCTGGCTTCTCTTCCTCCTCAGAGCATTTAGAGGTATGTTATGTGATCAAACAGAGTCAAAATGGTTTTGTGAAGGGAAACCAGGCCTGAAAAAATTACTAGAATTTTTTGAGGCATTTAAAGGGTAAGCAGTGAATGTAATAGATTTTGTTTTTCAGAAGATGTTGATAAGGTACCACACCAAAGGCTACTTATTACGTTAAGTCCGTAGTATTGGAGGTAGTATAGTAGCATGGACAAGTTTGGCTAACTAACAAAACGCAGGATTTGTGATAAGCAGGGCATTTTCAAGATGGCAACATGTAAATAGTGGACTGCTATTGGGATCAGTGTCTGCAATTATTTTCAATATTTGGATGACTTGGACAATAAATGTGAATGAAGTATAGCCAAGTTCAGAGATGATAGAAAAATAGATGGGAAGACTAGTGATGAGGTTCATACAATGAGACAGCAGGGGAAAATAGACAGGTTAGGCTCATGGGTAAAAACTTTGCAGATGGAATATGTTCTAGCATTCAGTTTCAATAGATAATAGGGAAGGCAAGTGGAATGTTGGTCTTAATTTCAAGGAGAATGGAATATAAAAGTATGGGTGTCTTGGTCAAACTATACAAGACACTAGTCAGACTACAGCTGGAGTGCTTTGAACAGTTTTGGGCCCCTTCTGAAAAGATAGAAATACTGGTATTGGAGGTAGTCCATAGATGGTTTACTAACTGATACCAAGTGTGGAGGAACTCTCTTATGAGGAGAGGTAGAGTAGGCTCAGCCTATACTAATTGGATTTTTAGAAGAATGAGAAATAATCTTATTCTTAGGGGATTTGGATATGTGCATAAGGAGAGATTGCTTCCCCTTGTGATAGAGTTTAGGACCAGTGGGCATAGTTTCAGAACATGGGGTCACACATTTAAAACTGGGATGGAGAAATTTCTTCTCTTAGACAGCAGTGAATCTGTGAAATTCTTTACCACAGAGGTCCACTGAGGTTGGGCCATTAAATACATTCAAGGCTGCTATAGACAGATTTTTAAACATTAAGTGTATTGAGTTGTGAGAAAAATGTTGCCTCAGAGTTATATTTGCTATCTTCCAATGTAATAGGGCCAGCTGTGGATCTAGGAAGTTTTGGAAAATTAAAGCAAATGCATCAGTTATCTGAATTGCCATTTCTTTTAAGATGACACCCATCAGGAATTGAGTACTATACTGTGATTCTATTTTGAACTTTAAGAATGTAATGATATTAGTTGCCTACAAGATACCAAATAATCTTCGCTTCTATAGCATGGACAAAAACCATTTCCTGGGGTCTGAAGTACTGGAAAAGCAATAAAGAACACTTATTTCCCTAATTTCCTTAATCACCCAGTTCCCGCCACTCTATTGAATAACGCACCAAGGTGACTAGTTTTATTTGCTCCTGAATCAAAAGGACTTGCTGACCCATTGATAGACCAACTCAGTTTTAGCTGTCTCTTTAATTAACCAAGCCAACTACTCTTCCTGTAGTCATCTTGTTAAAACTCTACTTTTATTACTAACTGCAAACAAAATTAGATCTGTACAAAAAGATTAAGGTCTTCTTACTCATATACTAACCCTATTCAGACCTCATCAGAGTGAACAACCTCCCTTTGGCAACTCAAGAGTATACTGATATTATTTGTCCTTTTCAGACTTGTGCAGGAGCTGTTGTTACTCATACTGTCATTTACATGTCTTAACTTTCTCTTTATACTGGCATCTTTGTTTTCGTTTCTTATTGACACACTTCTGTTTTAGTCCCTCCTCATGCCTATTCTTTTATTACTTCTCACCCCAGTTTACCCAGTTAAGCTTCATGGGGACAAAAATCTTCTTTCGCTGCCAGACAAGTCAATTGAAATTCCATCTACACTTTGCACACAGGAACAAAGAACTCTTTCCACTGACATTAGTTGCAAAGAAAGGATTTGGACCTGTGACAGGGAAATTAGATGACAGATGTTAGCTCCAGATGAAAAATTTGCACATCCTTTTGTACTGTTACTTCTATGATGCCATTAAACAATAATCACCCTGTCTAAAGTCATATAAGAATTGGCCATGTTTGCTGACATCAAGGAACATATATATTTGCAGCAATATCACTCATAAAAGTAGTAACAAATGGCGATAATAAAAACAATTAACGGTGCACTTTTAATGAAATTGTATAGCAGATAAGAGAAATAAGGTGTTAAAATGTTAAGAATCGGCTTAATTTTGTATGCATAAATGTGCATAAACGTAGTTGGTAATGATCGGAAATGCGTTGGTATCAGCAAACATAATGATAAAAATTACAGGAAGGTGCTCCAATTTAATGGCAGATGCAAACTGTGTTTTCCTCCCAACTGCAAACTGTGACTTCTAGTAAATGGATTGAAACTAATTTACACAGTAATGCATTTAGGAGTTTCATCTTAATATTTTAAGTCAAGTGGAAATAACACAGAACTATTAACTTCCAATAGACCAATTTGTTTAAAAGTTTTACTGACTACTGTGATGAAAGTACACAGAAAGACCAATATTGTTTCTTCACATTTCTTTGTCCCACGGAAATAGTTTCCAACTTTATATCTGAAAGGATCTAATGTGTAAATCTCCAAAAGAAGTCTTTCACGTTCATAATGAAAATGCTATAGATTTGGCATTACACTTAAACATCTGAAAGATCAAGTTTTTTTTTGCAAAATATAGCTTGCGGCATGGAACAACACAGGCAAAAAGCTTACTATTAACATTTCTAGCGACTATATCAAGCAACTGTCTTCCTTATGAGGAATAATTAAAATCCAAAAGGCAGTGTACCACAGAAATTAAGCTTTGTTTCCTCTGGCTTTGATCAACTAGCTTTTCCTAGACTTACAAGCAATTAATTGACCAGCCTCTGCAGTTAAAGCCAATCTTAATCTCAAAGGGAGATTTTCTAAAGTTTCAAAAGAATTCCTTTGGAAAGAGTGAATCTTTGTCTTGTAATTCCTTTAATAAGTAATTGAGGAGCTTGCAAATTAACTGTATAAAGAGGTTAGTTTTTTAATTCAAAATTGTCTTCAGGCCCTTTCAACACCATTTTCAAAGTGAACTCTGAATTGAAGCACGTTGAATTAAATGTTTTCATTTAAAATTTATAACACATTTTTAATTTTATACAGTTTGACAAATGTGTCCACAGATGTAACAGCATTTATAATAAAATTAGAATTTATTGATCAGTACTCAGCATTAATTAGTCAATGGACAATTTTACTTTATCATTAGCCCAGGCTATTCACCTTTGCTGTATGAATAAGCTTGTTCAGTTGGCTGGATAGATGGTTTTTGTGATCCAGACTGATGCTAACAACACAAGTTCAATTCCTGCATTGGCTGAGTTTATAATGAAGGTCCTACCTTCTCAATGCTTGCCCCTTGGCTCGGGTATGGTGACCCTTGGCTTAAACTCGCCACCACTCTCACTCTCATAGGAAAGCAGCCCTATCTAATGAACGTAAAATTCAACTCAGACTTCCACAGCTTCTGTCAATTAAATGATTTCTTACTTGTGGGAGGTGCACTTGAGTGATGACATAGTTGCTCCAGCCCAAACATGTTTCCATAGCCCTCTCTCAGGTTAATATCTTTCTTAGTATTAATTCTGAAAAAAATGGCCAATTGATAATTAAGTATTGAAAAGAATATTCATTCACCTAATAATTTATTGACATAAGCCTAATACACATGCATTCTCAAAAATGTATGATGAGCTAGTTAGGATAATTTCTTGTCCATAATAGAACAGCGCCGTACAGGAACACCTTTGGCCCATAATGCCTATGCCAACCATGATGCCATTTTAAACTAATCTTCATATGTTCCGTATCCCTATCTGTCCATGTAGCTGATGTCTTCTGAAGAAGGGTCCCCACCTGAAACGTCAACTTTTCTGCTCCTCTGATGCTGCCTGGCCTGCTGTGTTCCTCCAGCTCCACACTGTGTTGTCTCATGTAGCTGTCTAAATGACTTTTAAATTTTGCTAATGTATCTACTTTTACCACCTCCCATGGCAGCATGTTCCATGCACCTAACCTGTTCTTTGTTAAAAACCTTTGCTTGACTATGCACCCTATCCATGCCTCTCATAATTTTATATACTTCTATCAGGTCGCCTCTCAGCCTTTGATGCTTATCCCTGAATCTTGCCATCATTAACTTTCATCCTGACAAGAATATGCTGATCCTGAATTCTGATCAACTGGTCCTTAAAAGACTCCCGCATGTCTGATATGGATTTACCCTCAAAAGGCCACCCCCCATCACCAGTTCCTGCCTAACATTATTGTAATTAGCCTTCTCCGAATTTAGCAATTTCACCTGAGGACCAATCTTATCCTTATCCACAATTATCTTAAAACGTATGGAATTATGATCATTGTTCCAAAATGCTCCCCCACTGAAACTTTGATCACCTGGCCAGGTTCATTACCAAATACAAGGTCTAATATGGCCCCTTCCCAAGTTGGAGAAGTACATATTGATTCAAGAAACTCTCCTGGATGCACCTAACAAATTCTGCCTCACATAAGACCCTAGCTCTAAGGGACCCCCAATCAATATTGGGGAAGTTAAAATCACCTACTACAACAACCATGCTTTTTTTTTTATATCTTTCCCTGATCTGCTTCAATGTCTGTCCCTCCCTACTCAGTGGAGGTAATGGCCTAGTGGTATTATCACTAGACTGTTAATCCAGAGACCCAGATAACGTTCTGGGGACCCTGCTTCAAAACCTGCCAAGGCAGGTGGTGGGATCTGTATTCAATAAAAATCTGGAATTAAGGGTCTAATGAATGACAATGATTGTCAGGAAAAACCCACCTGGTTCACCAGTGTCCTTTAGGAAAGGAAACGAACTTCCTTACCTGGTCTAGCCTCCAGACCCACAGCAATGTGGTTGACACTTAAGTGCCCTCTGGGCAATTAGGAAAGAGTAATAAATGCTGCCTGGCCAGCGATGCCCTCATTAACTAAATTAATTAAAAATACTCTCCCCCTGGCTATTGGGAGACATATAGTGTAACCCCAAGATAACGTTTGCACCTTTCTACCCATATGGCCTCGCTGAATGAGCCTTCCAAGATGTCCACTCTTAGTACAGCAGTGACATTCTCCTTAATCGATATATGCAACTCCCCCACCCCTTTTGCAACCCGGTCTATTTTGCCTGAAACATTTAAATCCTAGAATGTTGAGCTACCAGTCCTAACGTTCTCTCAACCAAGTTTATGTAATGGCTATAACATTATAGTCCCATGCACTAATCCAGGTTTTAAGCTCATCTGCCTTACCTATTATACTGCTTGCATTAAAATAAATATGCTTCAGACTGCCAGTCCTGCTGTGTTTATTAACCTTGAACCGCCTGTTCCTCCTGTCAGACTTACTTGCCTTGACCTTGACCTCCTCCTCAACCACTCCACTTGCTGACCTACAGCTCTTGTTCCTGCAAGCACCATCCCCCTGACCCCGTCACTCTAGGTTGAACCCTCCCAAGTGGCACCACAAACCTCCCTGCCAGGAAATAGGCACCCCTCCAGTTTAGGTGCAACCTGTCCTTCTCAGACTGGTCTCATCTGCCCTAGAAGAGATCTCAATGATCCAGGTGTCTGAAGTCCTCCCCTCTACACTAGCTCTTTAGTCATGCATTCAACTGTATCATTTTTTAATTTCTGGTCTCACTAGCATGTAGCACAGGGACTAATCTGAAGATTACAGCTCTAGAGGTCCTGCTTTTCAGCTTCTTACCTAATTACCTGAATTACCTTTGCAGGATCTCATTTGTCTTTCGGCCCGAAGTTGTTAGTATCGATGTTACCACGACCTCCAGCTGCTTACATTTCCCCTTCAGAATAGCCTGCGCCTGCTCGGAGACATCCTTGACTCTGGCACCAGGGAGGCAGCAAACCATCCTGGAGTCTCGCTCACAGCCACAGAAAAGCTCAACTGTGCCCTAACTGTAGAATCCCCTATTGCTCCAGCTCACCTACCCTTTCACCCTCCCAGATCATAAAGTGTGCCATAGAAATACAGTTCTTTCTTTTCTCTTTTCTGCAAAATTCTAATGAAAAATTTATGGAAAGTCTGACACTGTTATATGCAAAGAAACAAATCCACATTTGTTCCGAATGGATATAAAGCTTGCTAGTGTTACCGCTCACTTTCATTTATATAGGAATATCAAAAGGAAAATATCTGTCTTTTGCTGATTTTATAAAGAAATGATGCTGAAGAGAAGATGACCTTCTGTTCAATTGCGATGCAACATCTCGTACTTGGAAATGATGCAAATTATGAAGGAAGGATGAAATTATGCCATCTAGCAATATACCCAAACGTGATCCATGATAACATATAAAACTTGGACGAAGTTAATTACAAAGAGAAAAGGGTTCTGAAGAAGGGTCACCGGACCCAAAACATTAACTCTGTTTTTTCCTTCACAGATGCTTCCAGACCTGCTGAGCTTTTCCAGCAAGTTTGTTTTGTTCCTTTATTACAAAGAGAATGGTTTGAATCTAGAATTTTCAGGGAATAGATGAAATGAATTGCATAGATCCATGTGACAGGCAGCTAGATAAGTACATGCAGGAGAAAGGAATAAAAAACATGTTAATGATGTCAGATGAAGTAAAGTGGGAGGTGGCTTAAATGAAGCATAAACATTGACATGAACCTGTAGGGCCATATTAGCTACTTCTGTGCTTTCAGTTCTACATAAAATTAGAGATAAGATTGCACAGGGCTAGGGCTAATATACTAGCTTGGAAAGAGGATTAGCTCACCAACAGAAAGCAAAGAATTGGAATAAATGAGTATTTTCTTGTTGGCAAGATGTTACTACTAGGATGTCTCAGGGTCCATTACTCAGACCCCAATCATTTAACAATCTATATTTCTATATTAATGACTAGGAAGCGGATATAGAATGCATTCCAGCCAAATTTCTGATGACACTAAAATAGGTCAGAGAGTAAATTGCAATGAAGAATACAGATAGATATGGAAAGATGAGATGACTTGGCCAAAATATGGCAGATGGCGTTTAATGTAGATTACCCACTTTGATATGAAGAATAAAAAGGCAATCACTTAGCCAAATGGAGACAAACTTCAAAAGGCTTTGTGCTGAGGTATCTGACTGTCCTTGTGCATAAATTGCAGAAAGCTAACATGCAGGTACAGCAGGTAGTAAGGAGGGCAAGTGGAATTTTGACTTTTATTGCTAAAGAAATGGAGTGTAAAAACAGGGAAGTGTTATTGCAATTATACAAGGTGTTGGTGAGACACCTTCTGGAGTACTGTGTACTGTTTTAGTCCTATTACTTTAGGAAGGACGTAATTCAGAGAAGGATGCAGTTCAGTGAAGGTTCACCAGATTAATTCCAGAGATGAAAAGTTTGTCTTATGAGGAGAGATTGAGCAGCTTTGGCCTATACTCAGTGGAGTTTAGAAGGATGAGAGAAGATTAACTTGAGGTATATAAGATGCTAAAGGGAATTGCTAAAGTAGATGTAGAGCAGATGTTTCCCCTTGTGGGGCAATATAGAATGAGAGGTTGTACTGTTAGGTTGAGGGGTAGCACATTTAATACAGGGATGAGGAGGGTATTCATTCTGTCAAAGGGTCTTGAATTTGTGAAATTCAGTACTCCAGAATATGGTTGAGGCTGGGACATTGAATAAATTCAAGGGAGATTTTTAATTTGTAATGGGTTAAAGGATTATGAGGAGTGGATAGCAATGCAGACATGAGGCTGAGATTAAATCAGCCATGATCGTACTAAATAGCGGATCAGGTTCAAGAGGTTAAATTGCCTACTCCTCCTCCTATTTCTTATGTTCTTAGTTCTTATGTTGCTGAACATTCTTCCATGGTCCTGGGTTCAGCAAGAAATAAGTTATTGACCTGACTATGACTATAGGAGCAGGACACCAACACCCAGAATCTTTCTGTAAAACCTTTTATCACTGTGGTGGGATGTTTTCTATTTCCTTTTCACTTGGCATTGATTAAATAGAAAGTTCACCATTGCACTTTATAGACATAGTATTATTGATCAAAAACACATAAATTTCAGGCAACCTCAACATGTGTCTGGAACACAAGGTAATAAATCTTCCTCCCAGCAACGGTGCTGGTATCACAAATCACTCTGATTATTCTCCCTGACTCAGGGCCCAAGCTTCTAATGGTGTTTTTACATGGCTTCCATAATTAACCCTTGCCCACCCACACCCTCTTCCCTTTTGCAGACATTTGCAGTACTGTTCCATTTTGGAGTGAAGTCTGGCCTAATTCTCATTTTACACTGACATTCTGTATCTTTGGTCGTAATGATGACTTCACCCACCAGGAAAAGGGGTGTTTACAGTCTCAAAGACCTCACAAGTTTGACTTATCAAGTAGACCTTAAGGCAGATCACTTGCTAAGTTTTCCTTTATCCTTTTAATTTTTATTAGTTTAAGCATTTTTATATATAATATTAGCAATTTTTAATTGACACACCCATCATTAGACTTTAGTTTCCAACTTTTGAAAGCACACTGGATAATTGCATTGGGTTCTTTCTCACAACTTTCATCCTTTACTTCTCTACAACTTCCCATGATTCTCCACCAACTATAACATTAAGTACCTCACACCCATACACATCATTACGCAGAAACATAGAAAATAGTAGTGGCTGTAGGACATTTGGCACTTTGAACCTGCTCTGCCATTCACTATGATAATAGATGATCAACCAGCATAGTATTCCCTTAATTAAACTTCTGCCTCTGCCACTAAATCAATTTAACTCTCATGTAGCTCATTCACAGTGAGTAATCCTGGCTCTAACACAGTCAACCAAAATCAAAGTAAAATTAATTAAAAATCAAATTCAGAATTAAGGAAATAAGTTAGAGTTGCCAGGCCAGGCAATGTGTTGTAATTGCATGACGTGGGAGCTGGTAGACCCTATTGTGGTTCATAGTGACCACATCCGCAACAAGTGTTGGTTTCTTGAGGGACTCTGGGTCAGAGCTCGAGTCTGAGCCTCGAACACCATGATGCATCAGGAGCTGTAGGAATGATGAGCAAATTGACAATAGCACCTTGGTACAGGGAGCCATTCAAGATCAGGCAGAAAAGAGAAATGCAGTTGTAAGCAGGATAAGTATAGTCATGGGAAATAGGCACTGTTCTCTGTGGCCAGGGTGAAAGTCCCAAAGACTGTGTTGCTTGCCTGGTGCCCAAGTTCAGGATATCTAATCTGGGCTGCAGAAGAACTTGGAGTGGGAGAGGAATGATCCAGTTGTCATGGTCCATGTAGTTACCAACCACTAAGGTAGAAAGAGGAAAGAGGTTCTGTTGAGGTTAAATGAGCAGTTTGGGGCTAAATTAATATGCTGAACCAAAAAAGTAATAATCTCTGGATTACTAACTGAGCCACAAGCAAATTGGCACAGCATCAACAAGATTAAAGATGTAAACACATGGCTCAAAGATTGATGTGGAGACAAAAACAGAAATTGCTAGCAAAGCTCAGCAGGTCTGGCAGCATCTGTGAAGAGAAATCAGAGTTAATCTTTTGGGTCCGGTGACTCTTCAGACCCAAAACGTTAACTCTGATTTCTCTTCACAGATGCTGCCAGATCTGGTGAGCTTTTTCAACAATTTCTGATATACAGCTTCCGCAGTTCTTTTGGTTTTTATTGATGTGGGAGAAATGGGTTTGAATTTATGGGACATTGGCATCAGCACTGGGGAATGAGGAAGCTGTTTCGATGGGATGGTGTCTGTCTGAATCATCTGGGGACCAAAGTCCTGGTGAATCACATAACTCAGGCTGTGAATAGGGCTTTAAACTAAATAGTGAGGGGGAGGGTGGGTTCAGTTGCAAGGAAAATTATGGAAGAAGTTAAAGGCGGGGAGGGCTCAGCAGATGTTATTAAAGTTTCCAGAAGAAGTAATAGGACAGCGAGAATGGAAAGGATCAGAAATCTAGTATAAATGACAACTTTGATATGGGGCGGGGTCAGTCAATGTACTGTTACACATTCACGTGAATCAAGGTGAATAAGCTTGTATGGCTGATTGAAATTGTCAGGCATGATATTGTGAGCATTACAGAGATGTGGTTGCGAGAGAATCCGGACTGGGAACTAAATGTCCCTTGGGAAGCTGAAAGGTCCGAAGGTGGACAAATTACTCAGACTAGGTGGACTACATCCCCGAGTTCTGAAGGAAATAGCTGAAGACATTATGGAGACATTGGTGGTGATCTTCCAGGAATCACTGGAGTCAGGGAGGGGCGCGAAGAACTGTAAAATGACTAATGTAACACCCCTAAATAAAAACCGAAAGAACTGTGGATGCTGTAAATCAGGAACAAAAACCAATTCGCTGGAAAAGCTCAGCAGGTCTGGCAGCATCTGTGAAGAAAAAGTCAGGGTTAACGTTTCGTGGCTGGTTCTGAGGAAGGGTCACTGGACCCGAAACATTAACTCTGATTTTTTCTTCACAGATGCTGCCAGACCTGCTGAGCTTTTCCAGCAACTTCTGTTTTTGTTGTTGTTTTTGTGAATGTAACACCCCTGATTAAGATGGGAGGGATGCAGAAGACAGGAAATGATAGGCCAGTTGGCCTGACCTCAGTTGTTGGGAAGGTGTTAGAGGTCATTACTGAGGATGAGATTGAAGAGTACTTGGAAGTGTATGGTAAAATTGGCCTGAGTCAGCACAGCTTTGTCATGGGGAGGTCATGTTGCACAGATCTGTTGGCATTCTTTGAGGAGGCAATGAGCAAGTTAGACAAAGGCGAGCCAGTGGACATGATCAATTTGGATTTCTAGAAGGCCTTTGTCAAGGTGCTATACAGGAGGCTGCTAAATAAAAGCCCATGGTGTTAGGGGCAAGGTATTGGCATGAATAGTGGATTGGCTGACTGGCAGAATGCAGAGAGGGAGAGGATAAAGGAGTCTTTTCAGACTGGCAGCTGGTGACCAGTGGAGTTCTGCAGGGATCAGTTTTGAGACAACAACTATTCACATTAGACATTAATGATCTGAGGGCATTGTTGCTAAATGTGCAGATGACACAAAGATAGGTGGAGGGGAAAGTAGTGTTGAGGATGTGGGGAGGATGCAGAAGAACTTGAACCATCTAGGACAGTGAACAAAAAAGTGGCAGATGGAGCACAATGTGAGAAATTCTGAGGTTATGCACTTTGGTCGGAAGAATAGAGGCTTGGAACAATTTCTAAATGAGGAATGGTTTCTGAAATCTGAAGTACAAAGGGACTTAGAAGATCTAGTTCAGGATTCTCTTGAGGTAGACATCAGGTTCAGTTGGCAGTTAGGAAGGCAAATGCAATGCTAGCATTCATTTCAAAAGGGCTAGAATATAAGAATAGGATGTACTGCTAAGACTGTATAAGGCTCTGGTCAGACTGCGTTTGGAATGTTATGAGCCCTGTATTTAAGGAAGGGTGAGATGGTCTCGGAAGGGATCCAGAGAGGTTTAGAAGAATGATCCTGGGGATGAAAAACTTGTCATATGAGGAGTGGTTGAGGACTCTGGGTCTGTACTTGGTGGAATTTAGAAGAATCTTGTGGGATCTGTTTAAAATTTGCAGAAAACAGAGAAGCCTGGATAAACTGGACATGGAGAAGATGTTTCTGACATAGGAGAGACTAGGACCCGAGGGCACTGCATCAGAGTGAAGGCACTACCCTTTAAAACTGAGATAAGGAGGGATTTCTTCAGTCAGAGGGTGGCAAATCTGTGGGATTCATGCTGCATAAGGCTGTGGTGACCAATTCACTGAGTGCATTTAAGATGAGATAGATAGTTTCTTGATTGGTAAGGGGACCAAGAGTTATGGGGAGGACACAGGAGAATGGGGTTCAGAAGCATATCAGCCATGATCAAATGACGGAGCAGATGCAATGGGCTGAATGGCTTAATTCTGCTCAGGTCTAACGGGTTCATTGCAGTATCGTTCAGGAGCTTTGCTCCTGATAACTGGAGGACAACAATGCTATATGATGGACGATGAGGATCTGTGAAAGCCACAGCATTGTACCAAGTAGGAAAATGAGGAAGTTCATCAAAAGAACTGCTACCTTCACCACCCTACAGCACAGCATTACAGTCTGCAGAAACCCATGCAGGACTTGTTTGGCAACTGCTTTCAATGGAACTGATTTGTGTGAAGTCATCTGTAACTACCTTGATGCTGCAGAAGCGAATGCCCCTTGTTTGCAACTTGTCAGTTTGTTCACTCTTTGCTTTGACAACTTCTGATGTTCTTTCTTTCTACATGACAAGATTCCATGCTGGGACAGACACAATGGGAAGAACAGCCGTTGTTCAGACAAGGTTAGAACATTGTGAGGTGCTGACGATGGCTGTTCTTTCTCCTTTCATTCTTGTAGCTACAGGTATAATGGCAATCACACAGTTTATGATGAAAAGTGAACATATATTTACAATGGTGTTATTCCATTTACCATCAAGTTTCACATGCCACCTCAGAAGGTTTTCCTTTTCCTTTCCATCCCATTACTTCTGGGTGTAGTCCCAGGTTCCTCAGCTGTGGTGAATGGATCCTTACTGAAAATGAAATGGTCTTGTACTCTTGGGCAGGCGAACCCCTGGAGTGTCCACACATGCTGCGAGCGTCCTGGTCAGATATAGGCTCACCCTCTACAGCTTGAAGTTCCACAGAATTGAGAGTCACAAGCAGGGATAGAGGTGGAAGGACTGGGCACCTTTGGAGTTTCCTTGGAGGAAATTTCTGGGGCAGGGGCAGGGCGGAATATATGTGATTCCTCCTCTGGGTAAGCGCTTTCTGGCTCTACCCTGCCTCCTTATGAGGAAATGACACCTGGAGTGAAGTCAATATTCCTCCAACCCTTGTCAACTTACTGTACCAATGGCTACAGCAATGGAGTGTGGGTCTGCACACATATCCAGCAGATAGCGAGTGCGCTGAACTTCTCTGTCCATGACAGCCACCAGACTGTCCACAAAGGCAGCTAGACATGCATGACCAATAGGCAGCACTAGGATCTACAGATAGCATTGGTGGACTCCTCCAACCCTCAATCCAATTCCCTGAGAGTCTATAAATAATCTGCCTGCTTCTCCTGTGCTGTTGGTGCATTTTAATTAAGTTAGTATGACTGAAGCTATGAGATGCTACACTTCCTTGAGCTGAGTAGGCGAGTACTCTGAGAACCAGCAACCAGGCATTTCTTCCTCAGTCAGCATCGGAGATGCTAGCAGTGATATTCTCACCAGTATGTGCTCCTGAGTCTAATGTCATTAGAAGTTCCATCAAAGTCCCCATCTGATAGAGGATATAGGGGATAGCCTTCCCTTGAGGGGTCTGTGTCTTTACCTCATAGGTGGTGGAGAAGGTGATGGCAGGACGGGCAGGGATGAATGCCACAGGTGTTTACAAGAAACAACAGCAGGAATGCTTTATGAAATCAGGGCACAGGCACATTACAAATATGTTCACAGTGGCAACAGTGCGACAGCAGCTCAGAATTCAACAATTAACCTTATTTGCTTGTCAAGATATGGAGGTCTTCGCATCTTCACATAAATAGTCTCTATCATCTTCCATTAACCCATGGATTCACCCCTCATATAAGTGGAGACATATGTTGGACACCTTACTGCCCATCTTGGTCCTTTCTGCCTTTCTGTTTTCTACTAGAAAGGCATAAGCGAGGATTAAGTGAACATTGGTGTTGCTGGTGCAGATGCAGAAAAGGTGATGAGGTATCCTGAGAGTGGATAGGAAAACCAGGATGCAGGACGGATTAGTCATGTCAGGTGTTGGGGTGGGTGACAGCTATTTAAGGGAAGGTGCTGCATGCTGTAATGCGTGTGGTAGACCGTGAGTCTTGGTGGGAGGTGGATGCTGTAGCAGAGTTAGAGTGACTGTGAGGTAGCAGAGTGAAGATAGTGACGTTTACTTTTGCAAAGTACAGAAGGTCATTAACCTTCTTCCTGCAGTGTTGGGTGTTCCTACGGACTGTGATCCTGGTCACAACATGATCCAGGCTGAGAGCAGGGCTGGTGCTGTGGCCTCATCTACTGGCTCTGAACAAAGTGGATGGCCCTTCTCTTAACCACCCTGTCCACCAGGACATCCAGGTCCCTAAAAACATATCAGGATGCCAAGTTGCCTCTGTTAGCCATCTCCTGTGTAATTCTTCCCACACTGGAACTGTGACGAGAAATTCCTGTTTACAGCATTTGAACTGGTGCACAGTTGGGTTTGAATGATACGATCAGTGAACCACTGAAATGTCTTGACAGCAGTAGCACTTCTCCTCTGGTGAGCACAGGATAACATGACAGTGATGCCATGAGAGTTTGGTGTATGGATAACGAGGTGGGCAGCGTAATTCTGCACAACAAATTCTTCGGAACTCACAGAGAGAAACTCTCCCTGAAACTTGCCATGGTGTAGAGTCTTTACAACAAAGAATAAAGTCACTTGACTTATTTTGATTGTGCCAGATGAAAAGCTGCTATCCAACCTAATCCCACTTTCTGGCAGTTGGCTTCCATAGCTATATAGGTTACAGTATCTCAAGAGCATATAAAGACACTTTAAAATGTCTTCAGCCTTTATGTCTTGATTACCCTTTCAAGGAGCTCTTTCCAGGGTTACCTCTCAACGTCCCTTTGATCTTTGTGCCAATTACCTTAAAGATATGCCTCTTGGTATTTGCTTCTTTGCTCAAGAATAGGTCCTTAGTATCCAATCTATTTAGGTCTTTTTAAAATTCATACATCTCTATTAAATTCCTGCCCAGATTCTGCTGTGCCAAAGAAAATAACCCTCGCATGTCCACTTCTTCCTTAACTAAAATTCTCTGGTCCTGTATCCTCTCTGGTGTGATCATAATCTTATGATGCAATAACCAGAACTCTATCAGCACTCTCGTTGTGGCCTAATCAAACAATGTAAACAATTCCAGAATACAATTCCTGCTCTTGAGTTCCATGCCTGAACTAAAAAAGAAAAATATCGCCAGCTCCTTCTACAGCACTTCATCCACCTGCCCTTACCAGTTTAATGGGACTGTGGACATACACACCAAAGTCACCTTATTCCTCTATACTTTTATTTTATACCAGTCATAGTATATTCCCTTGCCTCATTTTCCATTCCCAGATTCATGTTCTTACACACTCCTGGATTAAATTTCAGTTATCATTTCTCTGCTCACCTGACCAGATTTGTTTGTACAATTTATTTGGTTTAAACTAAGCCTTGAGTTTGCCTGCGTGTGATCCTGAATGAAAGTATCAGTTAACAAATATCAACTCTAATTCTGGTATTTCTTGAGTAGATTTTTAAGTTGAAAAGACAGAAAGTGTGTTTATACTGATCAACTGTTTGAGACACAGGAGTTGCTGCGCACTAACAGCTTGATAAATGACTTCACTGATTAATCCAGTTGTAGCCATTGATATCACCATGGCTATTCGGGGAATGATATCCCTTTCATTTGCTCCATGTCCTTATATTCCCATTGTATTTATTAATTCAAGCAGCAGTTATTGTTTCAAATTCTGATTGTGTTCACTTTTATATCCATTCTGCATCTTACTCAGGTTTGTTTATTGTGCTTTCAAGAATTATTACTGAGTTTGTAAAGAAAATACAACGCATATAAATTTATGAACAATAGATAATTTATTTTCATCGGTTTATTAAAGTTTTGGAACTTCTTTTGTGCCAAAGCTTTCATAGTCTTATAAAGTATCTCAATATAAAGGGTATCCTACATTGTTCTAACACAGCGAAGACACTGGCATCTATTCAACAAGAAGGAATGTTGCCCAGACATGTCAGCCACGTGAAAGGAAGAAATCTAAGCCAGCTAATTACAGTCCCATTAACTCCCCCTCAATCATCAGTAAAGTGATAGAAAGAATCATTAGTATTGTCACCAAGAAATACCCAATCACCTAATTGTCTAAACATGTTCAGTGATGTCCAATATAGGCTCACATAGAAACATTCAACTCCAGATTTCAGTAGTATGCATCACAACCTTGATCTATACGTGGAGACGCTGTGTAAATTGCAAAGCAGAGATCGAAGTGGCTGCTCTCAACAACAATGCACCATTTAACAGACAATGACATTAGACCATTAAAATCAAACTCCAAAGACAATGGAAGCCAATGGAAAATCCCTTGAATTGTTTGAGTCAAGTGCATTGCAAAGGGAGAGATGGTTGTGTTTGCTCAAGGCCCGGTCACCACTTCAAATGATTTTCAGTCAAGTATCTTAGACCAACAATCCATAACTGCTTTATCAATGAACTATCCTCCATCAAAAGATCAGAAAAGGATTAATTCACTGTCCATTCCATAAAGTTCACCTGTATCCAGAAGCAGTATCTGGATAACATCCATGGCTTCATTGATAAGCAGAAGGTGACCATAATCTTGAGGAAGTGAAAAACTTCCGCCTACCTTTGACCTTCAATGGCACCCAATATTGTTGTGTCTCCACCACCAACATTCTAAGGGGTCACCATGGACATGAATCAGATTTGAACCAGTCATATCAATACCATAAGATTATAAGATGTAAAGAATCTTATAAGATTAAGGCAGAGGCTTGATACTCTGTGATGAAGATGAAGGAGCACAAAATATTGTAGTCATAAAGAATGTTGATAGTACTTGTGACCAGTGTAGTTATATGACTGTGGATAAGGAAAAACTGAACTGATGATAATTGAACAAGTAGAGGTGGCTTTGGAGTTCAGTACGAAAGATAGGTTCAAGAGATATACTGTGGGAAGAAAGGGAGAGATTGGTTAACAGCAGGGAAGTATTTTGGAGCAAGGGAAAGGTTCCAATTAACCAATTTCACCTGGAAGCATATACATTTCAGCTGCTGTTGCCCAGTCAGGATGGTGGCAGGGTAAGTCACTCCATTTAGAGCTCCATTCTGCACATCAGCTCCCTTTCCTTTTCCTTTCTTTTTTAATTCTTCTTCTCCTCTCTCCTCTCTGCAGTGATCCTATCACCCCCCACCATTTTAACTACCTACCTAAGGAGTCGGTCACGACTGGAAACTGTGTGGCGGGAGCTGAATGCATGGGCCATGCCTTGCACCAATGGTGGATCGAACATGGGCCGGAGCAATGTTGGTGGATCAAGAGTGGGCCGGTTCAGCAGCAAGTGTGGGCTGGTGAGGGAGCTGTCAGCAGTGAGAGTGGGTCAGTGAGGGGGTGGCTGTCAGCGGTGAGAGTGGGT
>JAHRHZ010000012.1:34820389-34859786 GCA_024137785.1 Ginglymostoma cirratum | reverse complement strand
TGAGGGGGTGGCTGTCAGCGGTGAGAGTGGGTCAGTGAGGGGGTGGCAGTCAGCGGTGAGAGTGGGTCAGTGAGGGGGTGGCAGTCAGCGTTGAGAGTGGGTCAGTGAGGGGGTGGCTGTCAGCGGTGAGAGTGGGCCGGTGAAGGGGCAGTCAGCAGCGCGAGTGGGCCAATGAGGGGGCAGCGGTGAGATTGGGCATGAGGGGGTGGCAGTCAGTGGTGAGAATGGGCCGGTGAAGAGGGTAGCTGTCAGCGGTGAGAGTGGGCCAGTGAAGGGGCAGTTATTGCTGAGAGGGCGGGCCGGTGAGGGGGCAGTCAGTGGTGAGAGAGCGGGCCTTTCACATGGCAGTGGCGGCAGCCTCCTGGGTGTTCTAGCGATCGGAGCGGTGCCTGCACCATTGTGGAAATGGGACTTGGGACTCTGAGATCTGGACATTTTTTTTCTTGCTTACCTTTTGACTCTGTTAAAATCTTTTAATTCTGGTTTTTGTAACCAAGTAGGTGCCAGTGAATAACAAGATGTGGAGCTGGATGAACACAGCAGGCCAAGCAACGTCAGAGGAGCAGGAAAGCTGACGTTTTGGGCTGAGACCCTTCTGGAAAGGCAAATCAGGGCCGGACTTAAACACTTAATGGTAAGGTCTTTGGGAGTGTGGCTGAACAAAGAGACCTTGGAGTGCAGGGTCATAGTTCCTTGAAACTAGAGTCGCAGGTAGATAGGATAGTGAAGGAGGTTTCAGAGATAGTAGGAGCTCCAGATACTGGAGAATCTGAGATAACAAGGTGTGGAGCTGGATGAACACAGCAGGCCAAGCAGCATCAGAGGAGCAGGAAGGCTGACATTTCGGGCTGAGATCCTTTTTCAGAAAAGGGGAAGGGGAAGGGGGTTCTGAAATAAATAGGGAGAGGGGGAGGCGGAGAGAAGATGGATAGAGGAGAAGATAGGTGGAGAGGCGGGGATGGAGCCAGTAAAGGTGAATGTAGGTGGGGATGTAGGGAGGAGATAGGTCAGTCCAGGGAGGACGGACAGGTCAAGGGGGCAGGATGAGGTCAGTAGGTAGGAGATGGGGGTGGGGCTTGAGGTGGGAGAAGGGGATAGGTGGGAGGAAGGACAGGTTAGGGAGGTGGGGACGAGCTGGGCTGGTTTTGGGATGCGGTAGCGGGAGGGGAGATTTTGAAGCTTGTGAAGTCCACATTGATACCATTGGGCTGCAGGGTTCCCAAGCAGAATATGAGGTGCTGTTCCTGCAACCTTCAGGTAGCATCGTTGTGGCACTGCAGGAGGCCCAGGATGGACATGTTTTCTGAGGAATGGGAGGGAGAGTTGCAATGGTTCGCGACTGGGAGGTGCAGTTGTTTAGTGCGAACCAAGCGTAGTGCTACACCTGCCCCTACACCTCCCCCCTCACTCCCCAAGAAGACTTTCCACGTCAAGCAGATGTTCACCTGCACATCTGCGAATGTGGTATATTGCATCCGCTGTTGACGTTGTGGCCTCCTCTACATTGGGGAAACCAAGCGGAGGCTTGGGGACTGCTTTGCAGAACACCTATGCTCGGTTCGCACTAAACAACTGCACCCCCCAGTCGCGAACCATTTCAACTCTCCCTCCCATTCCTCAGAAGACATGTCCATCCTGGGACTCCTGCAGTGCCACAATGATGCTACCCGAAGGTTGCAGGAACAGCACCTCATATTCCGCTTGGGAACCCTGCAGCCCAATGGTATCAATGTGGACTTCACAAGCTTCAAAATCTCCCCTCCCCCTACCACATTCTAAAACCAGCCCAGCTCGTCCCCGCCTCCCTAACCTGTCCTTCTTCCCACCTATCCTCTTCCACCTCAAGCCCCACCCCCATCTCCTACCTACTAACCTCATCCTGCCCCCTTGACCTGTCCGTCCTCCCTGGACTGATCTATCTCCTCCTTACCTCCCCACCTACACTCACCCTTACTGGCTCCATCCCTGCATCTTTGACCTGTCTGTCTCCTCTCCACCTATCTTCTCCTCTATCCATCTTCTCTCCGCCTCCCCCTCTCTCCCTATTTATTTCAGAACGCCCTTCCCCTCCCCCATTTCTGAAAAAGGATCTAGGCCCGAAACATCAGCCTTCCTGCTCCTCTGATGCTGCTTGGCCTGCTGTGTTCATCCAGCTCCACACCTTGTTATCTGTAGTGAAGAAGGTGTTTGGTACACTTGCCTTTATTGGTTAGTGCATTGAGTATAGGAGTTGGGAGGGTCATGTTGCAGCTGTGCAGGACATTGTATTATCTCCGGTGCCAGTGAATGGTGACTTTGTGCACTTTTTGCTGTATTATATATTCTGAAACTTAGTAAATGTGACAAATAAATAAATCTAAATCTAAAATGGGACTTTTCAGTCGAAACAATGCCATTACAGTTTCATTGTGTCCTCTCGGCCCTGATGAACTTTCATGGCTCCTGGTCTTTTATGCTTATTTTACTCTGTTTACTTTTTGAAGTCATGGAGTCCCTCCCTGACCTCGTCCTACTTTCCAATGCATCTGCTGTGAAACTAGCTGATGGTCTTTTCCCCAATTTATTTTCTGAAATAAATTTTGTGTGACCTCTGCCAGGGTAAAATATTTGAGTATTTCTAGATGGCACTTCTTGCAACATGGAATTGATTCTTACATCACTTCTTGATCCTTCTTCCTCATCACATTTCTGATCAAAATGCTTCTTCCAATCTCACCACTTACTCTGTTTTCACAGTCTCTTTTGAACTTCCTCTCTCTGATCTGATCAATCAGAATCTTAGCACAGGTCTCACCTTCACCACATTATGCCCTGATCTCAATGAATATTAAACTCTTGTTGAACTCTTCTTCTGTTGCCTTCATGCCTATTTCTTTGATTAAAATCTTACACCATTGTGCAGCAGACACTTTCTTCTATATTCACAGTCCTCGTTCCTCTGGCTACTTGCCCTTTATTGACCTTTTCCTTGGAAAGATAAGCTGATGCAACATCGACCAACTCAATTTTCCTGCAATCCTCACGCATTTTAACCTTTTTATTGCTCATGCAGCATCCATTCTTCCAGGTCCAATCCAAACATTGCCAACAATCCCGGCTGATAAGGCTAATGTTGTTGTTTTGCAAACTGACCTTGGCCTAATATAGGCTGAATGAAATCTTTGTGACACATCCTCCCATTTGCCCTGAGATACAACTCATAACTGAATATCAAGCCATCAGTTGTGCCAAAGACCATGAACGTGAAATATTATTTGTACTTCTCTCTCCACAGATGCTGCCCAAACCTTCTGAGTATTTCCAGCACTATTGGCTTTTACTTCCAACATTTTCTGCTTTGTGTCAGCTTTTCAGAATCCATAAAAATTTACTTTTGCTTTTGGCTAATATGACTCATTAGAAAGGCATCAGTGTAACTCATTCTTTTGTGGAGATTTCTATCTGTCATCAAAATGGAAATAAAATTGTTAAGTAAAACATGTGCAGATACGAAAGGAAAAATATTTTTGAAGAATCCATATCTGGTCCTGCATCTCTTAGTTTTTAATCAACTTTATGTATTTGGACTAGTTCTGATACATTTAAAAAACCCCAATTAGGATAAAAAGTAAGAATGAAAATTAAATTTTGCTCTGCATTTCCCTGCTGCGACTGGAGTATACTCCACCTAGTATTACTTTCTGGTTCATTGAATAGAAAGGAAATCGTTGTGTACCAAACTGGTAACTGAGAAGCAGTTCTGGTATTTATCATTTATGTTATGTGACATTATTGGTTACAGACGGACTATATTCATTGTAAACATACCACTGTCAGTTATCACTTTTTAAATACTTCCCAGAGTTTATGTGCATCATCATCCCATTTAAAATATTGGATCTCTAAAGAAAAAAAAACTAATACAAACTACAGTAAAATGGAAAATGCCACCATGAGAAGTATTTATTGAACAGCCTAATGATAGCATATGTATCTAATGGAGTTCTGTGCTTTATCATAAGTATTCTAAGTACATTTTATATTTATAATCAGTTGGGAAAAGATGTTTTCCGAATAAATTTTTAGATTCTGGTGTTCCATCGGTAAACTGATGTAAAAGTTCAGTGTCAGGAATTTTAAAGTTTTATTTAGGAAAACAGATTTTGTGTCCTTTGCCTTATTTTGTATATGACAATCATAGTAAGCCAGTTGTAAACACGTGTACACGTATATGGAGAAAATCCACACAACTGAACACTGGATGCCTTGACCTGAACTATTCACCTCCTGAGTTCCAGCTGACAACAGGCCAACAGGATGTATGAACCTTAATAAAAGTCCATAACATACCTATTTACATCAAAAGGTGCGATGTCACCACAGCATCGTATGCTATTCTCCCTGTCTGACAAGCCAAATTTGTCCGTCCTTCCTAAAAATCACTTGCCTGTCACAAGTCAGGCATCTCATAAAGTATCTCCATCATATTTCTCTCATTATATTCCACCCTATTTCTATATTACAAGTAACTTCTGACACCCCATATTCACACACATTCTTCCCCCTGCTTTGGACAATATGGTTATACCAAGCAAAATTAAAATGCCCTTTTTGGAAGGGGAACAAACATATTATAAATGAAAACAAAAGTAAACTTATTTAAATAAACTGAAATAACTCTACAGAGGCCAGTATCCCATCACCAAGTCAGTCTTTATTTATACATGGACACTCCTTGGCACAGATCCAGCTCCCTCAGAGCCAGCTGTCAGAGTGAAGAGGAACTCTGACACTCTTGTTCTTACCAGTCAGCATGGGCTCCCTGATTGGGCTAGATTAACAGCCCCAATCAGGGAACTCATATTCTGTGAGGTCCACCAGGCTGACCTTGTTACAATCTCTACATGAACCATTATGAAATTGTCAGTATCCACGAATCAACAATGTTCTACCAATATACTGGTGGACACCAAGAGCTAAATTGGGCAGAGAACACAAAACCTACGTTGTGTTTCAGATTAAGTGGTGATTTGACAGAAGTTTTAAAAATAGGAGGGGAGCACAGAGGGTAGATAAAGGAGAATGTAATTCTGCTGACTGGGGAGGCACAGACAAGGGGGTGCAGTCGAAAGATTTGATATGCTTGTTGCAACCAACAATCCCATGATGATTACCAATTGTGCACGCTCACTGCTAATTATTCCTGACCTTGGAATATTCGGCTGATTTTTAAAAATTAAAATTCCAATCCTATTTTATTTTAGACTTTTATTTTTATAACAGCATAACCTTTTTCACTTTTCTTTAGTTTTAGATATTTGTTGCTTTTTAAATAATAAATTATGAGAGTTATCAATATAAAAACAGAAATTCCTGGAAAAACTTGGCAGTGCTGGCAGCATCTGTGGAGAGAAAGCAGAGTTAACAGGTGATCCTTTTTCAGAACTCGTTATCACTGATGGTGCAAAAGCTCCTGGGTGTCACCAAATGCAGCCTTAAAAACCAAATCAAGATTTTTTAGGAGTGGGGTTACAAAACATTTCAACACTCACTCAGATCCTGCATAGATCATGTTTCCTTACTATAGTGCAATGTTCCCACCTGCTTCAAGAAGAATACTATCATCCTGGTGCCAAAGTAAAATCAGGTAATATACCTTAATGACTACCGCCCAGTGGCTTTGACATCTATCATTATGAAGTGCTTCGAGAGGTTAGTAATGACACACATCAACTCCAGCCTCCCAGATTGCCTTGGTCCACTCTAATTTACCTACCGGCATAATTGATTCATGGCAAACACCATCTCTCTGACCCTCACACTCATCCCTAGAACATCTGGATAACAAGGGCACCTATGTAGATTCTTATTTATTGACTTTAGCTACCTTAAACACCATAATTCTAACCAAACTGACATCCAAACTCTGAGACCTTGGATTCTGTTCTCCTCTCTGCGGCTGGATCCTCGATTTGCCCAACCCGCAGACTTCAATCAATAAGGATAAGGTGACAATACTTCCTCCGCAATAATCTTCAACAACAGTGCCCCAAAAGATTACATTCTCAGCCCCTTAATAGACTGCTTTTACACCACGGTGTGGTCAGGTTCAGCTCTAACACCATTTGCAAATTTGTTGATGACACCGCTGTAGTGTGTCAGATCTTAAACAAGGACGAGACAGAGTACGGGAAAGAGTTAGAGAGCTTAGTGGCATAGTGTAAAGATAACAATCTCTCCCTCAATGTCAGCAAAATGAAGGAGTTGGTCATTGACTTCAGAAAGTGGAGTGGAGGATACATGCCTGTCTATTTCAATGGTGCTGAGGTGGAAATAGCCGAGAGCTTCAAGTTCCTAGGAGTAACAGTCATCAACAATCTGTTCTAGTCCATCCACATTGACACTACAATCAAGAAGGCACACTGATGCCTCTACTTCCTCAGAAGGCTAAGGAGATTCGGCATGTCCACAAATGACTGATACCAATTTTTATGAATGCCACCTTAGAAAGCATCCTATCCAGAAGCATCACAGCTTGGTATGGCAGCTGCTCTGCCCAAGACCGCAAGAAATTACAGACTGATGTGAACCAGCCCAGTGGATCAAAAAAACCAGCCTTCCTTCCATTAACTCCGTCTATACTTCCTGCTGCCTCAGGAAAGTGGCCAACATAATCAAAGACCCCTCCCACCCCGGTTGTACTTTCTTTCACCCTCTTCTATCAGGTAGAAGAGACAAAAATATGAGAACACGTACCAACGGATTCAAGAACAGCTTCTTCCCCGCTGGTATCAGGCTAATGAATAGACCTCTCGCTTGTTAGAGTTGATCTTTTTCTGCACCTTGTCTGGAGCTATAGCACTGTATTCTCCTTTCTGTTCTATTACCCTGATGAACTTATGTAAGGTATAATTTGTCTGGATAGCATGTAAAACCATAGTCTTCACTGTTTCTCAGTACTCATGACAATAACAAATCATATCAAAAACACAAAGGGCATAATTTAATGCATTTTCCTTTGACAAGTCTGGTGACAGGAGCATTAATAGGACAGGGGTGGTGGATGTGGGTCCCACAGATTTCCCTGTTGAGCTTGATGCGGAAAGACTCATGGTTGGCTTTATCGTCCCTTCCACAATTGGGACTGTCAGATGGCCCTCATCCCTCTGCCACTAGTATTCACCCAGTTGTGGGCAGAGGATTCATAATGTTGGAAGCTCAAAATGTGAATCATGTTGAGGTTGCTTGCGGATGCCTGAAAGGAAGGCACTTATGGCCTGATCAACGCACTTGGCATCAGGAGGTAGGGGCCCACTGAAAGCCATTTCTGCTGATTCTCAACAACTCCCTTCTCCTTATCCCCACTCTGTGATGTTCCCTCCTACTAGCATTGTCATCTTTGGCCCAGGTCCCAATGTGATCCTGAACCCTGTGTGAATGTGGCTGCTGCTTTCCTGCTGTGATTGTTGAGCAATGGGCAGCTACTGGCCTCTGATTGGCAGGTAGCTGAAGGCATGTCGGACCTGTGTGCTCTTTGAACCCACAGAAGGCACATTGCTAACCAATCAAGTGCCTGGTTTGTACTTACCATGATGGGTCTTCCCGAGAATAATTGTTGCAGGGCCCTTGCTGGCTCTCCAGCCTACTGGCAAGCCTCTGTTGCCTACATTAAATATTGTTCAAAGGGTGATCGAATGCTCTTTTGCAAATAGCATATTTACAGTACTCTTTTATAAGATATGGCATTGCTGGCTGGATCAGCATTTGTTTGTCCTGTTCAATTTTCCTTAGACAGTGTTGGGAAGCTCTCTTCTGTAATGGGTGTTGGTATAGGTACACCCATAGGACTGAAAGGAAGAGAGTTCCAGAAGTTTGAACCAGTGACAGTGACAATGGCGATATAGTTCCAAGACAGGATGCTATGTGGCTTTGAGGAAATTTGCAGCTAATAGAGTTTCTTTGCATCAGTTGCCCTTGTTCTTCTAGGTGGTTGAGATCATGGATTTTGAAGTTTCTGTTAATGGAGGCTTAGTCAATTGTTACAGTGTACCTTATCAATAGCTCATACTGCTACCACTATGCATTATTGGCAGAGAGGTATACATTTAGGGTGTTGGATAAGATGCCACTCAAGAGAGCTGCTTTGTCTTGAATGGCGTTGAGTTTATTGAGTATTATTTGGAACTACACTAACTAGGTAAGTAGGGAGCATTCCATTACTCACCTGATATCTACTTATTAATTAGGTTTTGTGAAGTCAAGGTGTAGGAATTTCCGATTTCTGACCTGGTCTTGTAGCCACAATATTTATCAACTAACATCACCACTTCTAACCTTATGGTAAAGGAATGGTAATTTATCAAGCTGCTAAAGATGGTTGGGCCAGCAAGCCCTATACTGGGTGGCACAGTGGCTGAATAGTTAGCTCTGCTGCCTCACAGTGCCAGGGACATGTGTTCAGTTCCGGCCTTGGGCGACTGTCTGTGTGGAGTTTGCGCATTCTCGCTGTATCTGTGTGGGGTTCCTCTGTGCGCTCCGGTTTCCTCCCACATTGCAAAGATGTGAGGATTAGGTGGATTGGCCATGCTAAATTGCCCGTAGTTTTCAGGAATGTGTGGCTAGGTGGATTAATCATGGGAAAATGTGGGGTTACAGGCATAGGGTAGGCGTGCAGGTGGGATGCTCTGTGGAGGTACGGTATGGACTTGGTGGGCCAAATGGCCTGCTTCCACAACGTAGAGATTCTATGATTCTCCAGTGATGCTCTAGGACTGAGATAAATGAATTCTAACAACCACAATCATCTTTTTTTGTGTTGTGTACAACACCAAGGAATGGAGAATTTCCCCCCCACCCCCGAGTTCCCACTGACTTCAACTGTGCCAGAGCTCCACTGTGCCAAAACAGCTTTTGAGTTCAGATGTTTTATCCATGTTTGCACTAACGCTGCAATGAGTTCAGAAACCAAGCAATCTTGGTGGAACCCAAATTGAGAGTCAGTGAATAGGTGAGTGCCACTGATAGCACTGTCAATGACTCGTTCCATTAATTTTCTGATTGATAGGCTGGAATTATCCTATATTTTGTGATAAATACATACCTGGGCAATTTTCTGCATTTTTAGAAAGATGCCTATGTTGTGCTGTACTGGAATAGCTTGACCAGGGGCATTACTAATTCTAGAGTGTAAATCCCTGTACTACTTCCAAAAGTTGTCAGATCTCATTGCCCTTTGCAGTTCTAGTTTCTTCAGTTGTTTTTTGATCTCACAATAAGTGAATGAAAGTCATTGAAGACTAGCATCCTAAAGGTAAAGTCGTCATAGTCTTACCAGAACATTGGGCTGCTCTTTCATTAGACAGAGGGATGACTGGTGATGGTTTAACCTGACGGTCTCCATGCCTCAGGTGGACGGGAAGGAGTGTCCTTCATAGTGACCTTAGCTGGTGTAGAAACTAAGCCCAAACTTTTGGCATCACTCTGTACTGCAAACTGGCCGATCAACTGACCTAACCAATTCTCATTGAAGATGCTGAGAAATGTTGTGTGAGGTGTTCAGCTCTGAAAGGATTCATGCTGACCAGTGCATTAAGCACTGCCTAATATTGCCATGTCATATAGGCTTAGTTGGGAGAACAGCACTTGCAAGAGTTAGAGGTCTCCTTGATGGTCTTAGTATCATACCAATGTAACTTGTACCTAGTCACTAGGAAGTAATATTCTATTCCAAAAACAAATATTGCTGGAAAAGCTCAGCAGGTCTGGCAGAATTTGTGGAAAGAAATTAGAATTAATATTTAGAATTAACATTTAGGGTGGCATGGTGGCTCAGTGGTCAGCACTGCTGCCTCACAACACCAGGGACCCGAGTTCGATTCCAGCCTCGGGCGACTGTCTGTGTGGAGTTTGCACATTCTCCCCGTGTCTGTGTGGGTTTCCTCTGGGTGCTCTGGTTTCCTCCCGCATTCCAAAGATGTGCAGACTTGGTGGACTGGCCATGCTAAATTGCCCTTAATGCTCAAAGATGTGTAGATTAGGTGGGTTATAGGGGAATGGGTCGGGGTGTGATGGTCTGAGGTTCGGTGTGGACTTGTTGGGCCAAAGGGCCTATTTCCACACTGTAGGGATTCTATGATTTCAGGTCCAGTGACTCTTCCTCAAAACTATTAGGAAAATGTCTTTTTTAATGCAGAAGACAGGGTGGGGGAAGAGGGTAAGGAGTAAACAATAGGTTGAGATAAAGACATAACAAGGTGTAGAGCCGGATGAACACAGCAGGCCAAGCAGCATCAGAGGAGCAGGAAGGCTGACGTTTTGGGCCTAGACAGTTGGATAGACAAAGGAGTGGATAATGATCACTCTAGGAGGATGAATAGTTATTAATGGGGACTGTTAGTGGCCAACAATGGGTTGGGTGTAATAGCAGGCTATGTGATAGGAAGGCTTGGGCTAGTAAAGACATGGGAGAAGCTCAAGCTCTGAAGTTGTTGAATTCGACATTGAGTCCAGGAGGCTGCGGATTTCCTGAGCAGAAAGTGAGGTGTTGTTCTTCCAGCTTGCACTGAGCCTTGCTGGAGCATTGCAGTAAACCTGAGACAGAGATGTTAGTCAGGGAACAAGGTGGTGTGTTGAAGTATCATATTCCATGTCTTGTTAAGACAAAACCCCCCTTTGGTTAGACTGTCGGGATTTGGGGGGTGGTTGGTGGTTTCCTCAACCACACAGGTCCAGACAGGCCCATTGGATCCCAACTAAAAAGATGAATGGTGGTAGAAAGTCTACCTGATATGTACTTTTCACCAATAATCCACCATACAATGGGACCCTCAGGAGGAAACTGAAATAGGTCCTCCACTTAGCTGTCTTGGCTGAAGTTCATTGTAAATGTCTTTTGCACTGATCTGCTGGGGCTCTGCCATGATTCAGGATGGGAAATAAAGGCAGAAAGTGCTAGAAAATAAAAAATCAGCAGATCTAGCTGCATCTATAGAGAGAAAAAAAGAATTAACATTTCATGTCCGATATGACTCTTCTTCAGAACTGTTTATCTCTCTGCAGAGAGGAATGATGTTGGCAGATCAATTGCCAGTTCCTTCTGTTTTTATTTCAGATTTACAGTTTTTTTTATTAATTAACAAAGATTGAAATATTCATGAAGCATTTTCCTCTGGTTAGTTGTCTGCCACTTTTCATAACAGTAAACAACAAGACTGATGAGCTTTGATCTGATCTTTTGGTTTGTGGGATGAATTAACACTGCCTATTGAATGCTGCTTCCACTGTTTGGCATGAAAGTATTGTAGCTCCACCATTTTTTAGGTATTGGTGGTGCTACACCAGACATGCTCTTCTGAACCCTTCACTAAATTAGGATAAATCCCTGAGCTTGATAGTATTGGTAGAATGAGGACCACACCATGAGGTTGCAGATTTGGATGAATATAAGTCTGGTGATGGCTCATTGCCTCATGGATGCTTAGCTTTGAGTTGCTAGATTGTTTAATATCTACCCCACATGTCATGGTCCTTGTGTCACACAACATGAGTGAAGGTATGTTCAACGTAAAGATGAGACTTCACATCCACAAGAGCTGTGTGGAGTCACTCCTCTCAAATCTGTCGTTGTTATGAGCATGTGTGGTATGTAGATTGATGAGGAAAAGGTCACGTCAATCTTTCCCTCTTGTTGATTCTCTCACAGCTGCAACGCAGACAATTTAGCAGTCAAAACCACTTTGAATGAATCACATTGAAGTCTCCCATCCAAGGAATATCTGTGTGCTGAGGTCGGCCAGGTAATCCCATAGAATAAGAGTTATCTGGTTAGGGCTGTTAATCTGGTCCAATCAGGGAGCCCTGGCTGACAGATAAAAACAAGTGTGTCAGACGTCTTGACACACTGAGAGCTGACTCTAAGGGGGCAGGATCAGCGTCAAAAACTCTCCATGTGTAATGAAAGGTGATTTGGTGACAGGATACCACCGTCTGAGGAATTATTTCAGTGGTGATAAGAGAAAAACATGCTTGTGAAGAAATTTGCTCATAACAGTTTTCTTTGAGTTGGGATAAGCATTTTTGGCATCGTGCCTTTATTTGGAAAGAATGATTCATTCGGACCAGCCATCAAAGAATGGGCTCAGTATATTTTTTCTAGGCAAATGGCATTGGGGTAGATGAAAAGCAATGAATAAGTCCACTGACAGCTTGTGGACTTGCAGCTTTTTCAGTTATTAGGAGCATAATGTTCCCTGAGGCATCAGATACAAAACCTTTCAAAAGTTGATAGATTAAGTGTACTTAAATTAAGTTTAGACAAATTAAGCTCTGGTTACCTCCCACAGTTCAAAGATGTGCAGGCTAGGTGGATTGGCCATGCTAAATTGCCCATAGTGTTCAGGGGTGTGTGGATTGGTTGTGTTGTGGGGGGTGGGTCTGGGTGGGATGTTCTGGGGGTTGGTGTGGACTTGTTGGGCTGAAGGGCCTGTTTCTACACTGTAGGGATTCTATGGCTTCTATGAAGTTAAGCAGTTTAACGACCCCAAACCTCCTGTAATTCTGAGACGGTTGTACTTGCCAACTTAAGAACTGGGGAATCCTTACCAGGGATTTTTGAATCAGTTTTGACAACTGACAGACAAATGTGAGTTTGGTTTAACCCTTAATCAGATGCTGAGAGCCTGTTTGGTATGTGGGATTAATTATGTAACCATACTAGTGGATATAGTGCCTAGTGGATGAAGCCCACCCGGATTTCAAACAGGCACTACTACTGGCTTTATCATTGGTAGATGTGGCAAGTGGAGCTTATGAGTTGCAAGGTATTCTGATGGAAGTGGGCACCCTCGCCAGGAATACCACTTGAGTGATGGCAATTGCATAGCCTCACTCAAGACATACACTGAACAGAGGGACTCCTGGTCAGCCCATAGCAAAACCCCAAAATAAAGCCTAGCCTTGGTCAAATCATTAAAATTTTCTACAGGATCTGGGCTGGCAAGCCATTGTAGTTACTGCCAGTTTGCTGGTATGCTGACACGAGACAGCAAAAGTATCCAACTAGACCTGAATTGAGTAAGAGAACTCATAGGCTGGTATCCAGGAATGTACACACCCTGGAAAGTTCACCTACAGCCAGTTTGCAACAGTTAAGTTGCTTAGCAACATCCAAATCAGCATTAATCAAAATAAACATCTGGTTAAATGCTCACCTGATTCTAATGGAGGTCAATAGCCGCTCAGCTGTTTTAGTGATTGCAGAACCAGTGCTTAATAAAATTCACTCGAGACTCCAATCCTTAAATTTGCACAAGACCTCTGCTGCTCTGCGATGCAGTACAGGGGAACCTTCACAGATTAAGATTGCAACTTTGGTTCCGGTCTCTTATGAGGAGCAGTTGGTTCAGTTATCACTGATTGTAATAAAAAGCTCGGGCCCAAGCTTGATGGGGCAAAATTCCTAATTAAATACCTGGAGGTTTTTCAGGAAGGTCTAGGGACTATCAAAGGAGCCAGGGCAACCTTACATGTTGACCAGGAAGCAATTCCACGATTCTGCAAGGCCCACCCAGTGCCATTTGCCTTATGGTCAAAGGTAGAGGCAGAAATCAGAAGCACAGAAAGCGAAGGAGTCATCAAACAAGTCCAGTTTGTGAAATGGCCAGCACTGGACGTATCAATTATGCAGCCGAAGGGGTCAGTTCGCTTTTCTGGGGATTTTAGAGAAACGGTAAAATGGTTTTCACAGCTGGATAAATATGCAATCCTTCACATAGAGGATTTATACTCTGGCAGAGGGGCTGTCCTTCACAAAGCTGGACATAAGCCATGAAATTGTGGCTAGACGAGGGTTTCTAGAAGTATGTTACAATTAATACCCATAAGGGTTTGTACCAATATACCAAACCGCCAATTTGGGTATTATCAGCCTATGCAGTTTTTCAGTGGATGATGGAGAGCATTTTACCAGGTCTACCCCTAGTTTCCATTGATCTATATGATGTGGTAATAAAAGGAAAGACCAATAAGCAGCACTTTGAGAACTTGGACTTAGTCCTTAGACATTTCTTCTCAGTTGGTCTATGCCTTAGAAGTGAAAACTGTGTGTTCCAGGCACCCCAAGTGACCTACCTAGGCTACAGAGTCAACAAGACCGGGTTACACCCATGGAAAGACAAAGTGATGGCAAACAAAGATGCCTTGGCTCTCAGTTCTGTACCAGAGCTTAGGTCTTTTCTTGGGCTGGTGAATTATTATGGAAAGTTCATAGAATCCCTACAGTGTGGAAACAGATCCTTCAGCCCAACAAGTCCACATCGACCCTCAGAGCATCCCACCCTGACCCATCCCCCTAGCCTTTCCCTGTCACCAACTTAATCTACACATCCCTGAACACTATGGGCAATTTAGCATGGCCAATCCACCTAGCCTGCACATCTTTGGACTGTGGGAGGAAACTGGAGTGCCTGGTGGAAACCCCACACAGACACGGGGAGAATGTGCAAACTCCACACAGACAATTGCCTGAGGGTGGAATCGAAACCAGGTCCCTTGTGCTGTGAGGTAGCAGTGCTAACCACTGTGCCACTGTTCATGCATAATCCAGCCTCCATCCTGGCACCTTTGCATCAACTCTTAAAAAAGGGTCAGAGTTGGAAATGTTCACACAGCCAAGCTATAGCTTTCAGGGAAGTGAGAAATAGCTATTATCCTCTAAGGTACATTATGATCCCAAGCAAGACCTTGTGTTGACATGTGATGCCTGCCTAAACAACATTGGCGTAGTATTAGCTTGTAGGTGGCCCAATGGAGAGGAGCACCCCAGAGTGTATGCATCCAGGACTTTGGCTACTGCAGAGCGTAAATACACCCTTGTAAAGAAGGAAGGTATAGTGGTCATATTTGGAGTCAGAAAGTTCCACCAAATCCTTTATGGATATAATTTTGTAATAATAATGGACCACAAACCCCTGCCTAGTCTACTTAAAGAGGACAAGGCAGTGCTGTCCATAGCTCCAGGCCGAATTCAGCAGTGGGCTCTAATACTAAGTGCATATAATTACAGGTTGGAACACTGTCCAGGATCCCAAGTAGAAATATGGAAGTATTGAGCCACCTTCACTGGCACATACACCACCAGTGGTACTGCCACTGGAACAGTCCGTAATGGGTTTAAATTTTCTAGTTACACTTCCAGTCACAGCTGACAACATCAAACTTTGTAAACAGAAAGACCTGGTCCTGGCAAAACTGAAACAGCTCGTGGTAATGGGGAGAACCAAAGGGCTATCATAACCAGAACTGAAACTTTTTTGGAACAGAAGACACCAGATCACCGTAGAGGACAGTATGTTATTTGGGGAGCAAGAGTGACTGTCTTTAGTAAAGTTCGCTGCCAGATACTGGCTGAACTCCACCAGGGTCATCCAGGGGTTTCCAAAATGAAGATATTAGTGAGAAGTTAAGACTGATGGCCAGGATTGGACACAGACATAGCTGCTTTGGTGGGGCAGTACTCAGAGTGCCAACAAGGACAAAAATTACCATCAGCAGCTCCCCCACCATTTCATGGGAATGGTCGGGAAAACCCTGGACTCGGTTACAAGTTGACTATGCCGACCCTTTCATGGGCTCAACGTTCTTAGTCATTTTGGATATCCACTCAAAGTGACTAGACATGCGTAGAGTTCATTCTTCAAATACGGGAACAATGATAGAAAAGGTGCACTCATTTTTGCAACACACAGACTCCCAAATGTATTGGTCACAAATAATGAGCCATTGTTTACCAGCAGTGAATTTGACTATCTCCTAAAGTCAAATGATATTCAGCATATACGGACAGCTCCATACCATCCATCGTCCAAAGGTCTGGTGGAAAGAGCGGTCCAAACTTTGATGGCAGCTTAAAGAAACAGTCTACAGCTTCAGCGGATATCAAGCTGTCCTGGTTCCTACTTGATTATAGGACCATCCCTCATGCAACACAGGGATAATTCTCGCAGAGTTGTTAATGGGGAGAAGATTCTGCACCAGGCTAAATTATCTTCCTGTTCCTGTTGGGGAGAGGGTGAAAAACATTAGGAATGCCAATGCTGGACACGACTCCACAAAGCAAGAGAGATGGTTTACTTCAGGGGACAACGTTTGGTGCAGGAACCATGGCAATGGCCCTGCATTGGTAAGAGGCATGGTTAACACAAGGTCAGGTCCAGTGATGTATAAAATTTGGTAGGAGTGACGGTCCTGAATAAACACGTGGACTACATGTAAGCTGCAAACTCGCAAACAGTGCAGGAGCAAAACGTGTCCAGCTCCTCAACAGCCTTTCCGACGGTTCTGGAATATATGGTTTCTCCCTCACCATCAAGATACTTTGAAATCAGTTGGACATGGCAGATGTTGACACCTTTGCTGCAAGAAGAAGAGAATGAATTTCTTCCAAGACACTCCGGGAGCAAGATGCAATGTACTGTGTGTTACATGCCGCCTGTATCAGAGGCAGAGTTGGAGGAACCTGACCTGGTGCTAGAACTCCCTAAAAGCTACAAAAAAAAACAGTGAGTGTTGCACTGTTAGAGGTGCCATCTCTCAAATGTGCTGTTAAAGTAAGGCTGTATCTTCCTGTGCAGGCTGATAGAAATGATCCCATGGCACTATTTTAAATAAGGGCAGCAGCATTACGCTAATGTACTGGGCAACATTTATCTTTCCATTGTAAAAATATAGATTATATGCTCATAATCACATTACTGTTTTTGGGAGTGTGCAGTGTGCATGAAATCAATTCTGTGTTCAAATATCCATCATCGGTTATAAAGTGCTTTGAAACATGCAGAAGTCATGAGAAGTGGGTTTATAACCTGCAAGTCTTTGTTTCTTTCAAACTATGTTGAGGAATATTTTTGGCCCAGTGATGTAATCTTCTCCAACCTCTCAGCCCCTTTTATTTTCCATTTCCTCTTCTAATAATATTTTTCTCACCATTGGTTTCAGTTAAGCTTTTCTGCTGCTTTCCATTTAATTATATTAATCCTGATCTCCTACTCGAGTCTCAAACCTAAACTTTTACCACCTGTTTATGATATTAGTTTAAGTCCTCCCCAATGAACACTCTGCATGATGACAGATACGTTTCTCATGAACAACCAGCTGCGAGAGAACACAAAAAGCAAACAATTAAATTGGCCCTGATATTTTCTTTGCGAGACTTTTATCAGCCCTCTTGTCTTTGCTGAGCAGACACTGACAATTTGATAAGTTTATTAGTATGAGTTTGCTGATCTTTCACCTAATACTAATGTTATCTCTTGTAATGCAAGAAACTGGGTCTAGAAGTCATTAAATTGAAGAATTCAGCAGACATTTATTAGAAATAACTACTATGTACAAAAATTTCAGCATATAAGTGTCTGGGTTAACACTAAGCTATTAAGTTACATCAGAGAAACATATTTCCAGTAGATTGCCATGCTTCAAGTGATCTCAGGCAAGATGGATTATGAGTTTTATATACCTTCTGGGCATAAGTTGTAATGCCATGATGATAGCATGTGCATATTTCTTAAAGACCAACTGATATAGTGAGACAGAACATAACATCCCCTTTTTTCCCAAACATTAATACTTATCCCAAACAGATACACATCATTGTACATATGCACATGTACTCAATTCAATGATTATACAAACAGGTGAAACAAAGCTTACAAGATTAAAATTTCAAAGTTTAGGATGTAATCTCTCTGTTGCTACTCTCGTTCGATGAGTGGATGAACGTTATATGGATGTCGAGGCTCTGTCTGCTGCTTGGCTTGATATGTTTGGCATGCTTCAAAATTATTCAGGTGTCATTGCACATCCTGGTCCATCCAAGGTGAATACACAGACATATGTGCTAGCTGTCTTATGTACTCAATACCCATCTGTCCCATGGACATAATATCATGGCGTAAGCTTTGTATTTGGAATTGTTTGCCCTTGAATGCCAAGATTATATCTCTATGACCACAATGAAAAATAAATTCTCAGTTTCTTCTCTAATACTGTTCGGCTATCCCCGGATAATGATCTTTTGGAACTTCTGTAATTGCCCTCTTTGACAGTTACCAGTTGCAAGTGCTCACATAAGCTCTGGCCAAAGTTTAATAGATCAATTTTGAGAACATCTTCAATTTTGTAGTCTTGAGCATCAACATGTAGAACAAGAGGAATATTTTGTGTAGATTGGGTAAACTGGTCAGACGGTTAGATATTGGCACCTGGCTAATATTTCACTTCAAAGTCTTATTCTCGCATCTAGACAAAATGATGCTGAAAACATAGTGGAGCACTCGATAGCAGTTTGAAATATATTATTTCTTGTGTCTTATAAACATTTTGATGGTTAATTTCTTGCCAACTAAGTACATATGAAATTGCATAATGGCAAGTACCGTGGCTAATTTCTTACATTCCATATGGATTATTGCCTTGCAGAGATGAGTTTTAGAACCAGTGGCAGTAGGGTTTTTGTCTTGCAGATGACATGTACCTATGACTTCTTGCACAGCAAACACCTTGAGAATTCTGACTTTCCTGGGTTCGTAGTATTTCAGCAAGCAATATTTTGCTGACAGAATGGGTCCTTGTCTTGCCACACGTGGGGCAAAGCATCCTTGAGTAAATCTCTCAGCAGTTATACTGTGTCTGCAAAGTTGAGACCAAATGCCCAAAAGGAAGTTAAAAATGCGAAGAAAATGTCACTGTTCTTTTTATCTATGGATCTGGCATTTGGTTAATGCTCTCAATCTTTTTAATTTTATTATCTTATTGACAGATCAAGAGTAGAAAGTGCAAGTAAGCATTACAAATACTTGGATACTAGCAAAAAGTTCTGGAAAATGCAAACAGTCCAGATCACATAAAATCATTGCTGATCATGGTGGTACATTACAAAGTAGCAGAAGACAACTCAGGGCAATGTATGGTGCACAAATTTTGCACAAAGATGACTGTGCAATGATGTCTGGACTCAGACCATTAACTGCGTCTCTCTCTACAGATGCTAGCAGACCAGCTGAGTTTATCCAGCACTTTCTGTTATTATCGTGGAACATAATACCCTCAGATCACGTGCTATGATGCAGTGATGGTGTCATAAGCATATCTCTTAAAGGCACCCTGAAATATGGCCTAATTCAATGATTATAACACAACTAAAATGTGAAAATTTTTCCAATGTACAAAGTTTTTAAATATACCTATGCAATCTAATTTACTGTATTTTTAATATACTCATATTTTCATTAGAAGCCTACCTATATGAAAAGCCTGAAACTGGGTTTTTGGCAGGTTTCTATGCCCATCAATATTAGTCAAAGTTCTTGTGTTAAAACATTATGTGTGCCAAATTTAATATTCCCCAACATCAGGCCTCAGTTTGTGAAATGGAACCAATTTAAGTCCTTTGCTTCTGGTGTAAGCGACATGCCAATTTGCGCTGGACGCGAATTTACATTATTGCTGCCTTGCTGTCAAGCACTTGCACACTTTAGCAGCTTGTCCAAAATCATGGCAGGTTGGCATAGTTAAAACAATGCTGCACCACTTAATACCTGCCCTCTGCTCTTGAAGGAAAGATGCATTGCAAATTCAGCAGGTGTCAGTCATTGCATATGTAAAAGTCACATCTTTTTATTTTACTTCATTTTTGACTGGACTGAATTGGGAAAAGGACAGTTTTGCAGCAAATGAATGAGAAGTTGCAGTTTTAAAAAGCAAATTACTGAAACTCGTTGTAAGTTGGGTAAAGTACAAGAGAATATGACCCAGCATGGATATGTGTATACAAAGTGAGATTCAGCCGGCAACAGGTTGCTGCCAGTATGTGGAATTATGACCAGTTTGCGGATTCTAAAGATCATCAGTCTGACAACAATTCTCTGAGCGGTTTCTGGGTAACTGAATGACTCGTTGGTGAATGATGCCTTTGGAAAGGGAGGTTGTGTGTCTCTCCCTGTCTCTCTCCCTCCCTCTATCTCCCTAACCTCCATGCTCTCTCCCTCTCTCTCTCTCTCACTCTCCACCCTCCCGTAAAATGCCTTGAGCAGGAGAATGCCAATTCTTTGCTCTCATCAGTTGCTGGATGCAGTTGTTTTTAACAAATAGGTCAGAGTCTTTATAACTTGTGATGCATTTATTTTGTGCCACCTGTAAAGAAGTGAAGGGACCTGAAGGAAAACACCAAAGAACTGAAGGAAGGACTTCAGAACAAAAAAGAACATCCCATTGAATTCTGAGGACTAGTGCAATTGGGCCCCATATCTCAGGAAGGATGCACTGGCCTTGGAACGGGTTCAGAGGACGTTCACGAGAATGGTCCCAGGAATGAAAAGCTTAACATATGAGGAACATTTGAGGACTCTGGGTCTATACTTGATGGAGTTTAGAAGGATGAGGGGGATCTAATTGATACTGAATAGAATACTGAATGGCCTGGACAGAGTGGATGTTGGTAGGAGAGGCTAGGACCTGAGGGCACAGCCTTAGAGTAAAGGGAAGACCTTTTAGTTTGGAGATCAGGAGAAACTTCACCACGTCAGAGAGTGGTGAATCTGTGGAACTCACTGCCACAGAAGGCTGTGGAGGCCAGGTCATTGAGTATATTTAAGATGGAGATAGATAGGTTCTGATTATCAAGGGGATCAAGGGTTACGGGAAGAAAGCAGGAGAATAGGGTAGAGAAACTTATCAGCCATGATTGAATAGCAGAGCAGACTCGATGGGCTGAATGGCCTAATTTCTGCTCCGATGTCTTATGGTCTTTTGGTCTTATGAACTGTTTCCTTGTATTTATTTTCTCACCGTCCTTAATTTTTTTTTTCTGTATCATTCCGTACATGTGTGGAAGGTGGAGAGAGCATAAGTTTAGAAGATGGTTAGGATTTTAACTAGTCGAGTTTTTTTTTTACCTATTGAGAGACATTATTACACACCTCTGGACCAGATGGGACTTGAACCCATGCCTCCAGGCATGTTGACAGCATGTAGTTGTGCATCTGTGATTGGAATCTGTTTGCTTGTAATTGATAAACTCAGAAACTGATCCATATTTTCTGTTAACCTGAGACTATCAGACATGTAAATTGGGGAACTTGTGCACTTTGATAGAATCTTATACTTTTGTGATGATGCTGGGAATAGCAGGGCTTGATTGTCATTTCACCATCCCAGTGAGATGTAACGACTGATTCTGATCTGGGAAAGACACACGACTGGAATAACAGGAGAGAGAATGAATTCTAAAATTTTGCAATGCTGCACAGATGGCTTTGATTGTGAAGTTGCAGAAGAGCAGAGGAGGAGAGATATCCAAGAGAACCCAGCAGGCCAATCAGACAAACTCTTAGATGATAAAGAAACCAAATAGCCATGGGTAGTCAAGCATTAAATACTTAGAGAACACTTAGTGTTAACTTAGTTAAACTTGGTTAAAGATTTAGTGTTTTAAGAAAAGTCAGTGATGACAAGTGAATGGTGAATGTTCTAATATGGGTTCTTTTGATCTCAGACCAGACTTCCAGATTATTTTTAAACAATGTTTGTAAACAGGCTCTAAGTGATGGTAAAGCTACAGAGGCCACATGTTCTGTGCGCTACAGATTCTAACCTTCTAGCAGAATGCTAATAAATAACTGCTGGGGCCATTGCTGGAGCACAGCCTATCTTAGAGTGTCTTCTTCATATTGATTAAATCCTATCTTTATGTCACTGTCAAATACTTTCTCAGTTTCAAACACTATTAACAAATTATAACATTGTTGACTGAAAGATTGAACTAAAAGTATTTGCCTTTTATTGAACGTATTTCAAATACCCTCATCCCCTCTTAATGTCTGTTGTTTATGGATTCAAGCACAGTGCAGATTTTGCAGTTCTCCCTGATCTGGCCAATTCAAAATGGCACAGGAGGGCAGGAATCTGAAAGCTGATCTGGAACCATACTTTCAGCAGAAGAAATGAGATAGTAAATAATGGATCAGTAACACTATCCCGAATCTCATAATAATGAGAAGAGTATCAGAGGATCTAGGCCCAAAACGTCAAGCTTTCCTGCTCCTATGATGCTGCTTGGCCTGCTGTGTTCATCCAGCTCCACACCTTGTTATAATGAGAAGAGTGTTTGCCAGTGAGCTCTAACATGGGATGAAGACAGGTGGTTACTCATTGAGAGGGGGTAATTCTAGTAGACTGGATACCGATTAGTTTTATCTCTGTTTTGATATTTCCTGTAGAAAAGAGCACCTAACAGTGAAAGACAGCTGAATAGTGAAATTGAACCATTGAAGAAGAGCTAAGGAGTATCACCACTTAGGAGATAACAAGGCGTGGGGCTGGATGAACACAGCATCATAGCAGCAGAAAAGCTTGACGTTTCCGGCCTAGGTGATGGTAAAGCTATATTTCTGATGGAGCTTGACGTTTCGGGCCTAAGTGATGGTAAAGCTATATTTCTGATGAAGGGTCTAGGCCTGAAACGTCAAGCTTTCCTGCTCCTATGATGCTGCTTGGCCTGCTGTGTTCATCCAGCTCCACACCTTGTTATCTCGGATTCTCCAGCATCTACAGTTCCTATTATCTTTCACCACTTAGGAAGTGGTTTTTCTGTACCATATTGGACCAAACAGATCCTGTAGTTTGTTACAGTTGAAGATGATGGTGTCAGCAACCTTCATCATGAACAATAGCTCACACAGTGAAGTGAGCAGGCATGGGAGTGTAGATTTGATTTGACTTCATACTAAATAGTGAGCAGATCTTTGGAGTCAGATTGAAGTCATCTGCTCATGCAGCATATTTAGAAGCAGGGAAGCGCCAAAGAATGAAGAACCCCAGGGAAGAAACCTTCATTGCAATCCTCAACAAGGAAGTACATTCCAGTGAATGGTTAAAGCATTCCAGACGCGGTAAGAGATGTGCTGCAACGAGAGAATTAGCAACCTCCTGGTGAAGGAGAATCCATAACTCAGAAGCAAATACAGGCTGCATCATGAGGTGGTGATCTGTGGGAACACCTTTGAGTCGGAGCTCAGCAGCAAATGGAAGACATTGGAAGCTCTATAAATGAACAATTGCGGCGGTGATTTTGAGTCATTTTTGAGTCTTGGGGACAATTACTATAGATTTTATTCAAACAAATACTAGGGACAATAATTGCCTGTCTGCACCGGACAGCTTCTCCATAATTATAAATGTTTTAGCTCAGTCTATAGTTCTCAATAAATGCAGGGCCCCTTGTTATCTCAATCTCAACCTTGGCTCTGCTGGTTTCTATGGTGACTCATCCTTCAATTTTCTCTAATCTCCATGGTCTGCGTAGCAATGGATAATAGTTACAACTTACATTCTTAGTTAGCTCTGACAGAAGTGAAAACATATCTTATCATTCCTGCAGTATTGGCTACATTTCCCATCGCGCTTTGAGAAAGTGTTCATAGCTACATTTGTCTATTCAAAGCTATTAGTGCACTTTTAAATATCAATTTAAACCAATTGTTTTAATTCAGCTTAAAATCCCCACTGAGCTATGGGAAACTTTAAACGGTACAGTAATCCAAGCTGGATCAACAATAAGTTTGAAAATTACAACAGTTCAAATTGATCACCACCACCATATTCTGTGGGGACCACAAGGCACGGCTACCAACATGAAAGTAAAGGGCCACAAATAAATATTAATCCAAGACTGCAGACCATGGGAAAATGTGAGACCGGTAATTAAAGTGATAATGTTGGAAAAATTGAAAGCATAAGCAGTTTTGGTCTAACGGCAAAAGGAAGGTTTGGGAAATCCTTAACTGAAGCTGCTATAAAGGTGAGAACCATTTATTTAAATTGAGAAACAGGAATCATTCTGTGAAGCCATGATTAAGGTGAAAATAATCTTTTTCTTCTTTCACGTAATGTGGATGTTGTTGGCTAGGCCACATTAATGTCCCATTCCTAATTGCTCATAATAGGTGGTATGAGCATCTTGAATTTCTATGGTCCTTATGGTGCCACTACCCCTGTAGTACAGTTGGGAAGGGAATTCCAGGGTTTTGGCCCAGTGACAGTGAAAGAATACTGATATAGTTCCAATTCAGGGTGGTATATGGCTTGGAAGAGAATTTATAGGGGCTGGCCTTGTCATTTTAAGTGATAGAAGTTGAGGGTTTAGAAGGTCATGTTGGAGGGACCTCATTGAGTTGCAGTATGTATCTTGTAAGATGGTACATACTGCTTCTATTGACTGTCAGTTGTGAATGGAGTGAATATGGAAGGTGTTAGATAGCATGCCAATCAAGCAGGTTGCTTTATCTTGGATGGTGTTAAGTTTGTTGAGTGATTTTGCTGAGACACTCATCCACCAAAGTGAGGACTATTACATGGCACTCCTGACGTGTGATTTGTAAATTGTGAAAAGCATTTGAGAGAGAAGAAGTGATTTACTTACTATAGGATTCCTACCCCTGACTTGCTCTTGTAGTCACAGCATTTATATGGTTAGTGCAGTTCAATTGCTGAACAATGATAAACCCTAGGATGTTGATAGTGGGAAATTCAGCAATCGTAATGCCATTGACGTTCCAGAGGTGATGGTTAGATTCCCTGTTGTTAAAGTCAATCGTCACCCTGCACTTGTTTGGAGCATTTTGGTGAATGCACTTGCCATTTATCAGCCCAAGCTTGGATTTTGTCTGGGGTTTGCTTTATTTTGGACGTGGACTGATTTAGTATCTGAGGAGACAAGGATGTTGCTGAACATTGTGCAATCATCAGCAAATCTATTTGTGGAATCACATCTAAGGTGACTGCATTTTAAGTTTTACATGTATAGGCTGTTTAATGAGGAATGTGTAGGATAGCAAAGGCTGAGAGCTGGAAGAACATTTTATCTTACTTCCCTTTTGGAGAAGAAAGGTACTTCTTTTGAACTGGTCCCAGGACACCTTTGGGAGAGTTAAGGCACTCACAGGACTGTGAGAAGGTATGCTTGTGTACAAGCAATGTATAAACACATTGAGACTGCCAAAGCATTTTTCTAAAGTATTATTCTTTCATGAAATATCACTGTTATTGATAAGGTAATTTGGTATCAATGTCTATTTCATCTTGAACTGAATAACTGGCTGGGCCATTTCAGACGTTAGCTACAAATCAACTACATTGCAGGTCTGCAATCACCGTAAGTATGGCAGATTTCCTCCCCTGCAGGTTATTAGGAACCAGGTGGGTTTTAAAACAACAATCAATGGTAGCTTCATGGTCACCAATACCAGCTTTATTGATCTATTTCAAATTCCCCAAGCTTGTATAGTTGGATGTGAACACGTGTGCCCAGAGTACTGGCCTGGATCATCTGTCTAGGTATATTACCTCTACCCCAGCATTTTCCCTGCTGTAAAACAGCTTCAATGAAATAAGGTGGAGTTAAAGAGTGATAGATATTTCAAAGCATCAGTTCAGATAAGCTTTTATAGGATTTGCTCTGCATGACTAATTTCCCAAACTAACATTTTCGAAATGGGGATCTCTTCAGTAAGTATTTTTGTTAAGTTTGAAGTTTGGTCATGATATGATTAAATATTATATTGTCATAGTTTTCCCAGACCATAGGGCTGATCTCTCATTCAGAAATGACTGGCGATGGTTTAGCCTGAGGGTCACTGCGCCTCAGCCAAGCATTGAGGTTGGGAAGAATCATTCAGGATAAATTCAGCCAGTAGGGGAACCGAGCCTGCCTTATTACCATTACTCAGCATCACAAACCAGCTGCCCAGTCAAATGAGCTAACAAACACCCCTATGATGACAACCACATTTCAGTGGTTAAAATAGTCTTTGAATTATTCACAGTCAACACTTTATAGAAATAATTTCAATTTACCTTGTTAGAACAGATATTGAGGAGATTGGATCAGCTGACCATTTTATAAGCCTCCTCGTTTACTTTCTATTGACTTCAATGGGGAGTAAAATCTAGTGTCTTGTAGGATTGTTCCTTGTATGGGGCATTTTTTAAATTCACCTCTATATCTGAAACAATAACCAATCTAAATTTACTGTACTGACTTCCAACAGAATAGGAAGTGCAATATTAGGTTTACACAACTTTGTTGCTGTTCTTTTGTTATTTTTCAATACTACTGCCTGCCCATTCTTCAGTTTCTGAAATATATATCTGATATCCGTCCTAGAATAACTATTTTGGACATGTGCAGCAGCATAGTGTCAGAGACTCCAAAACTTTCAGGGCAGATTTATTAACACTACAAGACAACTCAAAAAGAGGTGCAAATGTATCTTCAGTGAAGGTTTTAAACATTCACCTTTGATTTGTGGATTGAAAGTAAAATGTATATATACTTTATGACTAGCATCCATGAATATTCACCATCAATAGGTAGTAAGTAGAAAACTTGAATTTCTACATAACATCTTAGAACTCACACTGTGTTACATGGTAACATAAACACTGCTGACATTTTTAAATATTGTAACAGCCGAGCTATGGGAAGGAGTCCTCAGAGCTGGAGGTTTGCAAGTAATGCTATCTTGGGTTTCCTGAATTAAAGCTTTGTTGGCAGTCTGTGACTCTTATAATGAACTGCAGAAGTTAGCTAATCTGCCTTATGCTTGCCTGTGGCTTTATCAACATTAAAAGCAGCAAATGCTTATAATGATATTGAAATAGTGTTAGGTTTAATGCATAATGGAAGAGATGAAAAACAGTGACACTGATTTTCTGTAAGGTAAGGCAAAGCCAGTGGTTGCTTTGCCCAAAGAAGTAAATGCATTTTAAACACTGTTTTCCTGTAATGTCCGGCACATAACATCAATCTCAATGTCTACTCTGGGACGAATGATCATTTATTATGGTGACCGTAGAGTACTTTTGCAATTCACAACAAAACCTACATCTGTTTGCAGCAGAAAAGGGTACTGCTTGGTCAATCTGAAGGCCTAATGTATACCTCTAAATACTAGTTGAAGTTCAGGATAAATAGTACCAAGATATTCAACAACATGAATTGGTTAACCTTCAAAATACATTAAATGTTCCATTTTTTAAATTATAGGTATTTCCTTTGGGCTCAAACATTGGGAAACAGTAGTATAGCGATAATAATGTTATAGGTGTTAGTAATCTAGAGTGTTAGGTTGATATCTTAGGGACTGGAATTCAAGACCCACTATGACAGTGTGACACTATGGGTATGTAACATCGAATACTCCCACAGAAACTTCTTACAAATACTGAATTAATGACCAGGTGATCTCTTGCTTTCAGCAGAAGATCTCCATGCTGTTCTTTGGCATAAATTGTTTCTTATCGACTTTAGCAGGTAAAATGGTTCTTGTTACAACAATACCTCCAAAAGTCAGCATCTAAAATAATCTCCAAGAATTTTACAGATTATCAATTTATGGATTATATTCTCAAATCCTAGTGTGAGTCTTAAACCCACAAACCTTGACTGAGAGTCAGAAATATAAATTAAACTAAGATGACAATAATAAATATCTTACTAGATTCTAGTTTAGACCATAAAATAAGTCTATTAAAATTAATCAATCATTGCAATGGATAAGAGCAGCTTGTAGTATTTTACAGAAATTTAAACTCATGTTAACTTCAAAAGACATGGTAATTTGTTAACTTTATGGATCATACAGCCCAACGTTAGAAAATAAATTTCTGCATAATACCTTCTATCAACATACCACCTCCCTGCAAGCTGTTGTACAATGGTACAAGCCGCAGAACAAGATGAATTGCTTTGAAAAAGTCTCTTGAAATTTGATCTACAGGCAAAAAAGTAATGTTTCCCATATTTGAACTAAACTAACCCAACAGTTGCCTAATCTTCAAATCACATGTGACTCATCTAAAACTATCTAACCTCCATTATGTCTGTACTTGTATTTGCTTTAAAAGTTGAGACCTATGAGTGACTGCAGTCAGAGTAATGGAGAGGTCAAGGAGGATCATAGGGTCTTTTTGTATTAATTCATATGAATTAGGGATAACAGGAATGACAAGCATTTGTTTCCCATCCCTAACTTTCCTTGGGAAGGTGGTGGTAATACCTTGTTGAACAACTGCAGTGTGTAGGAACATCTACAGTGCTGTTAGGAAAGGAAATCCAGGATGGTGACCGAGTGATCATGAAATAAAAGTAATAGAGTTCAAAATTATATGTGAGGTGTAATGAATTCAATGAAAAGACAGTGGAATTTTTAAAAATCAGGGCATTTCTTAATAGTCATCTGTTTTATAATAAATATTTGTTTACTGATGACTTTCCTGCTTGGGTTTGCAACTGTAACATTGCAGTTTATGCTTTGGATATTGCATTGAAGTAATCGGTGACCAATCTGCTAAAGGGAAGAAGCTCCCAGTTCAACTCTCCTTTTTCTGAAGTAAACTTCACAATTGAAAAGTGATTGGAATACTTCCTAATAGTATGTTTCTTGGCAAGATGTGTCTGCCAAGATCCCAGGGACAATGGCTTTTAGTTGGTGACATCTATCTACATATGCAGGAATATCAGAACAATAGCTTGAACATCTCCAACTCTATTCTTATAAGAACGAAAAAATATTGCTAAAAAGTGATTTTTTTCCCCCCAAAGTGGATCTCTGCAGAGACAAATCAGTTTTTACCTGAAATGTGTGACAGGGTGATTTGTATTCTTGCATGCAATGTGGATTTTGTTTGTTGTGAATCCCTAATTACTCTTGAACTGATTGGCTCTCTGAGTCAATTTAGTGGGCAGTGATGAGTCAACCCCATTGCTATGTGGTCTAGAGTCAAATAAAGGTCAGAATGGATAAGGCTGGTAGATTTCCTTCCCTAAAATACATTAGTGTTTTGGATTCTTTCAGAGTGGAAATCATTTATATTTTCATTTTACTGACTGCAAGTGCTAGCTGGTTTTGTATCCAGATTGACTAAGATTTATAATAAATCAATAATTTTGTATTTATTAAAGAAGCCTATTTGATGGATATTTTGAAGTCTACTATGTAGAAATCATATGATTGGCCACACTGGCAGCTAGGTAAAACAATTAAATTTATGTATGACCTGTGGAACAATTGCATTGTAGAAAAACTAAGTACCTCCCATTTTGGTCCTAACACCATACGTTGCCCTTCTAGGTGATATAGGTCATGGATCTGAAAAATATTTCAAAGGAGGTTTGATGAGTTCTTGCAGTGAGGCTTACAAATTCTACATACTCCAGCCCCTGTGCATCGGTAAAGGAGGGAATGAATGTATAATAGGCTCCCAACCAGCCAGACTACTTTATCTTGACCATTGTTCATCTTTTTGAGTACTAATGGAGATATAATTATCCAGGCAAATAGAAATTATTCCATTGCACCCCTGACTTGTATTTTGTAGAAGGTTGAAAGGCTCTGGGGACCAAGGCATAAGTCTCCAAATGTTCAGCCTGAGATCAGAAGTAAAACTCAGTAACTCAATAATTGATTGGCTATCAGCAGAGCAAAAAAAAAATAAAATTCATAGCAGAAGGCTGCACAATATTACATTTGATAACTTGTGGTAAGATGCAGTTTCAAATATTGTCAGTTTTTTAACATTCAAGTGAGTGCTGAAAACACTGACAGGCTGATGAACAAAATCTGACTGCTGTTTAACAAGACTTCAGTCCTAACAGGCAGCCGCAGCAGTGCCTTTCAGGAATTTGAGTGCACACTCCATGAATTTTTGACAAGAAAACTTTTGGGGGGGAAGTTGTCCACAATATCATAAAGTTCATCTATGATGTCAACTTCAATGGTTGAATGCAATGAAACCCCTGTATTTAAATTGTTTCTTCATGGATGGCTACCTGAATAATTTGCAAGTTTGAAAAAGAGTTGCGGTATGTTTTCTGAGTTTCAGCTTCATAGGACAGAAATTAGACAACTGGGGTCTTAATTAGCAGAAGCGACTGGAAAAATTGGGGGTGGCCAAAAATGAGGCTGACCTTCACCCACACAAATCTACCTCTATCTCCTGTCAACTGAAACAATGTGCTGGTAGTGCAAACTTGTAAAATACTGAAGTAGCAACACATATATGACTCATACAAACTGCAATCTGGAATTGTTTAGCACTGATGTGTGAAACCGCTTTGCAAACTTTTTTAGTAAATCTAGAGTTTAATGACAGATTTTCTAATATAAAAACTTGTAAATCTCAACAAGACAAAATGCAAAACAAGTGGGAATCACAAATGTAATTTCTTACTACTCTCCATAGTGATTGTAATCTGAGCATGAATAATGGGACTGGTTCACAGATGGGGAAAATTGCTGTAATCAGATACAGAAGCCCATTAATCTAGCCCAACAAACGTGTTGCATTTTATTTCATTTATTTATGAAATATAATCTGACAAGAATCTATTTTACGATGGACTATGCTACCTTTGTTAAATTGTGTCATTTAGTAAAGTACAATAATGGCCTGGGACCATGCGGTACAGGTATACAGAGTCATGTACAATATTACTACATCTGCTTCTGCCTTTCTGTAGCGGAAAAAATATAGTCTCAGAAATACAAAAATGGAAGAAGGAAAGCAGCAACTTTTAGGTTAGTACATTAACGGAACAGGTGAGCCATTAATTAAACCTATGCATACACAGAGATAGATAACTGTACACTGAAAAATTCTGGCACTAATTATCTTTTCCATAAAGCAGCCAATTCACTCTGATTTAGAAATGAGACTGTAATGAAAATCTTGTTGAAATATATCTTGTGTTTACACGTTAACCTCCTTCCCTTGGATGAAACTGTGTTTCGTCCAAACTATCTTTACAATACATGTTAGATAAAGGAATATCCAGTGCCTATTTTACAGATGTTTCTCATAATAAATTCAGAGTTGCCAGTTTTAAAATCAAATTATGTACAACTGTGAAGTTACAGTGAAACCAATCCACCCTCCTCCAGCCTTTTTGATTGATTATTAAGACACGCAATACTGATTTACGGCAGAATTAGTTGTTCAGTAACGTAAAGAAAAAATGGACATCTGTGTGGATTACAATATCAACAGTACTCCTCTCCAACTTAAAATGAAGTCCAAGAGAAAGAGAAAAAAGTGGAAGATTCCTACTTCTGCTGTGTGATGCCAATTGTAACCAAAAGAAAGTACGCAGTCTTATATTCCTGTTTACTTTGCAACTTTAATTTACTTTATAGGGTGTTCGTAGCAAAAAAAAACCATGCTTACAAGTTTCTGAAGAAGGGCCTTGACCTGAAATGTCAGCTTTTCTATTCCTCAGATGCTGCCTGGCCTGCTGTGTTCCTCCAGCTCCACACTGTGTTATCTCCGACTCCAGCATCTGCAGTACTTGCTATCTCATGCTTACAAGTAGTTGTCTAAAGATGTGACTCAGTGGTGATGTAGATTTAAGCGCCATGACAGTGATCTGAACACATAACCCAGGCTGAACACTTCAGTAGCACTGAGGCAAAGCTACCTTGCCACAGGTTTCTCGTGAGGCCTTGTCTCTACTCTCTGGTAAGCATAAGAGGCTCACGCTCTATTTTGAAAAAGAGCCAAAGATTTCAGTGCAGGCATGATGGGCCGAGCGACCTCCTTCTGCACCTTTAACAAATCTGTGATTCTATGAGGTGTACTGACCAATGCATATGTATTTACCACCACAAAATCAACATTTTGTCATTGATTATGATTTCAGTTTGTGGAACTTAACTGTAGAAATTGCCTTCAATTATTCTTATTACAATGGCGACAACACTTCTTTGGCTGAAACACATTTTGGGACATTGTAATCAACGTTTCCTTTAAATTTTTTTTTCAGTGTGATATAATTTTGTGTGTGAGTGTGTGCGGCTGCTTGCATGTGTTATTTGTTACAAAGAAAGCCCTCCCAGTACCTTATAGACTACTGCACAATTGTCCACCCATTTGACCATGTGGGAATATTGATTCAGAGGTTGTAAAATGTGCAATCAAAAAGCAAGCATTTTTTCCCTAAAGCAGAATGTCTGAGTGCCAACTGATATGGCTTGATAAAATAAGACTTGTACTTCTTGATTTCACTATTGCCGAACCTCACGGGGGTTGATGGGGGGAATGTTAATTTAGTTAGAACATTGAGGCTCACTACAGGCGTCTTGTCCATTTAGAGTCAGGAAGGAGCTTATTGCATCAGGATTTAAATGCCTTCCGAATGCACGCTGCAAACAAATGTTGGAGTGGAGACTGAAGAATTATTAATATTTTAAAATATCTGTCAGTTCTGAAGGAGAAACAAAGTCCCCAGGATCTCTAAAGCCGCAGCACAAATGCTCTGAGGCCCATGTTTGGAACAGCATGACAAAAGCTTCCATAGGGATCTACGCAGGTAAACATCTCCAGGGCAGTAAATCTTAATGCCATGAGCAATTCTTTCTTCCTCTGCATGATGATTCAGTGTTGCAAAAAGCTAATGACTTTACCAGGTCAGGCAAAGTAAGAAGATCCAGTCACACCTTTCAAGAATCCATCATACTAAGCCATTTATAAATCCCTCTACATTGTGAAAGTGCCAGATCTAGTTACCATCAACAACTATGAAGAAACACCATTAAAATCAATGTTTTCTGTAAGCTGCTTACACAGAGCTGACCGGCAACCCAGTTGCAATGCAGCCTTTTACAAATCATCTGTTTGAAGATGCTGTGTGTGGCCATGCAAACAAAATATTAGAATGGCGATTTCTAATCTTTTTGCAGGTCTGGCAGCATCTCTGAAGAAAAAATGTCAGAGTTAATGTTTCAGAAGTTCTGAGGAAGGGTCACTGGACCTGAAACGTTCACTTTGATTTTTTTTCTTCACAGATGCCGCCAGAACTGCTGAGCTTTTCCAGCAATTTCTGTTTTAGTTCCTGATTTACAGCTTTCGCAGTTCTTTCGATTTTTATTTCTGATCTTTATTTGGAGCTGAATTCAAGCATTTAGTTCATTGAAAAGCATCACATGGTTACAATGGTAGTGAAAGTTTTACACTCCAGGCAGCAAAACAGGTTCATAGGCCTAGATCTTCTAGTTTATGATATCTGTTGGCTTTTGGTGACCCACTTGTGTTCAAACAGGTCTGGAGTTATCACCTATAATGCTCATACAAAGAAAGTTAATGGCTCGGTAACCCACAGAGTGCAGCAGGCAACATGTCTGGTGCTAGAAGTTGTGAAGATCAGCAACAGCCCGCCTGGTGAAATACAGCTTTGTGATATATGAAATGTAGAAATTATACCAGAGGTATCATGGTGGTTCAGTGGTTAGCACTGCTGCCTCACAACACCACGGACCAGGGTTCAATTCCATCCTTGGATGGCTGTCTGTGCGAAGTTTGCACATTCTGCATGTGTTCCCACTGGGTGCTCTGGTTTCCTCCCACAGTCCAAAGACATGCAGGCTATGTGGATTGGCCATGCTAAATTGCCTGTAGTGTTCAGGGATGTGTAGGTTATAGGGGGATGGCTCTGGGTGGGATGCATTGAGGGTTGGTGTAGACTCATTGGGCTGAAGGGCCTATTTCCACACTGAAGGCATTCTATGATATATCCAGAAAGGTAGCACTTGCCCAACAGACATTATTTTGTGAGAAGACCCCTTTGACTACGATCTTCTAAAAAACTCAATCACTATTTTGTTTTTTTAAATTCACTCATGGAATGTGGGTGTCACTGACTGGGCAAGCATTTATTGCCCATCTGAGTTGGCCTTGAGAAAGTGATGGTGAATTGCTTTCTTGAATACAGTGCTAAGGGTGCAAGGACATCAACAGTCTAATTAAGAACTGACTTGCAGGATTTTTACCTAGCAATACTGAAGGAACAAGTCAGTATGGTGATGAACAAAATCAGAAATTGCTGGAAAATCTCAGCAGGTCTGGCAGCACCTGTGCAGAGAAAACAGAGTTAATGTTTCAGATCCAGTGACCCTTCTTCAGAACTCTGAAGGTAGATGCAAGGGAAGTAGAGAGAAAACGGGAATTACAGACCGGTGATTCAGACATCAATAGTGGGGAAGATGGTAGTACCCATTATCAAGGATTTTATAGCAGAGCACTTAGAAAGCAATGGTAGAATCAGACACAGTCAGCCTGAATTTACAAAAGGAAAATCATGCTTGACAAATCTCTTGAGATTCTTTGAGAACGTATCTGGTAGTGTTAATCAAGGGAGCCAATGGATATGGTTTACTTGGAATTTCAGAAGGCTTTCAACATAGCCTGACATAAGAGATTAATGCCTCTTATTGAGACATTGAGGTTAGTGTAATGAGATGGAGAGAAAATTCATTCACAGAAAGGAAAAAAAAGTGCTTTCTTCTCCAACCGGGAATCTAACCCTCCCTCTGCTGACCCCTTCTCCTGCCTCCAACACAAGCACTCCTCCTGGACACCACCCCAAGGCATCCTACCCTCCCTCGACCTCTTCATCTCCAACTGCCGTTGAGACATCAATCGCCTCAACCTCTCTACCCCTCTCAAACACTCCAACCTCTCCCCCGCAGAACGTGCAGCCCTCCGCTCCAATCCCAAACTCACCATAAAACCCGCGGACAAGGGAGGGGCAGTCGTAGTATGGCGCACTGACCTCTACATTGCTAAGGCCAGGCGCCAACTCTCTGACACCTCCTCCTACCGCCCCCTGGATCATGACCCCACCCCCGAGCACCAAACCATCATCTCCCAAACCATCCACAACCTCATCACCTCAGGTGACCTCCCACCCACCGCCTCCAACCTCATCGTTCCCCAACCCCGCACCGCCCGCTTCTATCTCCTCCCCAAAATCCACAAACCTGAATGCCCTGGTCGACCCATTGTCTCCGCCTGCTCCTGCCCCACCAAACTCATCTCCACCTACCTAGACTCCATTTTCACCCCCTTGGTCCAGGAACTCCCTACCTACGTCCGTGACACCACCCACGCCCTCCACCTCCTCCAGAACTTCCAATTACCCGGTCCCCAACACCTCATTTTTACTATGGACGTCCAGTCCCTTTACACCTGTATTCCCCATGCTGATGGCCTAAAGACCCTCCGCTTCTTCCTGCAGAACTGACCAATCCCCCTCCACCGACACCCTCATCTGCTTAGCTGAACTCATCCTCACCCTCAACAACTTTTCTTTCAATTCCTCCCACTTCCTACAAACAAAGGGTGTGGCCATGGGTACCCGCATGGGCCCAAACTATGCCTGCCTCTTTGTAGGTTACGTGGAACAATCCCTCTTCCGTACCTACACTGGCCCTAAACCCCACCTCTTCCTCCGGTACATTGATGACTGCATCGGCGCCGCCTCGTGCTCCCACGAGGAGCTCGAACAGTTCATCCACTTCACCAACATCTTCCACCCCAACCTGAAGTTCACCTGGACCATCTCCAACTCTTCTCTCTCCTTCCTGGACCTCTCTGTCTCCATCTTGGGCAACCACCTAGAAACAGATGTCCATTTCAAGCCCACTGACTCCCACAGCTACCTGGAATACACTCCTCCCACCCACCCTCCTGCAAAAATGCCATCCCCTATTCCCAATTCCTTCGCCTCCGCCGCATCTGCTCCCAGGATGAGACATTCCACTCCTGTACATCTCAAATGTCCTCATTCTTCAAGGACCGCAACTTCCCCCCAACAGTGGTCGAGAACGCCCTCGACCGTGTCTTCCGCATTTCCTGGAACACATCCCTCACGCCCCGTCCCCGCAATAATAACCAAAAAAGAATCCCCCTCGTCCTCACATACCACCCTACCAACCTCCGGATCCAACGCATCATCCTCCGACACTTCCGCCATCTGCAATCAGACCCCACCACCAAAGGCATTTTTCCCTCCCCACCCTTATCTGCCTTCCGGAGGGACCACTCCCTCCGCGACTCCCTTGTCCGCTCCACACTCCCCTCCAGCCCCACCACACCCGGCACTTTTCCCTGTAACCGCAGGAAGTGCTACACCTGCCCCCACGCCTCCTCCCTCACCCCATCCCAGGCCCCAAGAAGACTTTCCACATCAGGCAGATGTTCACCTGCACATCTGCCAATGTGGTATACTGCATCTGCTGTACCCGTTGTGGCTTCCTCTACATCGGGGAAACCAAACGGAGGCTTGGGGACCACTTTGCAGAACACCTGTGCTCAGTTCGCAACAACTGCACCTCCCATTCCTCAGATGACATGTCGATCCTTGGCCTCCTGCAATGCCACAGTGATGCCCCCCGAAGGCTGCAGGAACAGCAAATCATATTCAGCCTGGGAACCCTGCAGCCCAATAGCATCAATGTGGATTTCACAAGCTTCAAAATCTCCCCTCCCCCAACCGCATCCCAAAACCAGCCCGGCTCATCTCCACCTCCCTGACCTGTTTTTCCTCTCACCCCAAGCCACACCCCCATCTCCTATCTACTAACATCATCCCGCCCCCTTGACCTGTCCGTCCTCCCTGGACTGACCTATCTCCTCCCTACCCCCCTACCTACACTCACCTTTACTGGCTCCATCCCCGCCTCTTCGACTTGTCTGCCTCCTCTCCACCCATCCTCTCCTCTTTCCATCCTTTATCCGCCTCCCCCTCTCTCCCTATTTATTTCAGAACCCTCTTCCCCTCCCCCATTTCTGATGAAGGGTTTAGGCCCGAAACGTCAAGTTTTCCTGCTCCTATGATGCTGCTTGACCTGCTGTGTTCATCCAGCCCCATGCTTGTTATCTAGGAATAAATAAGTCTTTTTGTGAATGGCAGGCAGTGACTTTTGGGACCACAGGGATCAGCCCTAAGACCCCAGCTATTCACAATATATGTTACTGATTTTGACAAGGGAACTAAATGTAGTATCTCAAAATTTTCAGACGACACAGAGCTGGTTGGAAGGCTGAACTGTGAGGAGGATGCAGAAATGTTGAAATGTGATTTGGACAGGCTGAGTGAGCGGACAGATGCATGGCAGATACAGTATGATGTAGATAAATGTAAAGTTATCCACTTTGGTGGCAAAAACAGGAAAGCAGATTATTGCTTGAATAGCTGTAAATTGAGAGAGGAGAATGTTCAACAAGACCAGGGTGTCCTCATGCACCAGTCGCTGAAAGTAAGCGTGCAGGTGCAACAGTCAGTAAAGAAGGAAAACTGTATGCTGGTCTTCATAGAATGTAGCACACAAGACATTGAACAGTACAGCATGGGAACTGGCCCTTCAGCCCACGATGTTGCGTCGAACATGAAGCCAAATTAAACTAATCCCTTCTACCTGCCCTTGGTCCATATCCCTCCATCCCTTGCATATTCCTGTGCTTATCTAAAAGTCCCTTAAACGGCCCTATCGTGTCTGTCTCCACAATCACCCCTGGCAGTGTATTCCAGACTCCTACCACTCTCTTGCCTCTCACATCACCTTTGAACTTTTCCCCTCTCACCTTAAATGCATGCCCCCTAGTTTTAGACATTTCAAATCTGGGAAGAAAATTCTGACTATCAAACCTATCCATGCCTCTCATAATTTAAAAAAATTCTATCAAGTCTCCCCTCAGTCTCCACTGCTCCGGAGAAAACAACACAAGTTTTTCTAGCCCCTCCTTACAGCTCATACCCTCTAATCCAGGCAGTGTCCTCGTAAATCTCTGCTGCACCCTCTCGAAAGCCACCACATCCTTCCTGTAATGTGGCAATATTAATAGAATGCAATGGTCTAAGTGTAGCCTAACCAAAGTCTTATAAAGTTGCAACCCCATGACATTTATTTTCCTTTATTCATTAACAGGATGACGGTGTCGCTGGCTAGGCAGCAGTTGTTGCCCATCCCTAATTGCCCAGAGGGCAGTTCAGAGTCACATGTAGGCCAAACCAGATAAGGATGGTAGTTTCCTTCCCGAAAGGACATTCGTGAACCATATAGGTTTTTCCAACAATTGAAAATGGATTCATGATCATCATTAAATTCTTAATTCAACATATTTTATTGAACTCAAATTCCACCATCTGCCATGGCGGGATTCAAACCTGGGTCCCCAGAATGTTATCTGGGTCTCTGGATTAACAGTCCGGTGATAAAACCACTAGGCTATTGCTTCCCTTTGACATCCTGACTCTTGTACTCAATTCCCAGATCAATAAAGGCAAGCATGCCATATGCCTTCTTTACCACTCTTTGTACTTATGCGGCTACTTTCAGGGAGCTATGGCCTTGAACCCCAAGATTCCTCTGTCCATCAATGCTGATCAGTGTCCTGGCATTAACTGTATACTTTTCCTTAACATCTGATCTCCCAAACTGCAGCACCTCACACTTAAACGGATTAAACTCCATGTACTTTTCTCTGCCCATATCTGCAACTGATCTATATCCCGCTGTATCCTTTGACAAACGTTTACACTATCCACGGCTCTACCAAACTTTGTATTGTCTGCAAACTTACTAATCCACCCATATACATTATCTTCCAAGCCATTTATATGTATCACAACCAGCAGAGGTCCCAATATGGATCCCTGCAGAACAACACTAGTCACCGACCTCCAGCCAGAAAACACCCTCCACTACTACACTCCACCTTCTATAGGCAAGCCAATTCTGAATCCAGCAGGTCAAGCAGCATCATAGGAGCAGGAAAACTTGACGTTTCGGGCCTAAACCCTTCATCAGAAATGTCTCCGCCTGCTCCTGCCCCACCGAACTCATCTCCACCTACCTAGACTCCATTTTCACCCCCTTGGTCCAGGAACTCCCTACCTACGTCCGTGACACCACCCATGCCCTCCACCTCCTCCAGAACTTCCAATTCCCAGGTCCCCAACACCTCATTTTTACTATGGACGTCCAATCCCTATATACCTGTATTCCCCATGCTGATGGCCTAAAGGCCCTCCGCTTCTTCCTGTCCCGCAGAACGGACCAATCCCCCTCCACCGACACCCTCATCCGCCTAGCCGAACTCGTCCTCACCCTCAACAACTTTTCTTTCAATTCCTCCCACTTCCTACAAACAAAGGGTGTGGCCATGGGTACCCGCATGGGTCCAAGCTATGCCTGCCTCTTCGTAGGTTATGTGGAACAATCCCTCTTCCGTACCTACACTGGCCCTAAACCCCACCTCTTCCTCCGGTACATTGATGACTGCATCGGCGCCGCCTCGTGCTCCCACGAGGAGCTCGAACAGTTCATCCAATTCACCAACACTTTCCACCCCAACCTGAAGTTCACCTGGACCATCTCTAACACTTCTCTCTCCTTCCTGGACCTCTCTGTCTCCATCTCGGGCAACCACCTAGAGACAGATGTCCATTTCAAGCCCACTGACTCCCACAGCTACCTGGAATACACCTCCTCCCACCCACCCTCCTGCAAAAATGCCATCCCCTATTCCCAAT
>JAHRHZ010000012.1:34781124-34819989 GCA_024137785.1 Ginglymostoma cirratum | reverse complement strand
CTGTCCGTCCTCCCTGGACTGACCTATCTCCTCCCTACCCCCCTACCTACACTCACCTTTACTGGCTCCATCCCCGCCTCTTCGACTTGTCTGCCTCCTCTCCACCTATCCTCTCCTCTATCCATCCTCTATCCGCCTCCCCCTCTCTCCCTATTTATTTCAGAACCCTCTTCCCCTCCCCCATTTCTGATGAAGGGTTTAGGCCCGAAACGTCAAGTTTTCCTGCTCCTATGATGCTGCTTGACCTGCTGTGTTCATCCAGCCCCATGCTTGTTATCTCGGATTCTCCAGCATCTGCAGTACCTTTTTATCTTTAATTCTGAATCCACATGGCCAAGTCACAGTGGATCCCATGCATCTTAATCTTCTGGATGAGCCTACCGTGAGGGGCCTTTTCAAAAGCCTTACTAAAATACATGTAACCAACATAGTGAGATGATTTAAGTACAGGAATAAGGATACCTTGCTGCAATTATACAGGACATTGGTGAGGCCACACCTGGAATATTATGTGCAGTTTTGGTCTCCCTATCTGATGACAGATGCTCTTGCTAAAGAGGGAGTGCATTAAAGGCTTACCAGACCGATGGAGAAGAACAAAGCTGTAGGCTGCCAATATGAGATATTCACCATGAAGTCGAGTAGGGCATTCAGAAGAAATGTCCTTGCCTAAAGAATGATAAGAATGTGGAACTCAGTAGGAGTTGTCAAGGTGATTGTTGCAGATGCACTTAATGGGAAGCTACTCAAGCGTAGAAGGGAATAAATGGTTAAAATAGAAAATATAAGGGAGGAAAAGTTTGAAAAATATAAGGTTTGAATGAATCATAAACTCCAGCCTGGATTGGATGGTTCTGAGAACACTTGTCTCAGAACCACTAAGGGCTGGAAGGTATGAAGATTGGAGGTGGGGGAAATGTTTGTAAAATCCAGAACATGGACTGTCATAAAATCTCAAATTTTATGTGGGAGGTGGGAGCGGTGGTGCAGCTATGAGCTGTGGATATGGCAGGCTTGATCTGGAGCTTATTTAGAGGTCCTTAAGTGGTTAATTAATGGCTATAATGTCCTGTCTCTGTCACAATTTTACCTATGGCAGGCAAAGTTTGTGTCAAGTGGAAAGCATGGAGATATTATCTCTGTGGGCTGGTGATGGTTGAGCTAGTGGGCAGAGCTCCTTTGAACGTCTTCGAGGCGCATAGGTATGCCACACTCCCTAAGATCACACATATCCTTAACACTCTGGACTCTCGGGCAAAGCCCCCCAACCTCAAACCTCTTGTCTTGGTCTCTCAGTCTAGCCTTGACAGTACCCTGGATTTACTTTAAGTCTGGGTCTCCTTTTCATTGGGATAGTCTAGAATTCCAGTAGTGGCCACTACTCCCACCTTTTACAGGTGAGACTATAGACATGCTGGCTATCTGATTGGCTGGCAGCTCTCTTCGGCAAGACTATCCCAAAAGAGGGATGGAAGTCTCATCTTAAACCAAAGCACGAAATTGATGAGTTAGTCATCATTAAGGTGGGTGGGCTGACCTTTGTCTTTTCACTGGGTACTCTGGGACTTTGGTGCTCCTTAAATTGCGGCCCTTTGTAATCCAATATAAAAAGTGGCTCTATGCAATTCCTCTTGATATTTAATGGACTTTGCCATTGCTATATGCCCTACCATTAACATCCTGCAGCTTAGCATTAAGCAGAAACTAAACTGGCTAGAAGAGCAGATCAGAAGCTGAGAACTGTAGTTACTAACTCATCCCCTGTCTTACCAAAACCATCTACAAGGCACAAACTCAACAGTGTGCAGTTTTGAAGCCTTTAAGAAACTGGACACCATCCAGGATAAAGCAGTCTACTTGATTGATAACCTAACCACCACCTTCAAAATTTATTTCCTCCACCACCAATGCACACTAGCATTAGTAACGGTGAACTATTTACAAAAAATATTGCAGCAACTCATCAAAGCTCCTTTGACAGCACTTTTCAAGTTTCCAGGCTCTACCATCTAGAAGGTCAGTGGGTGCATAGGAGTACCACCATCGGCATGCTCCTCTCCAAGTCACTCACCATTCTCACTTGGAACTATAGGCTGAGTCTTATAGTTTTTTTTTTGGCTAAGTCCAAAAGTTGCACTGAGATTTTTTTGGGAGGATTTGTACTGCAAAACTAAGTTCTCTTGGCCTACCTTAACAAACCCACCTCATTAATTGCCGGCCACTCTCCAATGACATCTCTCAGGCCTGATTCCTGTCCCATCTTACCATGTGCTATTCCCACACAAACTTGCCACTCAGTGGATATTCCAGAATTCATGGGCACCCTTAGTGCCAATGCTATCTTTAAAAGCTGTGCAGCTGGACGAGCATGGTTAATTTGGAGCTGTCCAGCTCTGAACCTGACATTTGCTCTGGGTGTGTTAGATAGGGGGATATTGACATGCTGTTTTGAGGGTAGGGTCCTGAAAGTTATTCCGTACCTCTTCACCCAAGATCAGTTTTGGAGACACCAGACCATGTTGGCCTGGTCCAAGGTTGCCACCATGTTAAAACAGGCTTAACTATTATGAGGAATACCCAGGACAGCAGGCATGAGGTCAATGATCTTCTCCATTCTGTTCGGGTAAAATCCATCACCTTCTCTCCGCTACCTCACACTCAATGTTTGCGACTGTACCCACCTCCTCTCACGATATAGACTCTTTCACCCTCACTATGCCTGCAACATTTTCCCTCATTTGCTCTCACCCATCCCAAACTCTATATCACTAACCCTGCTTGACCTCTGTGCCGTCTACTCACTTGCTTGCAATGTGCACCAACAGTGATAGCTGCGCTGCCCACTTTCCTTACCTGTAATACTTTTATTCTATTGCTTATTCCAGGAGGAAAACATTCTACCATAGGGCAGGCAGGAAGAGTCAGGACAGGAAATGAGCTGCCCATTATTTGGCTCCTCACCCTGAGGATTTTAATTCTGGCTACCCAGAGCAGAACTTGGACTGGTATTGGAGGCTGCCCTTAACTTACTTCGCCATGATCCTGTGAGCGAAGGCTATCCCCCTGACTTGACTGAGGCCTGCTGAAAATCAAGAGAAACTTCCTGGCTTTGTGTCTGTACTGAAAGGCATGGCAAGACATTAGTAACATGAGCCTTGTAGGGGGTGAAGCACGAGAAGATTAGACAAGACAAGGTAATGCAGGGCTAAGAAGCTGTGACCACCCAGGTCAGCTCAGGATGTGTGACAATTCTGATAGCAAGTAAAAAGCCCAGAGAACCCTTGCTTCAGACCATGTGCTGTGTTCCTTAGTGCGCAATGTCCTTGTTGCAGCATTACAATGATATTTGCCAGTGCAGTGGCTTTAACAAGGTGTTTAAGAAGCAGTAAAGGCTCTCAATTGGTATCTTGCTACTGCCTAGTGAGAATCTCACCAGGCTTCTTGTGAAAAGCATAAAAGATGGAGCGGGATGATCTAGGCATTGAGATGTGTCTTGCTGCACTCAAATCTGCCACATGTATCAGAATAGGTTACTTCACTCAGACCCCCATAAGGTTCTGTACTATATTGCAGTTCATTCACTGCCACTGGGTCAAAGTCCTGGAATTCCCTCCAAACAGCACTGTGAGTGTATATACAACAGAAGACTTGCAGTGGTTCAAGAAGGCAGCTCAACACCACCTTAGCAAAGGTAATTAACTGTGGTCAGTAAATAACAGTTTTTTCTAGTGTTAACTATATCCTGTGAATAAAGTAAACAAGTTCCATGACTCTGACTATCTGCAGCTGAGTATCTCTTTATTTATTGCTCCCAATGGTTTTCTGATGCCAATAGCAGTTGCCTTTATCTAGCAGATTCAGAATTAGTCAGGACTTCTTTTTACGTCATTATTCCATGATCTGCTGGTGTCCAGCAATTGTGATGCTATCAAACAGGCTAAACAAACCTTCACGTTGAAATATTCTCACAGACAGCAAACCAGGAATCTTTCACGTTTAATTCATTTGTAGTGACATTAATGATTTAATCACACTAATGAAATCAAAGTAAGACAAAGTAAGGGGAGGTGATGGCCTATTGACCCAGAGAGTGTTCTAGGGACATGGGTTCAAATCCTGTCCACAGCAGATGGTGGCATTGGAATTCAATAGATATCTGGAATTAAGAGTCTAGTGATGGCTATGAGTCAATTGTCTGTGGGAAAAGCACCTCTGATTCACTCATGCCCTTTAGGGAAAGAAACTGCCACTCTGGCCTGGAGGTGACTCCAAGCCCCCAGCAATGTGGTTGGTCCTTAATTGCCCTCTGGGCAATTAGGGATGAGCAATAAATGCTACTTCGCAGTGACACCCTTGTGAATGAATAAAGGGGAAAAAACAGTGACACAAATTTTTAGAAAATATTAAATTATATGGATTTTTAAAAATTATGAGGGAGCAAATTGTCTTTCTACAAATATAAAATTAGTTTTTCCGGGCTAAAGGCATTTCTTAGCAATAGTTCTGATCTTAGTGTGTCATTAAAGTCTTACCCACATTTCAGTTGACAAAGCATAATGATTTTGGGGTACTTAGAATAAGACCAAAAATGTAAAAGGGCAAGTATTTATTAATATTTAATTACAGTCCGTTGGAACTTTAACAGTACATCAGTTGAAAAGTACAAAATAACTGACAGCATCTTCTGGGTTCCAAGTTGAACTGCACAAGTGTGGATCCCAGCATTTGCTCTGAGTTTCAGATGAGGAATGACAATAAATGCTGACTTTAGTTCGTGACAAATTCTGTGCCATTGGGAAACCTGTACCCAGAAGTTTATTGAGAGATGATTCACTCAGTGCCGGTGACCTCTGAATTCTGACCACCACATTAGATTGAAAGAAAGATTTTGATAGATCATGATTTATTCTATCAAGATTGATCGATCCAGATTTCATTCTGGGATCAGACTTTTCCAGTCGTAGCACCAACTGGGATCATAACTGCAGCAGAAATTTGGAATGTATGAAACCCTTATTTTTGTCACCTGGGGTTACTGTTAGTAATACATATTCAGACATAGTTGGATGTATAATCTGTAAAAATGTTGCAAAATTGGATCCAAGGTTTTAATAAGAAAGTTAGTTCATGTACAGAAACATCACCATCTTTAGATGACTGAACAGTTGGATGCCTTCCCCTTTCTTGAATCAATCATGACAACTGAATATAGATGTCTCTTTCTAGATTGATAAGTGATGACATGAAAATGAATGCAACACTCCACAAAAACTGACACCAGCAACAGCCATGAAAGAAAATAGAAAAGCTTACCTTTTCAAATACTCTCAGAGCTGCCTCAGATACTTATTACCAGGAAACGATGAACTCTCTCATTTAAATTTCCATTTCATATTGCTGTAGACTTGCTGAACCTCTGACAGAAATGTCTGAAATCATTCTATTTATAGGCTGCATTTACATATGGGCAATTGACTTTGTGTCTGATTAGTGCTCACAGTGAAGGACAAGGTCGGCAGGTTTCACATATAATGTCGTCAACTGAACATTAAGGCCAGATTTGGGAGTTGTAACAATGGCATAACTGTCAATGTATACTGTTATTATTCTACAGAATTGACAGCAACTTCTGAAATCCACACATGTGCTGTTGAATAATGAATTTCAGCAGTTGCTGTCAGTAATTTCATAATCCTTCACATTTTGGGCTATACTGCCTTTGAGAAGGTAGTGGTGATGAGTTCCCTTGTTGAACCGCTGCAGTCCATTTGGTATAAGTGCAATAACAATGCTGGTGGGGATAGCGTTCCAGGATTTTGACCCAGTGACGCTGATGAAATAATGACCTGTTTCCAAGTCAGGATGGTGAGTGCTTTGGAAGGAAACTTGTAGACGGTCATATTCCCAAGTATCTGTGTTCTTCCTTTCCTAATTTTTCTAAGTGGCTTGTGTCCAAGAATATTTAACACTCAACCCTGACCTTCTTTCAGCCTTCTTTGTATAAGCCGCAACATAATATTTTCTCTTGGCAAACTATTCCTGCAGCTTCGCACTGATTCACACTTTAAGGGTAGAGTTTTCTATTCTCTTGAATGGCATGAACAAAAGCTAGAATGTTGCGATTTTTTTTTGTTAATTCATAGGACGTGGGCATCTCTGACCAAGCCAGCAGTTATTGCCCATCCCTCATTTCCGAGAGGACAGTTAAGAGTCAGCCACATAGCTGTGTGTCTAGACTTACATGCAAACCAGACCAAATAAGAATGACAGATTTTCTTCTGTAAAATGGTATTAGTGAACAAAATGGCTCTTCCTCCACAATGGTCATTATTAAATCCTTAAACTCCTAAGTGAATTCAAATTCAACCATCTGCTATGGGAGATTTGAATCTAGGTCCCCAGAACATTAACTGAGTTTCCAGATTACTAGGTCCAGTGAAAATACCACTAGGTCATTGCTTCCCCATGGAGGTGAGAAAGTCTCCCCTGGAAAATAGAAGTATCAGAATCTAGACATTGCAAAGAAAAATCTGGATTTTCACTCTAAAGTTTAAAAGAGATGTTAGAATCATACTAATGAGCAGCAACTACCTATTTCCATACATTTTCTTTTCATTATTAACCCAACTTGCCTAATTTTTATGCAGCTACCAATTCTCCACTCATTCCTCAAGAAACTAGATGTTGCTATTTCATGACATGAAAGTCAGAGTTGATAGCTGGCAATGGCAGCTCTTTGCATGCTTCTATGGGCCTTCATCCAGCTCCGCCCACACAACAGTGTCCTTATATGTTCTACAGGCATTATCCTTCTCCATCCTTCATTGATGCAATTTGTCACCACCAAATTATCTGCCTCACCACATCACTCTGGTTACTTTCAGTTCAACTCATACACCACTTTCATATGCAGGACTTCACTTTGGGGCTCAGAACACTTATGCTTCTGCAAGGTGGCTTTGTTTTCAGACACACACACACACACATGCATCTTATGGCATTTATCTTTTTTTCTTAGCATTCACTCACTGTACTTACTTGGAGATGTGTACCCCTGCAGGTTGCATTGACTTTAAATGCAGAGGGAGAGTGCAGGAATTTTGTAACAGTCATCAAACCATACAAAGAAGCATAGAAACAAGATGTGAACATGTTGCTTGCTTATGCAGTAAGCATGCAACGTTTGTTTTACCTCAGTGGTCACATGTAGTAACCATTGCTGAAGTTACAGGTTCTCTCAGTCGGGTGCTGTGGAGCCCAACTAAGTTTGACCTGTTTCAGTTGGGCTGCCCTGCCAAGGCAATCTGAGGGTTGGACATGGTCAGTCCTGGCGGCATGGATATCAAGGGTCAGTTCATGGACCCCTGATGAAAATGGAAAGCTCAAACCTGGGGAGGGGTTTGATCGGACTGGATTGCTGATGGGACGACTGGGATCATATATGGCTCCAGGTTGGATTTTTTTCCACAAATCACTATTACTCTGGTCTCTGTATGAGAGAGTGCATGGCCAAAAAGGTCATGGTAATTCATAAAGCGTTGGGCTCATGGGAGTAAATTCTGAACAAGCTATCAATGCAGGTTTCAACTTCACTGAAGCATTGTAATGGTGCCAGCTGCTGCTCAAGTTCTGAAACCAACTGCTTAAGTTTTTGTAACTGATGGCTCTTTCTTGCACAAATGATTATCTAGGACACAGAAAGCATTTTAGAATTTTTAGAAAGCACAGATGTACACTATGGCAGATTTTTACACTAAACTGTTTTTTACACAATGGGTGTTAGGTGTCTGGGATACTCTGTCAGGGAAGGTGGTGGTAGCAGACATGATAGCAATATTTAAGAGCATTTAGACTGACACATGAACAGGCAGACAATACAGAGATATGGACTATGTGCAGGCAGATGGGATTAGTTTAGAGTGGTGTCGTGGTTGGCACAGACATAGAGTCATAGAGACACGCAGTACGAAAATGGATCCTTCGGTCTAATCAGTCCATGCCAAACATAATCCCAAACGAAACCATTCCCACCTGCTTGCTCCTGGCCCATATCCCTCCAAATCTTTCCTATTCATGTACTTATCCAAATGTCTTTTAAATGTCGTAATTGTGCCCCCATCTACCACTTCCTCAGGATGTTTATTCTATACATGAACTACCTGCTGTGTAAAATATTTGTCTCTTTTTAAAATCTCTCCCTTCTCACCTTGAAAATGATCTCCCTAGTCTTGAAATCCCCCATTCTAAGGAAAAGACGCCTACCATTAACCCCATCTATACCCCTCATGACTTTATAAACTTCTATAAGGTCACCTTTTGAACTCCTACACTCCAGTGAAGAGTCCTAACCTATCCAGCCTTTCTTTACAACACAAGCCTTCCATACCTGGCAACATCCTGGTAAATCTCTTCTGAACCATCTCCAGCATAATAATATCCTTTCCATGACTGGGCAACCAGATCTGGACACGATATTCCAGAACAGGCCTCACCAATGTCCTGTACAACCTCACATGACTTCCCAACTCCTAAACCCAAAGGACTGAGCAATGAAGGCAAGTGTGCTAAATACCTTTTAAACCATCTTGTCTATATGAGAAGCAAACCTCAAAGAATTTGTACTTGCACACTACCCAAGGCTCTAACATTAATCGTATGAAACTTACCCCTGTTTGATGCAATACCTTGCATTATTCCAGATTGAACTCCATCTGCCGTTTCTTGGCCCATTGACCCATTTGATCAAGATCCCATGGTTTGCCAAAGAGCCGTTCCTGTGCCGTACAGTTCTATATTCTATGCAATGCTCACCAGCCAATCAACTTTGGACAGTAGGACATATATTGCCTCAGAATCAGCATCACAACCAAAGAGAGTATTCATACAAAGCAGTAGATGATTCCCTTGCTTTTCCTGAATTAGATTATCTTACTTTCAATTGGTAACAAATTACTGGAGAAGTGTCAAAATGCACCTAAGCGAGGCAAGCTAGGGGAACAGGCAGTCTTTGAACTCATGATCTTATGGTTGCTCTTAAAGTGAGATTGCCCAGATTTTGTTTTCTCATAAACGTGTGAAGAAACCATTAATGGACTTCACTGATAGATAATGACATAAAAACATATCTCTCATACCTTTTGGTTTTACATCTTTGATCTATCATTTAGATGTTCAGAAATGGTTACCCGACAGATGAACATTTTTATCTGTGAACCAATTTACATTTTTGCCAGTATTCCAAAGACATGTAAGAAATTATGCATCAGAAGGTTATTGGCAGCAATTTACTTATAGGTGAACAAAAATTATTCACTTAACAGGGATGTCAGTGTTATATACTATCTGTGCCTTTTTGGTTAGTAAAATGATACTTAATCTATGGTACAGAGTCATAGTCAACAAAGCACTGTAGGCTTACTTTTCCTTTCAAGAAAGACAATTGGTATTGTACAGCTTGAGGGTCAGCACTCCACAATGGTAAGGTGAGGAGGCAGGACACTATAGACGACCATTGCTGGTATAGGGATTGGCATCATAATGTTGATTTTATTCTACACCATTTCCAGTCACCTTGTCAACTGAGTTAAGTGATGCCTGCTACCACCTCATTCAATTTATAAAAGCATATCAATAATATTTAAAATAGAATGATGAAAGTTCCATGAAAGAAGGACACACTCTTTGATGAAGCAATGCCCTAGCGGTATTATCACTGGACTGGCAACCATGGAGATGTTCTGGGAACTTAGGGTCAAATCCCACTATGGCAGGTGGTGGATTTTGAATTCAATAAAAAATATGAAGTTAAAAGTCTGTGATGGAGCCATTGTTCATTTTTTGGGGGAAAAAACATCTGTTCAACTAACGTCGTTTAGAAAAGGAAACTGCCATCCTTACCTGGTCTGGATTACATGTGACTCCAGACCCACAGCATTGCGATTGACTCTTAACTGCTCTCTAGGATGGGCAATAAATGCTGGCCTAGCCAATGAGGCCCTCAACCTGTGAATGAATTAAAAAACAAAATCATCTGTCAAAATTCAACGTAAATAGTCTTTTGATCATTAGGGAGATAGTTTACACGTCATGAATATAGTAAAAAAGAACACAAGAAATGTAATGTTTGTTTTATCTTCGACTAAGTCACTTGGCCTCAATACCATTCCAGTCACATTATTATCAGTGCATTGAGTGATCAGAGCAGGCTGGTCTCTTCCTTCTGTCTGCTTGGGAAAAAACAGAATTGTCAATGTCTTTTAGATGTTAGTTTAGTTTGCTTGAGACAATGCAGCCTGTTGTGTGACAGTTGGTGATGTTAAAATAAGATTCCTGGTAAACGACATCAGACGGTTAAACATACTGCTGCTCAATCACTTTATGGTGTTTAATGTCTGTAGAGCGTGTGCTCTTGAGACATTCTCAATACGAGCTCATAGTTACTTTCAAAGCAAAGTATCACAGATAATTTGTAATCTAAAATAAAAAACAGAAAATGCTGGAAATGCTCAGCAGATCAGGAGCATTTGTGGAGAGAGAAACAGAGTTATAGAAGAGGAACTCAAAGGTTGTGGGATTAGACTTGGTCATTGGCTGGAGAGCTAAAGTAAACCTCACAATGACCATCCAATCTCTACCCCCAGCACATGAAGGTGGGTAAACCACAGGTTCTTCTTCCTGATTACTGGAAAATTTGTGCTCAAAGACACGGAGGAGGGTGGATTTGGAAAACTCACCAGTCCTCCCCGCTCCACCAAAGAAGGCCTGCCTGTTGGTATTAGAAATTGATATGACCCCATTTCCCCCGTAACCATGATAGCTCTAAAGGGAGTACATTCCTCCCCACACACAAATTGAGAATTGAAGTTCTGTGACATATATAATAACATGACTACTATTTTAAGACAATTTTACGATAATTCTGGTCACAGCCTATCAATCCACTAAATAACAATACTCCAGGAGAATTTACATTTCTTCATTATGGTGGAGGATTGCTTTTCAGACTGGAGACCTGTGAACAGCGATGTTTCACAGGATCGGTTCTGGGTGCTCTCTTGTTTGACATTTACATAATAATTTGGATGAGAATATAGTAGGCATTGTTAGTAAGTTTGTGGATGACACCAGAATTGGTGGCATTGTAGACATTGAAGAAGGGTTTCTAAGATAAGAAAGGGATCGTGACAAAATGGGTCAATGGGCTGAAAAATATCAAATGGAGTTCAATATGGATAAATGCGAGATATTGAATTTTTGTACAACAAGCAAGAGTAGGCCTTATACAATTAATGGTAGGGCCTTGAGCAGTGTTGTACCACGGAGGGATCCAGGGGTGCAAGTACATAATTCTTTGAAGTTTGCACCACACATAGACAAGCTGGTTAAAAAGGCATTTGGCACACTTGCCTTCATTGCTCAGTCCTTTGAGTATAGGAGTTGGGAAGTTACCTTGAGCTTGTACAGAATATTGGTGAGGCCTCTTCGGGAATACTGTGTCCAGTTCTGGTCAAGCAATTATAGGAAGGATGTTATCAAACTGGAGAAGGATCAGAAGGGAGGATGTTACCAGGATGTTGCCCCGTATGGAAGGTCTGATTTATAAGGAAAGGCTGAATAGGCTGAGACTTTTTTCACTGGAGTGGAGAAGGTTGAGAAGCAACCTGATAGAAGTATATACAATAATGAGAGGTATAGATAGAGTTAATAATAGTTGTCTTTTCCTTAGAATGGGGTACTTCAAGACATGGGGACACTTTTTTAAGGTGAGAGGAGAGAGATTTAAAAAAGACATACAATGTAATTATTTTACACAGAGAATGGTTTGCATATAGACTGAACTTCCTGAGGAAGTGGTGGATGCGGGTACAATTACAATGTTTAAAAGACATTTGCTTAACTACATGAATAGGAAGGGTTTGGAGGTATATGGGCCAGTAACAAGCAGGTGGGACTAATTTAGTTTGGGATTATGTTCGGCATGGACTAGTTGGACCGAAGGGTCTGTTTCCGTACTGTCTTACTCTATGACTCTATGTGAGGCTTGGAGGAACAAAACTGCTTCTCCAGGATCAACAACAACTACACAAATCATTGACACATCTGGGTATTCACTTCTCGAGATGACCCTTATCATCCCCAAACCCAGAGTGATCTGGTCATTGTGGAGACTCTTGAAGTGCTGCCCCACGAACCTGAGCTCTGACCCCAGCCTGCCACCTCTAAGCCCTTTAACTGCGTCACTTTGTCATGCCAACAGCACAGCATCAAAAAACAATGTTTGCATTTGGTTTCTGCCATTATTAAAACAGTCTTATTCACTTTGTCCTGCGGGTCACACTACAGTTAATGATCACCAGGAATCACCACAATCAATTTCACAGCCATAGGGGCTGTTCAGGCACAGTATTAGACAGATGATGCAGGACCTGCTGAGATTCTCCGGTAATGTCTGTTTGTACTTGTTTCAGATTTCTGCCATCTGCAGTTCTTTGTTTCATTCTTCATTTGAATTGCTTCAGAGGTTGTCCTGAACACCTTCTTCTAGCCTCAGCAACAATTCACAGAAAACACCCATAGAAAACACCCAAAGAATCTTTTTCAGCCATTTGCTTCATTTCCCAGGAACCTTACTAAATTTCTGGTCAAGTAGAAACAGGAGATCATGTGAAATTCAATGAAAATCCCAGTACCTTTTTGGCAAATTACCTCAGCTTGTCTTCAAGTTATATATATTTGCTCTTTCATAATAGATTAGTTAATGCCTCATTGAAACTGGGAATTTAATAAGATCACATGAACTTTACCCAAATCTTCAATCAACATAATATCAAAAACTAAAGGGTCATTTGTGCGAAGGAGGATACAAATTAGCACTGTATCAGTATTGAATCTTGGAAACACTTTGGGAAGAGAGTATAAAACAGAAATTACTTGCTTATTGTCCTGACCAGAAGCATTACCACACACGTTGAAAACGATTGAAGCATACCAGCTGCTGGTCCCAGGCTGCGGTGGTTCAAGTCCTATAGCGATCACACAGTGGCCTCTTCATGCATTCACAGTAATTACCATAAAAATCAAATCAGCTTTGCTGAATAAGTAAAGTTAGGTTTAGAGACTTCGGTCATGTCTTTAAGCGTCATCTGCAGAGCAGGCTGATGCTTCAGTAGAGTATCGAGGAGAATGTTGCATTGTCAGATGTGTTGCCTCTCAAGTTACGTTAATCTGAGTTTGTTCTCTCTGGTACAATGATAATATGGAGAGAAAAGCAAGTGAGTCCACACTTATGTCTCAAACAGTTCCTAAAAATTGGCTGCTATGGTCACTGAATTCATTATTGCTTGAGGGACTAAATGTTCAGAAATAGGGTGCTCCATTTCCTTCAACACAGCAGCTATTTTTTAAACTTATTCTTGGGATTTGAGAATCACTGGCAAAGACAGCATTTACTGTTCATTCCTAACTGCCTGAAAAACTAGTGGGATGACAAAGTGATTGGTTTGTTAGAAAGTATTTTAACATCATAGTGTAGTCTCCTTTACACAAAGTGAAACAGGTTCATAGTGTTAAATAGCCTACTCCTTGTACCTATGTTCCTTTGCTCCAAATGGAGATCTAGTGATCACTTTGTGGAACAACTCCATTCAGTCTGTCAAGACGTATCAAGCAGTTAAGTGGGTACATAAACTGGAATGGAAAAGCTCCTGTCTGTTCTGGTGAGTTTCACGTGCCTCAGTCGGCTAAGAACAAGAATTTCATGCCATCTCATAAATCTCAACAGTGAGTTCCTTGGCAACATGCCATCATTACACAGCTTCTGGATCAGCTCAACATCTCCAGCAACAAATTACGTTTCACTGCACATGTGCAGTCATTAGAATTTGCTGTCCAATTTGTCTGTTAACAACAGTTTCACCTTTTTACTGCAAAGCCAGTTTTCTCACAGAAGACAGGATTGCAACAGCCATTGTACAAGAAGGCATCGCCAAACTGGATCCAGGCCAATTAGGCATGAGCGCTGCTCTGCTATGTGTTGACTGATTGCATTTAACACCTTTCAGACATTCCTAGAGTAAAGATGTTCAGATGCAAAACAGAGATCTCCTGGGCTAAGTTGACATTGGCTGTTGTTATGTATATGTTACGGTTGTTCATTAACGACCCACTTGCAAAAAACTCCTACAGATTTAACCCTTACTTAGGAAAGAAGAGCATGAAGTGCCCACCCTTTGAAAACTCCTATCCATAGTTTGGACACTTTGACCAGTTTGTGGATTAAAAACACTTCAAGTGCTCTTGTCAGTTAGACAGACAAGGGATGCAGAATTCAGTTTGTGGTTCAACTTGATTTTATTCACAAACTATTCCTTATTAAAAACACTATGTTAGCAGTTCTCAAATTCCCACAATATGTACTCTATATCTTGCTCTATCCATCTGTGAAAGGATACTACCCGCAATGATCCACGTTTGAGCTGGACCATTGGAATCTACTTCCTCTCTGATGTAGGGCTGCCCCACTTCCACAAAGGTGGGTGTCTCAGGTCAGGGAAGATCTTCTCCTGAGACTTCTTGGATTGATGCATGGTCTTCTGCCATGAGTCACGTCACAAGTCTTCCCTGCAAGTCTTTGCCGTGTCTTCAGAGTCTTCACTGAAGGGGTGACTTCCAGGTTTATGTTTTTATCCCCCCTCGTTTCCAACCTTTCAGAATGTTCTGTGACCTTTGGCCAATGGGGTCATGAGCAGGGTTCAAAGCATCCAATGGGGTCAAGATGATACCCTTCACTGTTGCCATGTTGAAGAGGTGTAAAATGCATGTACTCAGATATTCAAGTTTCCAGAATGTCTGATTGACTCTTCTTTAATACCCAGCCCTTGGCCTTTTGTAACTGGCTCCCTCTTGAACTCTTGTAACTTGCTTGAGTATGGTTTCTCCTGTTCTCTGTAGCTAGTAGCTGCTGGCTGCTGTTTAATTTAGTTTTGCCAATTTTCTGTCAGATCCGATTTCTCTGGCTGTGGGTTAATTTGGAGGATACAATTTTGGGCCCATGCTTGCTTGACCACAAAACTTTGGAAGCGATAAGCTCTTTAACCTTTATAGATTGAAAGTGCAGCCATAAATGCTGTCTGCCTTAATCAAAGCATTCTAACTGATGATGCTGCCTTAATTGCTTTCCTGGCAAGACTTATGTATTGTCTCTTCCACACTGATAACTTGTTCCTGCTTAGTATATGCATCAAAAAACTATGGTTAAGAGATAGGATATTAAGCCTTGATCCTCTAGGTAATGCCCTGCTGGAAGTGGTTAACAAATTTGCTACCTTTAGCCTATTATAACAAGCAATCTGTCTCTTAAGACAGATCTTTGTATGTGGCTAGAGAAAGCAGATATAACTTTTGGATGTCTCACGAAGTGTGCATAGGTTAACATCAACTTGTCTTTGGACTAAAATATAAGTTTCTGAGACCTATGCTCTAAGTAATTTGTTGTATTGCTGTGAAATGTAGATCACTTGCAGTTATCAAGAAAAAGAATCTTCGCTGTCTGTGACACATTCTGGGAATCATGTAGAGGGACAAATTCAAGAATATGACAGTTCTCTAGGAGAAGAATTGCTCAATCAAGTTATCTCTTATCAAAAAGTGACATCACTGGATTGGGATACATTTAGATGATGGAGGGAAACACTCACTGAAAGATTTCCCTTATGTTGAGGTAGTCAGAGTCAGAAGACCAATAGTATGGTCAAAGTTCTGCTTCAAGAATGCTTTAAAATGTGACATGAAGCCTCGAACCATCAATTTTTCACCTGGGAAGCATGAGGAGAAACAGAGGGAAACAGTGCAGGATATTTTGTTTGTAGGTCACTATCTACAAGCTATCATATGGCATGCACTACCATGACTATCAGTGGCTTGGCAATAAATCAATAACAAACACAACAACATCCTGGTCAACAACAGCATTCTAGTAACTACTTTTTACGTGGCCCATGTGGCAGAACCTGCCTCTTATAAGTTGGTTAATTCAGACATCAGCAAAAACGTGTCACTTGAAGATATCACATCCCCAATGGATCTGATTTGTTTCATGGTCTTATCTTACATGGGTGGAAGGATGTCAATGGTCTATTGTGAATAGAACAATTTTGCTAACTTTATTCACCTCATCTTCTGAAGTGTTTGTGTGCATCAGCATTCTCAGTTCTATTGCTCTTTGAGTACTTTGCCTGAGTAGCCATTCAACAACAACATGATAACAATAGTAATAATTATTGTTTTTGGCTATTTCAAACTGATCAATGGAAACAATGTTTTGTGTCGGGTAGAGGAGAAATTGGTTTCCTTATCATTTTTTTCTCTAGTGTTAGTTATTCCATCTATTTCCTCTCTTCCTACCTCTTGAATACTTAGTAATTTTGGGATGCTAATAGTGTCTATTATTGAGAAGGCTGATGTAAAATACTTATTTAACTCCTCTGCCATTTCCTGATTCCCCATCGTTATTTCCACAGCCTCATTCTCTAACAGGCCTTTGTTCATTTTGACTTCTTTATTCCTTTCTATATATTCAAAGAGGCTCTTGCTGTCTATCTTAATTTTATTGTAAATTTACCATCGATGTTTATTTTCTCCCCTTCCCCCTTTTTTTTGGTCATCTTTTGTTGGGTTTTTAAAACTTTCCAAATCCTCTGGTTTGCAATTAATCTTTGCTACATTACATTTTTTTTCTTCCAATTTTTACTGTTCTTGACTTCTCTGGTGAACCATGGTTGGGGTTTATCCCTTTCCTAGAATCCATCTTCCTCACTGGAATATATCTTTGTTGTGAGCCATGAACTATTTTCTGAAATGTCTGCCAGAGTTCTTCAACAGCCGTTGTTGCTAAACTCCATTCCCAGTCTACTCCAGCCAGCTCTGACCTCATTCTTTTGTAATTGCCCTTAAGTAAAAATAGCACAATTGTTTCTGTTCCAAATTCCGCACTCTCAAACGTAATTTTAAATTATGCATGTTATGGCCACTGTTTCCCAGGGAATCTTTTACATCATTTATTAAACCTGCCTCATCGCACATCACCAGATCAAAAATAACATTATCCCTGGTTGGATCCACAATATATTGCTCAAGGTGGCTTATTTATATGAGCAGGATGATGCAAGATTGTCAAAACCAGAAATTTGCCTGTCTGACATCATTTGCAATGCCTTGTTTTAAGTAGCAACATCCTGTACTCATGTCTCAAGCAAGCAGATATGATGGTGACATACGTGAATACAATATGCATGACCAAGCAGAAAGAAATATGTGTGAACTGTAGCATTGTCAACCTATCATTGATGTATAATTTATAGTTATACAATTTACCATTGACTATAATATTTGCTTAATGGCATGATATTCAACTGACCAAGCCTTTTAGCCGTGATAATAACTTAATTATTTTAAATGGCTTGACACCGCCATGAAAGGAATGGACAAATGAATTTCATTAGGATTCATCTACTGTACAGTGTTCATTTACTGTTACTGTAGCAATGATTTCTAGCTTCTGGATTTATAACAATTCTGATATGAGATGTAAGACCAGATTGAGAATGCAATGGGATTTCTCGCTGACTTACTGGAATTATTGGATCCGCAGTAATGGGAGATATTAGAATGGCCTATGGGAGCTCACACACATGGAGCAAAATTTGAAATTACTGCTGCAGCTGTTTGTGGCACAAAACCTTTTTTGATGGCAGATTATAGTTAGTTCATGTATTCATTACAAATCAAAAAATATACATGGGAGATTACAGATTGACATAAAAGCTTATCAAGAAACAAAACTAATATTAAATTGACAAATTGTAAGATTGTGAATTCTGTTAATGTAATAACTCCTCACTTGCATAATGAAAAGTTTTTCAATGGCTTGAGTTCACTAGCGTGCTTTTGGACTGCATTTTGAAAGAAATATCCTCATATAAAAAGTAGCCTCAATGGGTTATTGATGGTTCTGTATGAAAACCAAAGAAAACTATTTACTTAAGCTTCTCCCTGTTGAAATTTGAGCCAATAAGTAATTCAAATTAACTTGCATTTCATGTGAACTGAATAGAAGACACTTTAGTATTGTGCAATAGCGTGAGTCCTAAAGAGTTGCTTAAATCATAGATGCTGCCACTGGTGATTCATTGACTGAGGCAGGGCTGTGTTGAAAACTATGGAACTCAAGGGCATGCACCTCAGAGAAATGTTGTCTGAGATGTTTGGCAGGAGCATACAGACATAATAATTCGTCTTTGCAATACTTAGTGGTTTATTTTGTCAATGTGGGAGTAAATCTCCCTCCTATAGAAAGGTTGTTGTGAGACTAGAAAGGGTTCAGAAAGGATTTATGAGGATCTCACCAGGGTTGAAGGGGTTTGAGCTATAGGGAGAGGCTGAATAGGCTGGAGTTATGTTCCCTGGAGCATTGAAGGCTGAAGGGTGACCTTATGGAGGTTTATAAAATCATGAGGGACATGGATAGGGTAAATAGGCAAGGATTTTTTCCAGGATGGGGGAGTCCAAAACTAGAGGGCATATGTTTAAAGTGAGACCACAACGATATAGAAGGGACCTAAGCGGCAATTTTTTCATGCAGAGGGTGGTGCGTGCATGGAATGAGCTGCCAGAGTAAGTGGAGGAGGCTGGTACAATTACAACATTTAAAAGGCATCTGGATGGGTGTATGAATAGGAAGGGTTTTGAGAGGTATCAGCCAAATGCTGGCAAATGGGACCAGATTTATACAGAATATCTGGTCAGCATGGACAAGTTTGTTTCAGTGCTGTATATTTCTATAACTCTATGACTCTAAATGCTAGAGCTGAGATGAGACATCAAGGTAATGCTATCTTGCAATTCTTACAGAAATTCTTGTCACAAGTAACTGTCCCATGTATACACATTACAAAGTGCATCTTGAGAACCTGTTACTCGTACGTTGCTCATCAATTCGAAATGTTAAATTTAGTCTTTCTAACCTTGGAATGCCTTTAGGATAGCATGGTGGCTCAGTGGTTAGCTCTGCTGCGTCACAGTGCCAGAGATCCGGGTTTGATTCCAGCCTTGGGTGACTGTGTGGAGACTGCACATTCTCCATATGTCTGTGTGGGTCTCCTCCGGGTGTTCTCTTTTCCTCCCAGTCCAGACATGTGCAGGTTAGGTGGATTGGCTATGCTAAGTTGCTTGTAGTGTCCAGAGATGTGCAAGCTAGGTGGATTAGCCATGGGAAGTGCAGTGTTCCAGGGATAAACTGGAGGCTAGTATTGGGTAGAATGCCGTTTGGAGGTTTAGTACAGAATCAATGGGTTGAATGGCCTCTTTCTTCACTGTAGGGATTCTATGACTCTATACATGGTTAGGCCTTAACTTACCATGCATATAATAGAACAGGTTACATTTGAAAATTTTGTCATTTGGGAGTCTTAGTTGGGCTTTCAAATAGCCAATCACCATAATATACCCTTGATTTATAATGCATTTCTTCTTTGTAACAAAAGATGACTTTCTTCCACAATGGAAATTTGGGTCCTCATGTATATTTAATGACTGATGTACATAACGCAGGCTGGTCACATATATGTTGCACTAAGTTCTTAAACTTACATTATAAGGTGAGTTCTTTACTTGAAATATAAGATAGCAGGGCTCAAAGTACATGGGGGTGGGAGTGCAAATTCACCCTTGAAAGTCCCCAAAAAACCCAGAAAAATGTATTCATGTGGAGAACCAAAGAAAAGACACTCCAATGAGTTGAAAAAAATAGAATTGGTAAGAAGCCGCTCTTCCAATCACAGTTTGTTCCTCTCCCACGCTAGTTGCAAATAGGAAAGCTCAGTGAAATCATTTGTAATCCTTGAAATCTTAAAGCAAATTAGTTAAATATGCTGATCGCACAAAAGTAGGAGATGCATTAGAGTTGGATGATGCAGTTGAAAAATTTAATGGTGGCATAAGAATAGGCAGAGATTTGTAAGATCCTATTAAATGTGAACAAGTAAGAGAGAATGTATGCACAGAAGAATGGAAAGGTGCATGGGAGGAATTCTACTCAAATTTGTCCTAGGCAGAATTGTGGTCATTGTGACGGAAAGTACAGACTGTGAAGCCCATTGCCTCATCACTCAACTGAAAGTTCCCTTTCACAGATGCACACTCAGAGTGCCTCTTCCCTGCACTCCCTACATGTAAACAGTAGCTGGAAGTGGAGCTCAGGGATTGCGCCAGATTCCTCTCACTTATACCTGTGATACTGTCGCTTACTTATGCTAAGTTAAGTGGCCTCTGTGGGGAATTTAGTAGTTGACCCTTAAAATGGTGATGGTGGTCATGAAATTCTTTTGTGAATGTAGTAGCCACTTACTCTTCCACTGATCAACACTCCATAAATTTGCCTGAAGAAGACCTGAGTCCCATCTGAAGTCATCAATGTAACTTTAGTGTGGATTTTCAGGGTGATCCTATTTCTTTAATGGTGCTTCATCCTCTTTCTCTTGGCTGTATGGTCATGTTCCACCCTTATATTGGTGGACTTCCTTTTCGTGAAAGGAATCTAACCCTGAACTCTCCATGTATTTCAAAGAATCTCTACCCAGGAAACTTGGTAAAGAAGGGTGGATGGAAGTTCTGCCCTCCTGGTACCCTCCCTGAAGTAAATAAATCCTTTGTTTTATAATCCAACCTAAAGTAGTATCAATGGTCTTTAAAATTAATGAATTATTTATTTATTTATTGTCACATGTATTTGGTACCTATATTTGCTACAAATGTAGTGAAAATTATATGACGTCATCACTCTCCGGCACCATGTTAAAACGCAGAAATAAATCAAACAGAGTACAAAGGTAGAAAAATAAAGAGATAAACTGTAAAGTTCAAAAATATAGTCTGCATAGCCTTGGGCTTGAATGCTGCCTCTTCCACCCCAAATGAAGCTATTGGCCAGCCTCGAGTCCCTTCAGTGCCGCCCTGTCTCTGACGATGCCACCACCATCACGAGTCCGTGCAGGGCCGATTTCGGAAATGCAGCCACCGCCCAAGCTGCCGGATCCTCCACTGGGCACTGGGCCACGCCCACCTCCTTCTGCTGCCACCGGGAGTGCCAACTCAACTCCCTCCACCGCTGCCAGGAACACAACATTGTCTTCGATGTGCTGAATACCGTTCAAGCTCTCTACAAGGAGATAAGTAAGAATAAAGTAAAAAAAAAGCAGAGAAAGGAGAGCAGAGAAAGCAAAAGCAGATGAGCTCTAGTCTCCTGGGATCAGAAGCCTGAAAGCTGTGCTGCTACTCTGCTGCCATCTTGACCATTTTGTCCGTAAAAAATATCCAGGTCAAGCAGAGTCTGATGTTATACGTCCATTTTTTGGCAATCACTGAGTCCAGCTGCTTTCCTGCAGGTTTTCTTCCTTTCGCTTCAAAGTCACAAGATCCTTTTCTTAATCCTTTCAGCCTCCTGGTTTATTATTCAGTCACTTAGTCTGATGTTTGATCAATTAAACAATTGTTGATGCAGAGGAAAGATTTTATTAATTGTGCTTTGATGTAGTAAAACCGACAGTAATTATATGGAGCCTTTAATGCTGAATCACAGTCAGAACAGCCAAATAATCGTAAGATTATTCACATGTCATGTTTTCCATTTCACTTTATACTTGCATGCTCTATTTTTCAACCTTGTCAAGGTCCCTTAAAAATGACACTTATTGAATAATTGTTTGAGTGTTGTTCCCATATGTATTGGGTCGAAATATTTTCACAATGAGATGAGATAAAACTTTGATGTGGCTGGGATAGATCATCTCAAATGAAAGGGATGGATTTTCCCGTATATTTGTACTCAGGGGCACATGTAATTAGGAGATGAAGCCACTAACCGGATGTATGGTTTTTGTGTTTTAAGCAGCATATCTTGCTATTGGCTTTCGTTCTGCAAGTTCTCATTTCAGTCATTACAGTTATAATGCAAATATAATACCATTGAGTGTGGATCCTGTAATTCATAAAATGAAGTTATACTGTCTCATGAACACTGCTTTGTATTCATGCAAATTAGAACTCTGTGAAACATGCTATGCGCAAAACTAGCTATTTCAACTGAATGCAAATATTAAAGAGCAGATTGTCCTTTAGTCTTCATCATTGACAATCTAAAAGTGATGCAAGTTTGGATTTTTCCCCAATTCTTTTGTGGGAAGAGTGCTACAGTTGCAAGAATAATTTTGATACTACTCAAAGAAAATGTCACACTCATTAAGCTATGGGCATTTCTCCTTGGGCATTCCCATTAGTCCCAAAAGTAAGCTTTTGTTCATTGCTACTCCCAGCTGGTCCCTGACATCGTGCCAACAAAAAAAAACCCACCGTGCAAAGAAGCATACAAATCTGGAAAATTTCGAATGGTTGCATTGTATTTCCTGTGTGACTGAATAACTTAGAAAGAAGTTTATTAGAATTTCTGCAAGAAGGGCTTATTGCCAAGAAATCTGAATGGGTGCAAAGTTGGGCAGAGTGACAACTTTTAACCACCATTTTGTGCAGAGGTGAGGCCCAACTCAAACGGGAAAGGTGGGAAATTGGCCGGCTAGCTGCTCAGGTTGGGGGAGAAAAATAATCTCAGGAATACCGGAGGGATAGCCTCAAACAGATGGGATGTTTTTGTCTGTTCAGAGGGAACGCTTCTGCTTTTCTGTCTCACAACCTGAAAGTTTCGTGGGCCTTCTTTCGAGTGGTCTCCCTTCAAGGATCAGTTCACCAGTTGGTACAGCCAGGTGTAGTTTTGGTGTAGTGTTGATGTCCCAACCTCGAAGCCAAGAAGCATGGGTTCAAGTCCCATGTACTCCAGAGGAGTATATTAACATCTCTGACCAAGCTGATTAAAATAACTACATTAAGGCTTGAGAATGGATTTGTAGCTTGGGTTGTGGATGTTGTGGTTGGTTGGCTCGCCGAGCTGGTTCATTGTTCTGCAGACGTTTCATTACCCTGCTGGGTAACATCATCAGTGCGGCCTCCAATGAAGCCCCATTGTGTTTTCCCACCTGGTAGTTCGATTGGGCCAACACCAAGATCCTGGGATAAGCAAAGCTGAGCCAAGCATCAGAATTCTTAGAAGCCTGGTACTCCACGAAGAAAGCCATCAACAAACACATAGAACTCGACCCCATATACACTCCTTGCAAAGGAAAACCTAGCCTCGAGAGGTAATCCAGCTCAATGGACTCCAGAGTTTAAATACCAGGCAGGAAAACATAACAGTTCTTCATCGGAGGCTGCACTGATGATGTTACCCAGCAGGGTAATGAAATGTCTGCGGAACAACGAACCAGCTCGGCAAGCGAACCAACCACAAAATAACTATAACTAGATGGAGTACGTCAGCTTGAATTTTGCATCTGGGATCCTAGAACTGTGCTCAGAATTCAATGATCCTGCTTAGGTGGCTAAAAGTTGCCTGAGCCAATATGGCATCTAATCCACTGTCAGCACATTTTGAAAGTGTGGAGTCATGATGTGAAAATCATGCTGCAATGCCCATTCTGCAACAAATTAATTCCTCTCCCTAAGCTCCCAACAGAAATACCAGTTTAGCTGTATCATCATGGTTTTAATTATGTTAACAATGTACCCTTTAAGTGCTGATTGGTAGCAGATGCAGTACAGACTGCTCACCAGGTACTCTCGATTACTCAGCTAACCCTTTGAGTGTCAGTTTGACTCAGTCAGTAGTAATCTGATCCAATGGCACAGGTTCAAGTTTGGTTGGTAGCATGCTTACTAATGAACTGTAAGGGTCAAACTTCAGTGATGTTGAAAGAAATCTGAACTGCCTGGAATTGCTAGGAACTGGGGCAGCATGTGTCTCAGTGGTTAGCACTACTACCTCACAGCACCAGGGACCCAGGTTCAATTCAAGCCTTGCACGACTGTCTGTGTGGAGTTTGCTTGTTCTCCCTGTTGTCTGTGTGGGTTTCCTTTAGGTGCTCCAGTTTCCTCCTACAGTCTAAAGATGTGCAGGTTAGGTGGATTGGCCATGCTAAATTGCCCATAGTGTCTAGGGATGTGCAGGCTAGATGCACCCAAAGAAAATGCAGATTTACAGGGGTAGGTCTGGGTGGTATGCTCTTTGATGTGGACTCAATGGGCCAAATGGTCTGCTTCCACACTGCAGGGATTCCAAGATTCTTTACTACAATTTGGATGAAATGTTAAATTCAAACCCCAACTGACCTTCCAGGTAAAAGACAGTGATAGAGCTGAGCTATCTACTGATGTTAACATATCGACAACTTCATGCACTGGGGTACATTCTCCTGTGGGTGTGACAGTTACAACAGCTTTAATCTTGAATAAATCTGGACCCATTTCTTTCATTCAAGGAGATATCTGCAATACAGAACTGACCTTTATAGTCATGATTACCACTGTGCCAGTGGAACAGAGATAGCAATAGGAATGATGCAGGAATTTTCAGCTGGACAAGTATCCTAAGGATATAAATGAAGGCCTTGTGTCAGGGTAGATGCTGAGAAGATATTTCCCATTGTGTGGGCATCTAAAAATGTGGGCATAATTCCAAAAAAAAGGAGTTTCCTTTTTGAAATGAGGAGGAATTCTTATCTCAGAGCGATTAGTTTTTGGAATTCTCTTTAGTGAATACTGGAAGCATGTATAATTGAATTGAATTGATTGATTTATTGTGACTTGTATTTAACACATAAATACAGTGAAAAGTGCTTTCACCCATTTTGAGTTACAGAAAATATTACGATATAACTAAAATATAATTAAAAACAGAGTTCTTCCTTTTTTCTTGTGCTCTGCTCGAAATTGTGAACAGGAGGGGGAATAAATTTGAGTGGGGATAAGAATTAGCAAGGAGAGAAAGTCACTGCTGTGTATATAAATTAAGAAATAATGAGGCTTGCACAAAAGTTGCTTAAATAATCAAGGGTAGAGAGATTTAACAAAACAAAATAGCAAAGGTTACTCTGAGGCAGACTTTACAGAATGTTTTCAGGAACATTTCTTAGAACAATACAGAATCAAAATTGTGCAGAAGGAGACTATAATGCCCATTGTGCCTGGACAGGCTTGCTCATCATTTTAACATAGTGCCCAGACCCAGTCTTTTTCCTGTAACCCTGTAACATTGTTTCTATGTTAAAAAAAAATCCAATACCCTCTTGAAAGCTTCAACTGAACCTGAGCCAACACATTTCCAGGCAGTATTTCCACATCTTAACTTCTTGATACATTTTTCCTCACATTGCATTAGTTTCTTTCATAAAACATCTCATAACTATGCCCAGTGGTTCATGACCCATTTACGTTCTGAATCAAACCAGGAAAAAGGTTGCCTTCGACCTGATAATGATAAAGAATTAATGAATGATCTCATAGTAAGGGATCCTCTATGAGGATGATTATAACATGAGAATTTCAAATTTGGCTCCTTTTTCAAAGTTTAGTGCCAGACCAGAAAATTGGAAAATTGGAAAATTGTTAAAAACATCAAAGAATAAGTTAAAATGGAGGAATTTGAATATGAAAGTAAACTAGTGAGAAATATAAGGCTGAATTTTAAGTGATAGAGTCAGATCGTTGGCTGCTGGCATAAACGTTGAGGAAAATGCCTGCATTTGGCTGGCTCAGTCTGCAGACACATTCCATGATGTAGGACCTTCATTTGTGTTAAGGCAAGACATACACCTCCAACCGAAAAGCAGACCCACTTCTGAGAGCTTCCAGCCAATCAAATGGCTGTCAGCTGTCTTGTCAGAGCAACATCACTGCAATGGGTAGCATCTGTGTGTAGTCCTGATGAGGCAAAGCTGGTGAAGCTTAGGGCAAAGTGAAAACTGGATCTGTCCAAGTTAGTAAGTGTCAGTCAGGAAGATCTGTGTGGAAAGAAAAACCTGGGCAGTGGGGGGAAGCAGGAAACATTTTGTTAGTCCTCTGATAGGCACAGGGTGCTGAAATGAGGCACTCCTCCTCCTCCTCCTCCTCCTCCTCCTCCTCCTCCTCCTCCTCCTCTTTCCCCAGCATCCTCACTCTGGCCACCAGGTCAATAATTGACCTGGGTACTTGGGATTGGTCTCCTCACACTCTGAGAAAAATAACAATGTTGGCAGTTGGAGGCTCTTAAGGGCAAATTAATTGCATCGTTAATTATTCTACAGGTAAATTGGGCTATCTCTCCTGAAGTCTGTTTGTAATGTCAGCTTGTCTCTCATTGGCTAAAAATGCAATAAAACCTTGTGTAAAGGCTGGGCACATCTAATTCTTCAGCAAGCTGAAACTGACTCTAAAGACCTGTTGTGAATTGGACACTTCAAAGCTGTGATCTGAGCAGACATGACAGATTCACTATTTGGCTTCTGTGAAAGAAAAGATGCAACTACTTCTGGACCTGGCAGGATTACATGTGTGCAGTGATGCACATGTGGATAGGAGACTATGCCTCAGTTCTCAGATAGTTTAGGTTGCATGGCAAACTCTGGTAATAATGCAAAAACACTTTGGTTTTGGTGGCATCTTTCTTTACGGACAAGCCCTTTGAGGTGCCAACCTTGTGATCAGTACCCTAAAAAGTGTATGAACTGGCCTTCCAACTAACGGGTTCTGGAGTATCTTCTGCCATTACCTAGAGCTTATACATGTGCTGTGTAGAGCTGAGGCACTCTGCTCAAATCAATATTCTAGTTCCAACAGTGTAAATGGATAAATGTGAAATGTTTGTTTCTTGGAAGCAAGTGAAACCAATGGCTAGTTTAATAGAAACAGCAGAGCAACATAGTTTGAATTCTGGTTGAAGGATGTCAAAAAGAGGGTACACTGTCAATAGATTATGCTGGAATGTACATTTATCAATAAGTTAGCGTGTGTTAAAGTGCTGGAAAATAATAACTTTACCCTAAGCTTGGGGAAGACTTCCAGCTTCAAGATATAATTGCCCTTCTAGCTTCATAGGCTTTGGAATTGCAAAGAATTATTTGTCATAACTGGCTGAAGTACTTTTGACATTGCCTGAGATTGTCCTTAGGGGCAGCACGGTGGCTCAGTGGTTAGCACTGCTGCCTCACAGCACCAGGGACCCGCGTTCAATTCCACTCTCGGGCGACTGTCTGTGTGGAGTTTGCGCGTTCTCCCCGCGTCTGTGCGGGTTTCCTCTGGGTACTCCAGTTTCCTCCCACAGTCCAAAGATGTGCAGGTTAGGTGGATTGGCCACGCTAAATTGCCCCATAGTGTCCAGGGATGTGTAGCTTAGGTGGGTTATAGGGGGATGGGTCTGGGTGGGATGCTCCAAGTGTCGGTGTGGACTTGTTGGGCCAAAGGGTTTGTTTCCACACTGTAGGGATTCTACGATTCTATGATTCAATCGTATCCCAGGGCCATAGGTCTCCTGAAGGCCTGTACCATGTATCAAGTTTAAAGGGTAAGGGATTAATCCTGTATTTAAAGAAGACTCATAATGAGGTGTTTACTGCTAAGATGTGCATTTTCCCCAAAGCAGCTTATGTATCTACATAGTTAGCACATTTGTCTGGTTTTCTAATTCCAGAATGTATTAGCTGTGGCATTGCAAACCGTGTGATCTTTTCTCATGTAATCCACACAGAAAAGTTTTTGATAGTATGAGTGCATAAGGTTTGCAACTTAGACAAATATCTTCTGGTGAGGATATTTTCATCACAGCTATGTACTCTTGATCAAATATGTAAACAATCACACCAAGCATTTCACTTACAACAAAGTGGCTTGTTTTAGGAGAAATACCAAAATCAAAAGAAAGCTTCCTTGCAATCTGAAACAGTTGTCAAATGCGGTCCTTAAACTAGGAACTTATATTAACTGTTTAACTGATACAAGGGAGCAAGAATGAAAGATTTTTGGATTTTCAAAGCATGTTACCGGAGGTGCACTGATGTTATCGAGCAGGGTGACGAATCATCTGCAATCAGATGGCTCGGCAAGCAAGTCTGCAACCTCATCCACAACCCGAGCTACAAATCTTCGCAAAAACTGGAATATTTATTTGTACAGCTGGCATTTTATTGTTAATGTGGTAACATGCTCATTCTGCAAGTTAAGTTCTGCCTAACACTTTGAGACGGGTAATTTATAAATGATCATTAAATAGTAAGCCAAAGCTAAACAAAAAAATAGAAATTACTGGTGAAACTCAGCAGGCCCAGCAGCATTTGTAGGGGGAAATCAGAGTTAACATTTTCGGTCCAGTGACTCTTCATCAGAACTCAGTTCACCGGGCTTGAAACGTTAACTCTGTTTGCTTCTACTGATGCTGTCAGACCTGCTGAATTTTCACCAGCAATTTCTGATTTTGTTTCAGATGCTCAGCATTGGCAGTTCTTTGTTTCATTTTAAGCTAAAGCTAAGTTTGGATTGAGGTACCTTTCCCCAGTTCTATATTCCTCTATGCTACATCTAACATAAAATTGAATTAGCTCCCTTGTGGAGAGCTGGCAGCTAATTTTCATTTCTTTAAGCTGCTCCAGTGAAAGCAGAATTGGTAAGGACAGGTTGCTCATTGGCAACAGTATCAGCTGATACATTTGAATTGATAACCAGTATGGAGTTACTTAGGCCTGGAAATAACTGAGCTGAGTACTGCTGCAGGGACTTCAAAGAAGGATGTTGGTGAAATAATTAAACCACATGAGTTACAAGATGAATAAACGAAGGTATAAGATGGAAGTGAATAAAACAAATCTTTTATTGTCTTATAAGCAAATTACTTTGAAAAACTCTTATCTTTAAAAATAATAAATACATATAATCATATTTAAAAAAAACACTGCTCACAGATGACGCCAATTTCATGTAATTTTATCTGCAGACAGCTGTTTTTGGACATCAACTGGGAGAAAATTGCTTTCTCATGTGAGATTGTCTTTGCATTTACCCATGCATCCTGGCAGAAATGTTGATCAGGGGAAAAGTGAACTTTAGCACCTGAGTCATGGAAAAAGTATATTTTCCCACAAGTAATTAGGACTTATCTCCAATGAGAATGGAACCGATTGTGAGGTGAAAACAGTGTATCATGCTGGCTGTCTGCTTCACAGGGAGCTGCAAACAGAGACCAGAAACTGTGAAGTATCAAAGATCATTTTAAAACAGCCACAAAATGAAAGCTAAGTCCAAACATGTAACATTGGGTGTACTTGTCCATCAAAGAGCATCCAACTGTTACAACTGAGAACACTTTCGAGTCTGTGGTTTTAATTACCCTGATAACTTCATAAAATTTTATCATAGGAAATATCAGCACGTGCAGTGCATTCAAATAAGATAGAAATGGTCTAAATGAAGGATTGTTTACCTTTAATTTTTCATTTCTTTTTTGGTTTGATATATTACTGTCACATGTACCGAGATTAGACAGATTGTAACAGAACAGAGGGTTACAATTGCCAAGAAGGTGCAGAGAGAGATCAACATTAACATTAAAGCCGTCCATTCAAAAGTCTGATAACAGTGGGGATGAAGCTGTTCTTGAATCTGTTCATATGCGTGTACAAACCTTTATATCTTCTACTTGACAGAAGAGGGTGGAAGAGAGCATAACTGGGCTGGGAGGGGTCTTTGATTGTGTTGATTGCTTTCCCAATGTAACGGGAAGTAGAGATGAAGTCAAAGAATAGAAGGCTGGTTTGCAGGGTAAACTGGACTGTGTTCACAACTCTCAGTAGTTTCTTTCGGTCCTGGGAAGAGCAGTTGCCATACCATGCTGTGATGCATCCAGGTAGGATGCTTTCTAATGCTCATCTATATTAAAAAATGTGTCTTTATGGACATGGTGAATTTCCTTAGCCTTCAGAAGAAGTAGGAACATTGTTGCGCTTTCTTGACCAACAAACTGTGGGTCAGTAACAAGTATGCTATTAGTTTTTTAAAGCTGTATGGCTTATAATGTTTAAATAGTAAAAATTCTGGTCTGATTTTTGACAGAAATTCATTATTATTCTCAGTAATATACATGGGTGTGTTCAAAGGTTCAAACTTGATAGCATGTATTCTAGGAACAAGAACTCATAAATATGCTCTTACTGCACTGACAGATGCACAATCAACTGAATGCTTTTGCTAGTACCATTATAATTGGCTTCATAGTTTTGCTTCCGTATAAATATTATGTCATGGTTGCTTCATTGATTTATTTGGGTTAGTTTGTGCATACTAAAAATGGAAATTATTCAAAGATTTGATGAGACCAGTCTTGGAAGACATACAGCTATCATTTGTTGCATAACGCATGATAAGACAAAGCATTTCACTGATTTTCAGGTACAGTAGATCATTTGTTCACTACAATTTTGCCTCTCCATCTATCAGAGTAATGCCTAAGTAAGTAAATGAACCATATGTTATGTTTTTGCAAATAAATGAATTCTTATCATCCTTTCAATCAAGTAGACCCATTAACATTGTTGGAGTTTATTTAGTGTGCTTTTGCAAATGAATAGGAAAAGTGCGATGTGAAATTGTGTAATATATGGCTGTAGTGAGTGGCACTTATTAGCAACTGGGTCGAACTAAGTGTACCATAAGACTGCCTCGTATCAAACCTGTTGAAGCGATGCCAAACAGAATTCTTCTTGATTAAAAGGTAAATGACCTGAATACAACTAATTCACTCATATAAAGATTAATGGTCAGAAAGTGGTGTCCATGCTCCTCTATTTTAATATTACACTTCTGATAATACAATTCGTGCAGTATTCCAATAAAGTGTGTTAGCTCACATAAAATTCTGGAATACAGCTTAAACCACAATGTTCTGAATCAGGGAGAGATGCTACAAATGAATCAATCTGACGTGTCAATCATTACAGCTTCGAATCTGTAATGTGTAATGTTTCTAAAGTACATCAGAATATATTTGAACTTACAGATTTAAGATTTCAGACCTTCATAACAATTTATAAAGCAAACCTCTGATATTGCTCCAACTTATTACATGGTCTGCCTTAATCAAAATGATGCATTCATTTTGGTGTAACATTGTCATCCATTCATATTTTGTACATTTATTTTTTGCGTTAATTGTCCCTGCATTAGTCTGCGCAGAATTTACACTACTCAGGTTGCGAGGTAGAAATATGAGTCATATAGTACAGTTTTATACAATCCACAGCTTTTCCCTACATGGAAATATTTGTCCATATAATTTATATACAGGTATTTTAGAAACAGTAATGCAATTAAATCAAGTGATGTAAATTCACTATTAAAAGAAACAGAAAGTTGCGGAATTCTGCATTCCCTGAATTCTGGTCCATACTTGTTACTTCAATTACTGCAAATGTACACTTTTTCACGACTGATTGGGGCAGTGCACTGGAAATTAATCTCTGCTATTCCTAAAGTTAGCACAAAAGATAAAAATTTTAAAATAAGTAAGCACGAGTCCCCAACCTACCTATTTTCAGACCAAGGTTGGTAGAAACCATGGACCAGGATTTAATAAGAGAACATTAGACCATAAGATATCGGAGCAGAACAGCCCATCTGGTCTTCTCTGCCATTCGATCATGGCTGATATGTTTCTCAAACCTATTCTCCTGCCTTTTCCCCATAACCTTTGATCCCCTTATCAGTCAACAACTTATCTATCTCTCTGTTAAAGATGTAGAATGACATGGCCTCCATAGGCCTCTGCGGTAACAAGTTCCTCCAAGAAAATCCTCTTCATCTCAGTTCTAAAGAGTCGTCACTTTACTCTGAGGCTATACACTGGAGTCCTCATTTCTCCTATAAATGGAATCATTTTCTTCAAATTCACTCGATCCAGGGCTCTCAGTATTCTGCAAGTTCCAATCAGATTCCCCTCATCCTTCTAAACTCCATCAAGTACAACTCCAGGGTCCTCAACCGCTTCATATATGACAATCCCTTCATCCCTGGGATCATTCTTGTATACCTCGTCTGGACCCATTCCAAGCCAGCACATGCTGGCACAGTGGCTCAGTGGTTAGCACTGCTGCCTCAATGTTCCAGGGACCCAGGTTTGAATCCAGCCTTGGGCAACTGTCTGTGTGGAGTTTGCACATTCTTCCTGTGTCTGTGTGGGTTTCCTCCAGGTGCTTTGGTTTCCTCCGATAGTCCAAAGATGTGCATCCGAGGTGGATTAGCCATGCTGAATGGCCCATGGTGTCCAGGGATGTGTAGATTAGGTGGATTAGCCATGGGAACTGTGGGGATAGGGTAGGGGAGTGAGTCTGGCTGGCATGCCATTCGGTAAGTCAGTATAGACTTGTTGGGCCGAATGGGCTGTTTTCAAACTGGAGGGATTCTATTCTATAATTCTATGCTTCCTTGGATACAGGGCCCAAAACAGCTCCCAATATTCCAAATATAGTCTGACCAGAGCTTTACACAGCCTCAAACGTAACATCTCTGCTCCTGTATACTAGCCCTTTAGAAATGAATGCTAACATTGCATTTGCCTTCTTAACTGCTACTGAACCTGCATGTTAACATTAAGAGAATCCTGAGCTAGGAGTCTTAATTTCCTTTGTGTTTCAGATTTCTGGAGCCTTCCTGCATTTAGAAAATAGTTTATGCCTCTATTCTTACAAAAGTGCATAACCTCACACATTCCCACATTGTATTCCAGCTGGAATCTGATCAGGTGTACTCTAGAACTGTGTGGGAAGAGATTGCTGGGCGTTTTGCTGAGATATTTGTATCATTGATGGCCACAGGTGAGGTGCTGGAAGACTGTAGGATGGCTAACATTGTTCCACTATTTAAGAAAGATTGTAAGGAAAACCAGAGAATGATAGACTGATAAGCCTGACATTGGTGGTGGGCAAGATGTTGGAGGGAGTCCTGAGGGACAGGATTTACATGTATTTGGAACAGCAAGGACTGATTATGGATAGTCAACATGGCTTTGTGTGTGGCAAATCATGTCTCACTAGCTTGACTGAGTTTTTTGAAGAAGTAATGAAGAGGATTGGTGATGGCAGAATGGTGGATGTGACCTATATGGACGTCAGGAAGGAGTTCGACAAGGTTCCTCATGGTAGACTGGTTAGCAAGGTTAGATCACATAGAACACAGGGGTAACTAGCTATTTGGATACAGAACTGGCTCAAAGGTAGAAGACAGAGGATGGTGGTGGAGGGTTGCTTTTCCGGCTGGAGGCCTGTAACCAGTGATGTGCCACAAGGATCAGTGCTGGGTCCACTGCTTTTTGCCATTTATATAAATGATTTGGATGTGAATATAGGGTTTACGGGTAGTAAGTTTGCAGATGACACTTTAGTGGACAGCAAAGAATGTTACCTCAGAGTACAATGGGATCTTGATCAGATGTTGCCAATGGGCTGAGGAGTGGCAGATGGAGTTTAATTCAGATAAATGTGAAGTGCTGCATTTTGGAAAGGCAAATCAGGGCAAGGCTTATACACTTAATGGTATGGTCCTGGGGAGTTTTGCTGAACAAAGAGACCTTTGAATGCAGGTTCACATTTCCTTGAAAGTGGAGTCGCAGGTGGACAGGATAGTGAAGAAAGCGTTGGTATGCTTGTCTTTATTGGTCAGTGCATTGAGTATAGGAGTTGGGAGATCATGTTGCAGCTGTACAGGACATTGCTTCGGTCACTTTTGGAGTATTGCATGCAATTCTGGAGTCCCTCCTATAGGAAGGATTTTATGAAACTAGAAAGGGTTCAGAAAAGATTTACAAGGATGTTGCCAGGGTTGGAGGGTTTGAGCTAGATGGAGAAGCTGAATAGGCCGGGGCTATTTTCCCTGGCACATTGAAGGCTGAGGGGTGACCTTATAAAATCATGAGGGGCATGGAATAGGTAAAAAGGCAAGGTCTTTTCCCTGGGGTGGGGGAGTCCACTGGGAGGGCATAGGTTTAAGGCAAGAGGGGAAGGATTTCAAAGGGACCTAAGGAGCAACTTTTTACCACAGAGGGTGGTGCATGTATGGACTAAGCTGCTAGAGAAATTGGTGGAGACTGGTACAATTATGACATGAAAAGGCATCTGGATGGGCATATGAGTAGAAAGGGTTTAGAGGGATATGGGCCAAATACCGGCAAATGACACTAGATTTATATAGGATATCTGGTCGGCATGGACAGGTTGGACCTAAGGGTCTGTTTCCGTGCTGTATATCTCTATGATTCTATGACTTTATGCTGCTTGCTTGCTCACCCTTGTAACCTGTCCAAGTCCTGCATATTCCCTGTTTCCTTGACACTACCTGTTCCTCCACCTATTCTTGTGTCAATTGCAAACTTAGCTGCAATGCCTTCATTTCCTTTGTCCAGATCATTAATTTGTACTGTCAATAGTTGCAGTCTCAACACTGACCCCTGCAGAACTCCACCAATCACTGGCTGCCATCCTAAAAAGACTCTCTGCCTTCTGCCAGTCAGCCAATCCTATATTCGTGCCAGTACCTTGCCCCTGACACTATAAGCATGACATCTTATTTAGCAGCATCCTGTGCAACACCTAGTCAAAGGGTTTTGTGGAAATCCAAATAGACCTCTTACTCTTCAGGCCTTCAACTTTTCAGCTAAACTTCTTTATCATCTGTGATAGTGTGGACCATATACTTGGAAGGATCCCCAGTACCTTGCACAATATCTGGCCATACTCACTTATGTTGCCAAGTTCACCAAGTGAGAACCCGCCTTAATCCCTGAGAGGACCTATGAAAGGGCTTTTCCGTTTGTAAGATATGGCATCACTGGGAAAGCCAGCATTTATCATTCTTCCCTTCCCACTTTTGATAAGGTGCCTTGTAGAACTGCTGTAGTCTCTATGAATTGCAGTTTTTGCAGTGGTTTTGATGCCACTGAGGGTTTGGCTGGCCATTTCCGAGGCTCGTTAAAAGTCCACCCCATTGTTGGGAGAATGGAATCACCATGCAAGGACACCAGGTTTCCTTGCTTAAAAGTAATTAAGTATTGCTGAGAAAAACATACACTTTGTTAAAGCTTTTCACTTTGTACTCATCTGTGGTCTCTTATAATGGTGAACATCACTATTAATGCATGCACTGTGCATGGCAATGCCTCTACCAGTCAGTGTCCACTTGCTAACCAAAAAGCACTTTCTTCTCAGGCAGCATAGATCCTGGCTTTCCCTTTGAATTGGTATTCTTGCAAATTGTCCCGATGGGTTTAAGTTCAAAAGCTTTGACGAAATGTGTCCTTTATTCCACAATGCTTAAGTTCTGTGCTATTTAAGCGACATTACTGAACCAGATAGGCTTACAATGAATCACCATAGCCAACTGTAAGTGTTTTAAGTCCAGATGTTCTGACATGCTAATTCACAGTTTTGGAACAAGTGGAACTTGAACACAGATCTTCTGGCCAGACTATCACTGCACCACCCCTGCCATATTATGGTAAAGGTCATGCTATAAGCTCAGTTGATCATTAACTATTTACTTACATACAGTGGGCATGTTGCTGATGTGGGCACTTGCCTACCCCACTGTGTAATGGTGGCGAACTCAGAGGTGAATGGGAAGGTGGTGAGCTTGCCACCTTCCCTATTATTACATACCCCTCTCACCCAATGGCAACAGGTAATATCAGCCTATGTCATTCTGCATTATACTTCTCACAATTCATAATACTTTTAATTTTCATACCCTCTGCAAACTTTTAAATTGTGCCGAGTACATTAAGGTCTAAGTAATTAATATATATTAGCAAAAACAGAGAAGTAAGACACTGATGACTGGGAGACTCCTCCAACCTGAGAAACACCCATTAATTATTACCCTTCATTCTCTGTCATTCAACTGATTCTGTATTCATGCTCTAGCTGTCTTTACTCCAAGAGCCAAAACTGCGCTCACCAGTACATTGTGCGGTACTGTATCGAGTGCAGTGATCTAACATAGTAATTTATAATGTGGCTGAATGTCAAAATGCACATGATTAGGCTGATCATATTTCATTAGGTGCTGAATCCAGGACAAAATTTTTAAATTTTGTCAGCGATGTGTGCTCAAGAAATTATTCTGTCAGCCTGCAGCAGTAAACTGACTGCCTTGCCATTTACATCACTCAGAGAATGACTGCTAACCTCCAATGTCTCTATTTTGCCTTGGTGAGCTCTATGATCTGTGGTTACCCACATCAGGTCCTCTGTGAAACAGTCCTTTAAATAGGCACCTTGAAGTTGTGGGTCTACACAAAGCCTTTTCTCACACAATAGAGACTTGTTACAGGGCTGGTGTAGGAGTGAGGGCTTCTATTTTGTGGATAATTGGAGCACATTCTGGGGAAGGTGGGACCTGTACAGTAAGGATGGGTTGCACCTGACCCAGAAGGGCACAAATATCCTGGGAGGGAGGTTTGCTCAAGCTATTCCGGATGATTTAAACTGGATTGGCAGGGGGTGGGAAACCAGATTTGTAATTCAGAGGATGAGGTATTCAGCCTTCCAACAGACAGAACAGGGAGTGAGGTTGTTAATAAAGAAATGCGGTCAATGGCACGTAATTGTGGACACAGGGATGGTTTGAGGTGTGTATACTTCAATGCTAGAAGTATCAGAAATAAGGCAGATGAACTTAGTGCATAGGTCAGTACATGGAACTACGATGTTGTGGCCATTACAGACACTTGGGTAACTCAGGGACAGGAATGGTTGTTGGAAGTTCCAGGATTTAGATGCTTTAAAAGAAATAGGGAGGGTAGTAAAAAGGGTGGGGAGTGACATTGTTAGTCAGGGCTAGTATAGCAACTACTGAAAGACAGCTTGAGAATGATATGTCTGCAGAGTCAGCTTGGGTTGAGGTCAGGAAGAAGAAAGCAGCAGTCACTTTGTTGGGGGTTCTTTACAGACCCCATAATAGTTGCAGAGAAGTGTAGGAGCGGATTGGGAGGCAGATACTGGAAAGGTGTAGAAGTTGAGGTTGTTGAGGTTGGTTGGCTTGCTGAGCTAGTTTCTTGTTTCGCAGATGTTTTGTTATAATGCTTGGTAACATCCTCAGTGCAGCCTCCGATGAAGTGTTGGTGCGTTTTCCTGCCTGGTTTTTAAACTCTGGGGTCCATTGAGATGGATTGCCTCACTTCCGGTTTTCCTTCACAGTGGAATGTATATGGGGTCGAGTTCAATGTGTTTATTAATAGCATGCTTCGTGGGGTGCCATGCTTCTAGGAATGCTCGTGCCTGTCTCTGCCTAGCCTGTCCCAGGATCTTGGTGTTGTCCCAGTTGAAGTGGTGGTTCTCCTTGTCCGTGTGCATTGAGATGAGTGATTATTGGTTGTGTCTTTTTGTAGTCAGTTGGTGTTCATGTACCCTTGTTAGTTTCCTTCCTGTTTGTCTGATGTAGTGCTTCTCGCAGTCTCTGCAGGGGATTTTATAGATGACTTTGGTCCTGTCCATGGTGGGGAGTGGGTCTTTAGTTCGGGTGAGCAGTTGTCATAGGGTTGACGTGGGCTTGTGTGCCACTCTGATGCCCAGGGGTCATAGGAGTCTTGTGGTGAGTTCCGACATGCTCCTGATGTAGGGTAGTATGATGATTGTGTCGGGGCGTGTAGAATCTTTCTGATGCTGTTCGTGTAGGCATCTTCTGACCCAGATCTTTGAATATCCATTATCCTTGAACACTTGGAAGAGGTGTTCTTCTTCCTCTTGGCGTAGTTCCGTGTTGCTGCAGTGTGTTATTGCCCTTTTAAATAGTGTTTGCACGCAGCTTCTTTTGTGTGTGCTGGGATGGTTACTATTGAAGTTCAGTACCTGGTCCGTGTGTGTGGCTTTTCGGTGTACTTTCGTTTGCAGTTCCCCATTTGTCTTGTGCTCTACCATGACATCCAGGAATGGGAGCTGTTAGTTCTTCCCCTCCTCTCTGGTGAATTTTATTCCAGTGAGGGTATTGTTTATAAGTTTGTGTGTCCCCTCTAATTTGGTCAGTTTAATGATGACAAAGGTGCAGAAGTTACAGGGTTGTAACCATAGGTGATTTCAACTTTCCAAATACTGATTGGAAACCTTTTAGTTGTAATAGTTTAGATGGAGAGGATTTTGTCCAGTGCATTCAGGAAGGATTCCTGACACAGTATGTAGATAGACCAACATGAGGAGAAGCTACTTTGTATTTGGTGCTTGGCAATGAACCGGGCCAAGTGTTAGACCTGTTGGTCGGAGAGCATGTTGGCGGTAGCGATTATAACTCTGTTACTTTTACAATAGTCATGGAAAAGGATGGGTACATACAGCAGGGTAAGGTTTATAATTGGGGGAAGGGTAATTATAATTCTGTTAGGCAAGAACTGGCTAACATAAAATGGGAACAGATGCTGTCAGGGAAGAGCACTATAGAAATGTGGAGATGGTTTAAGGAATGCATGCTGCGTGTGCTCGATATGTTTGTCCCTAGCAGGTAGGGAAGATGTGTTCAATTGAGGGACCCTTGGTTCTCGAGAGAGGTCGAACGACTGGTTAAGAGGAAGAAGGATGCTTATGTAAGGTTTAGGAAACAAGGGTCAGTAAAGGCTCCAGAGGGATACAAGTTAGCCAGGAAAGAGCTGAAGAGAGGGCTTAGGAGAGCTATACAGGGGCATGAGAAAACCTTGGCCAAAAGGATCAAGGAAAACTCCAAGGCTTTTTACACATAAGTGAGGAATAAGAGAATGGCCAGAGTAAGGGTAGGGCTGATCAAGGATTGTAAAGGGAATTTGTGCACGAAGCCTAAAGAGGTAGGAGAGGTCCTTAATGAACACTTTTCTTCGATATTCACAACTGAAAGGGACCTAGTTAGAACATAGAACAGTACAGCACAGTGCAGGCGCTTTGGCCCACGATGTTGTGC
>JAHRHZ010000012.1:34675581-34780724 GCA_024137785.1 Ginglymostoma cirratum | reverse complement strand
GCACAACATCGTGGGCCAAAGCGCCTGCACTGTGCTGTACTGTTCTACGTTCTATGTTCTATGATTCCCAGAACTGAAATGGTAATGAAGAATCCTTGATGAAACCAACAATCTTATCCATCTCACAAACATGTGTATTTCTCAACCATTATTGCTCCTTTCTCTATTTCCATTGCAGAGCTTGAGACAGTGCCCTTTACATATAGAAACTTATTTTACTGAGGTTTGTACTGAAAACCTGCTCCAAATGGGGTTTGACTTCAAAGCAATGTGTCCCTGCATCACTACCACCACTCTTCTAACTTAACACTTTTAATGTCTTATCCAAAAGGCAGCATCTTCAACACTGACATATCTCCTCATGTCTGCATTGAGGTGCCGGTCAACACAATGTGCTTTGGTTTGCAGTGGACAATGTATCTACATCTTTCTGACACAAAGCTACAAGTGCTATCACAAGACGAAGACAATTTCCTGAGTATGTGTTGACAAGTCTGCTGAGAGGGCACAACACAGAATTGAGTATTGATTGTCTCCAAATTTGTGGCTGCTTTTAGACAGAAAATACTGCCAAGGACAAGTGTCCAATATTTGTTCTTGGCAAATTATGGTCCCTTTGGGAAAGAAAATCTAAACATTATTTCTAATTAATGGATTGAGATTTGTTACTGATTGTCACTTGTCCAGCATTATCATAATTCCAGCAGAGTCTGAATAATTTTAAGTGTGTGTAGAAAATGTGAAATATTAGATTAGATTTCATTGTCACATGTACCTGAGTGACAGAGTACAGGAGTAAGGTGAAAAACGTACAGTCACCACTCCTTGGCACCATCATGGGATACAATAGTTAGAATTAAAAACAAGAGCCAAAATTAAAGAAACGGAAACAGCGAAGGAGACGAAAATTTCCAGATCACCCTCGCCACTGCCCCACTTCCATGTGTCTTTGAGCTGGCTTTACCAATGCTGCTTGTGCTGGACACACCATCCATGGTGCTGCCACCGCTCAACCTTCGCATCGCTGCCACCGATGCCATCACCTTGATTCCTGCGCCTCGCTGCCGCCTGTGCCGGGCCCACCAACGTTAAATTCACCACAATCCAGCACCACCACCATCGCTGCTGGGCCCGCCTTGCCAATGCCGCCACCATCTTAGAATCAACTAAAGTATCAAGGTTCCACAACCTTCCTGAACAAATGCAAGAGTGTAAACCTTTGAACCAGTGCTGACACAAGACCAGCCGTCGTTTCAGGTGCCACCACCACCACCGCAAGTCCCGCACTGGGCCCACTAAAGTCGATGTTCCCACGCTCTGGTGCCATTTCTCTCTGCCAGGCCCACATTCACTGCCGTGGCTGACGCCGCTGGTTCCACTGCAGCCGAGCTCCCCAAGGACGAAAGGTAAGAGCGAACTGTAGAGAAAAGAAAAGTAGAAAGAAGACAAGAGAAAAAAGAAAAAGAGAAATGGACACAAGAAAACAGCGGACAAGCAGGAGCCTGAACGCTGTTACTCCGCCGTTGCCATTTTGGATGGATGTGATGTAATAATATGTTTAAAATATGTATGATATAAAATGATGCATGTTTGTTGGTATAATTTATTTGGATTGAAACTTAGCTGTGAGCAAATTGAACTTAACGAATTCCTATGTGATGGAAATAGAACATGCTTCACACAATTAGTCACCCTACTCTACTCTTTAGTCCCACAGGATGACTATAAATGCTTCGCTGGATTGATAGGAAATAGATTTGATTTTTCTCTAAATAAAATTAATTAAAAATAATAAAATGTCATTAGGCTGTGAAATACCCAATAATATAATGGCATTATAAGAGATCTGAACTGGAAACAGAAATAAGAATACACTCATTAATTTAGCAATCTAATCTCATTGGAAGGATATCTGGGGGCAGTAGTTTGAGTGTATATGAATCTTTTGTGTTTTCTTGTGTAGTAATTATAAGGGTTCATGAGAAAAAAGGAAACTGTGAGGAGCTAACTGAGGCAGGAAGCTGAGAATTAATAATTAATTGTTTGATTCAACTGCGGATCTGCTTGCACATTCAAATAAATTGGAAAGGTTAAATAAGTAACAAATGATTCAGTGGTCAGTCTAAATTAGGCCTTTGTGTTTATGCTGTTCCGAGTCTCTCTAGGGTGCTTCCTGGAGTGAAAGTTTTTAACAAGCAATGTAAGAAACCCGTTTTTCATGAGAATGCATGCTTCTGCTTTCATATAGAAGACTGGTTTTCCATGGTATCTGACCTTTTGCGATGTCAGCATTATTAAACATCAAGCTCTGGCATTCTTGATTTCATTGTTCAAAGTTGCCATTCAGTTGCAAAAATGCAATTTTAAAATTTACTTCTGGTACTGAGAATAACATGGAATATATCATTTTAAGATTCAATTCATTGCATCAGCATAAAACTCAGAGAAGTCTTTCAGGATTAATTTTGTGAAGCTGGGTTTGTCCTGTGGAACTTTAACAAAGTTTTAGACCAATGGTGTCTTATTTGTAACTCCCAATGCATTTACGCCCTTCTACTGATGTTCTGGAATCAGAGACTGTTGTAATATTCCATATAATGCAACAGACAAAAGGGTTGACTTTTTTTGTGGTTTAGCAATGGGAGGGAGATTTGCACTCACTCCTGTAAAGGTGCTGTGACATATACACAAGAATCTGAACCACAAGGAAACTCAGACTGTGCTGCAGTAAGACTTTTAAAAAGAAATCCACTCTGAGCATTGGTGATTAGGTCATCATTTGTTCCCCATTTGAATTGTCCTTGAACCTTGCTGAAGTAGAGACATGCACAGTGCTGTTGGGAAAGGAATTGCAAAATTTTGATTTAGGGACAGTGAAGGAATGGTGATTCTCAATTACAGAGACTTCCATGTTTTCTCATCACACGCCTGAATAGTTACCTACCACCCTCACACCACCACCCCCAACATCTGCCACCTTTTCCCCCTCTCTCCCATCCACTACCCTAGCTCTACATTCATCTGTCATCCTACCTCGTTACAAACCCTCTCTCCATAGCCATTTAAGCTCCTCATTTACTGGGATATATTGGTTTGTGCTGGAAAACAGTAAATGTGTCTTGGCACCCTTTGATGATCTTACATCATCAAGATTAAGTTGAAATAAAGGAAATCTCCAGCATTGGAACTCAGACCAAGGAATGAGGAGTGTGGTCACAGAGTAAGAAAGCGAGTGCAAAAGCAGCAATCCAAGGTTGATCCTGGAAGATGTGGGCTGATGTTTTGCATGATAGCCTTTCATCTCAACTGGAAAAAATTGGAAATGGTTAGATTTTAAACAAGTGAATGGCACAAGAGTAGAAATGGAACAAAAGGGAAGGTCTGTGCTGAAATGGAAAATAGGAGAGAATAACGAGTTGGTGGCACAGATCCAAAAAGAATTGGTGAAGTCACAAGTAACCAAATTAATAATGTCCACAGAGGAGATGTGAATGATGTGAATGGCAGTATAATATAGCATGCAAGGCAAATAGAAGAGAAACATTAGAGTAAAACTGAAACTTGAAAAGAAAACAAAATAGGGGCAGAGGCTGCAGTTTGAAATGGTTGAATTCAGTATTGCATTCAAAAAGCTTTATGGCGTCTCATCAGAAAATGAGGTGCTGTCCTTGAGGTTTCACTGAACTTTGTTGAACACTACAAGAGGCCAAGGAGAGCATGGTCACCATGGGAGCAAGTTGTAGAATTAAAGCTCAGGGTCATGCTCACAAACTGAATGGAAGTGATCTATAAAGCAGTAACTCAATATGTATTTAATCTCCACCGGACTGACCATTGTAAACAGTGGATATAGTATATTAAGTTGAAAGAAGCACTCCTGAGTTGCTGTTCGTCTTGTGTCTGGAGTCATACACCAGCCAAATCGGGTAAGGATGGCAGATTTCCTTCTCAGAAGGATATTAGAAAACAGATATGTTTTTGCAACGATTGAAGTTAAATGGTGTGTGGTCCATATTCCAGGTTTAGTATATGAACTTAAAATTCACTAGTTACCATTGTAAGATTGAATCAACACCTGGGCCTCACCTTTACTAGCCCAATGACATTATCCAGCCAATACTTCCTCCAAAAACTGTAAACTTAATCACGCATTTGCCCCCATAGGATTAGGAATGTTGATTCGACGCAGATTGATGCATCAATCTGGCATGGCAATGACCCAGTAAATCATTTAGTTCAAGAGCACTTAGATATGGCCAGCAAATATTGACCTTCCCAGCAACACCCACTTCCGAAAGAATAAAGAAAAAAGACAACAATGGAGAAATTATTGCATCATGGACTCCTCCTTCTATATTTTTCTGTTGTAAAGACATAAATAAAATTTAAGATGATCATGTCTTAAAAACATTTATTGCCCACTTCTGGTTACCCTTGGGAAGGTGGTTGTGAGCTGCCTTCTTGAACCACTAGAGTCTATGTGCTGAAGGTAGACCCACTGTGCTGTCAGGTAGGGAGTTCCAGGATTTTGATCCAGCAATGGTGCAGGAATGGTGATACATTTCCGAGTCAGAATGGTGAGTGGCTTGGAGGGGAATTTACAGGTGATGGTGTTCCAATGAATATGCTGCCCATGTCCCTCTAGATGATAGTGGTTATGGGTTTGGAAGGTGCTGCCTGAGGATCTTTGGTGAATTTCTGAAGTGCATCTTGTAGATAGTACACACTGCTGCTACTGAGTGTCGGTAGTGGAGGGAATGGATGTTTGTTGATGTGGTGCCAATCAAGCGGGCTGCTTTGTCCTAGATGGTGTTTAGCTTCTTCAGTGTTATTAGGGCTGCACTCATTCAGGCAAGTGGGGAATATTCTACCACATGCGTAACTGTGCCTTGTTGATGGTGAACAGAATTTAGGCAGTCAAGAGGTAAGTTAGTCATTGCAGCATTCCTAGCCTTTTGTAGCCATTGTATTTATGTGGCTAATCCAGTTCAGTTTCTGGTCAAGGGTAAACCCACCAGCTTGTAAGATGTGGTGGATTCAGAAATAGTAATACTATTGAATCTAAAGGGGTGGTAGTAAGATGGTCATTGCCTTTGCCACATGTCAGCCCAAACTTGGATATTATTCAGGTCTTGCTGCATTTGAACATGGACTGTTTCAGTTTCTGAAGAGTCTCAAATGGTGTAAAAAATTGTGCAATCACTAGGGAACATCTTTACTTCTGTCTTTATGATGGAGGGAAAGTCATTGATGATGTATTTGAAGAAGGTTGGGCCTAAAACACTATCCTAAGGAACTCTTGCAGAGATATTCTGGAGGTGAGATGACTGACCTCCAATAGTCACAACCAGGTAGTGGAGAGTTTAGCCTCCAATTCCCATTGACACCAGTTCTGCTAGTGCTCTTTGCTGCCACATTTGGTCAAATTTGGCTTTGATATTAAGGTCTGTCACTCTCACCCCATCTCTGGAATTCAGCTCTTTTGTCCATGTTTGAACCAAAGCTGTAATGTGATCAGAAACTGAGTGGCCCTGGCAGAACCCAAACTGGGCGTGACTGAGCAGGTTATTTCTGAGCAGGTTCTGCTTGATAGCACTGTTGATGACCCCTTTCAGCACTTTACTGATGACTGAGAGTAGACTGATTGGGCAGTTGTCGGCTGGACTGGATTTTTGTGTGCACGACATTCTTGGGTAATATTCTAAATTGTTGGGTAGATGCCAGTGTTGTAACTGTACTGGAACAGATTGTCTAGGGAGCAGTAAGTTCTGGACCATAAGTCTTTAGCAATATTGCTGGAATGCTTTCAGGGCCCACAGCGTTTGCAGTATCCAGTGACTGCAATCGTTTCTTTGATATCACATGGAGTAAATCAAATTCGCGGAAAACTGACATCTATGATACTGAGACCACTGAAGGAGGTCTTTTGCACTGATATGCTGGGCTCCTCCATCACTGAGGATGGGAATATTTGTGCAGCCTCCTCCTCCAGTAAGTTGTTAAATTGTCCACCACCATTTACGACTGGATGTAACAGGCTGCAAAGCTTAGATCTGAGCTGTTGGTTGTGTGATCATTTAACTCTATCTATCCCTTGCTGTTTCTGCTGTTTGGCACGCAAGTAGTTCTGTTTTGTAGCTTCACCAGTTTGACATCTCATTTTTGGGTATGTCTACTACAGTGTTTACACTTTTTAGAACGTCTTGCTGTCCAGCATTAGGGACAGACTCTGCATTAGGTAAAGTCCGACAAGGATCAGAAATCATGAAATTACATTTTAAAAATGATCATCTCTGTTTTAGCAAAAATCAGCCTAGTTCTATTATTGACATAAATTGTTAAGGTACTGGAATTCCCAAAGGGTTAACCCTACTATTGGTGACTTCATAGTTACTAAAGGCAGCCTCTAGTGTAAACCAGGTGGAAATTATTTGCTTTCAACTGTGACACACATAAAATGGACAGGGTTAACATTGCAGGTACAGTGAAGAGCACAAAGAAACTGATATTATCTCTTCTCCAACTTTACTTCACAACACTGAACTGAAAACTGGAAAGGAAGAGTTAAAGCTCATTAATGTGCTTACAGCGAACTTGGCAGAGCACTACAGTTGATCACATTATGACACTTTAGGCCTGATATTAACTCCCAGACCTCAGCAGCATGAGGCCCCAGCTGGACTTGGTCTACATGCCTCTGGTTAGCAACCCACCCGACACTGGGTGGAACAAAATGTTGGCCAAGAGGATGCAACTGATATTGGCAAATCCCAGCTTGTATGTTTATATAATAACCCTAGTGGTTTCAAGCAGGTATTCTTTACATTATCTGAGAAGAGTGGATTGAGATGGAAGGCCGTGGGACAGAGTGGAACGGTTCAAGAATACCCATGAATTTTAAATGCCCCCCCCCCCAAAAGGTCCCTTATGGGTTTTAGATCTTTCTCCACATTGACAAATAAAAATCAGAGTTGAAAGCAACTATATCTGAAGCTGTTGACAGTTATATAAAATTAAACTGAACACACTCAAACTCAACTCAATTATTTGCGTTACAAGCTGTTAATTACCTCTGGAATCTGCAATTCTGTTACAATTTTGAAATAGTGTTAATTTTGCCAATGAATATGGTAGTAGTTCTAACATGCTCATCTTACATTGTATTGACCCCTTCCATCATGTTAGCTGCACTCTATGGGTGGAGACGAACACTTCTACGGAAGCAGATGTATCCGTCCCTGAGGTCTGAGTAATGATGCCTGACTAAATGTAATTTTGCTTATTGCTATCATGAAATAAGTGTTATTTTCTAAGAACAGTACCTCTTTTGTAGATATTCTAGGGTGGTGTAGCCTCACCAAAAGCAAAACATCACTCAGAAGCTGGTAAGAAGGAATGGGGTGAGAATTTGGGCCAGGAAAACAGAGAAAAGCCAGTTACATCTAAAAATGTCAAAAACTTTCATGGAGGAAGTTCTGCGAGGAGAAAAAGAAGTCTCCAAAAAGTAAAACTCAAGATCATAAGGGAAAAGGGATTAATTTGATGACAAACCGTACAAAGCTGAGAAAGGGAAGGTAAGTGTTGCAAAAGATATTTCTCATCGCTCACAATGAGTATCGCTGCCATTGACATGAGACAACAAAGGGCTAGCAAAGAAATTTGAAGCAGGGCTACAGGATTGGGAAGGCTTCAGAATTCACTTAAATGGCAAATGAACAAATTTAAAGAAAGCTAGTGAAAGAATTTAGTATGACTAAAGGGCAGAAAAAATTGAAAAATTAAAAAGCCAGGACTCAGTAACTAAGATGGAGTTTTAACAGGGAGATTTATTAAGGTTACAGCCAGGGAGCTTTATTTAAAGTTTCTTCTATATTGAATCATACAGTATAGGAGAGGTCATTCAGCCTGTCCAGCCTATAATACTAAAAATATACTACTCCCTACATGAGTACCACTTGCCCACAGTTGGTTCACTGTTTTGGATGTTATGCAGTTTTAAATTCAATGACTGTACAGTTGGACTCTGTACCACAGCAATGTTGCAGTATTTGTACCCTCTGAAGAACATCCCATCAAGACTCACCCTATCCCCATAACCCAGCATTTACCATAGCCAATCCACCTAACCTGCACACCTTTGGGCTGTGGGAGAAAACCAGAGCACCTGCAGGAGACCCATGCAGACACAGGGAGAATGTGCAAACTCCACACAGTCACCCAAAGCTGGAATTGAACCCAAGACCTTAGCACTGTGAGGTGGCAATGCTAACCACTGTGCCATCATGCTGCCTTGGTATCAAGTTTCTTGAGTACTGTTGGATCTGCACTTATCCAGGCAAGAGGGGAGTATTCCATTATACTTCTGACTTGTGTCTTGTAGATGTTAGGGAGGCCTTGGGGAGTTAGGGGGTGAGTTCATTGCTGCAGAATTCCCAGCCTCTGACCTGCTCTTGTAGCCATTGTATTTCTAAGGCTATTCCAATTCAGGTTCTGGTCAATGGTTACCCCCATGAAGTTAAATGTGGAATATTGAATGATGGCAACGTCATTAAATTGTCCAGGGATGTTAATGGGATTATATTTTAATTGAAGATGGTGATTGCCTGGCACATCTTGGTGCAAATGCTATTTGTCTTTATCGATTCAAGCATGAATATTACTGAAGTTGCTGGAAAAGTTCAGCAGGTCTGGCAGCATCCGTGAAGAAAAGATCAGAGTTAACGTTTTAGGTCCGGTGACCCTTCCTCAGAACCCCAGAAGGAAACCCCTTTTGTTTTTGTTCCTGAATATTACTGAAGTTTTGCTGCACATGGACGTGGGCCTACTTCATTAACTGGGGAATTGCGAAAAGTACTAAATATTATACAGTTATTAGCAAATATCTGACTTTATGAGAAAGGAAATGTCTTTGATGAAGGTGTAAATGATGGCTGGACCCATGACACAGCCTTAAAGCTATTATTCGCGCTTGATATGACTCCAACTAGTGAAGAGTTTTCCCTCTGATCCCCTGGATGGTGTAAAGTTTATCGGGCTCCTTGATGCCACGTGGTCAAATATGGAGTGGTTGTGCATTTGGTCAGATCCTGAGTCTAAAAATTAATGATAAATGAGATTTCAGAATCTGAGAGTGGTACTGTCTTAGGGCTAGTTATCCCGAGCCCCAGGCTAACGATCTGGGGACATAGGTTTCAATCCCACTATGGCAGTGCGTGAAATTTGACTTTGAATATAAAAAAGATTGCAAATCTGCAGATACTGAAGCAGACCATGTTCAAATGCAGCAAGACCTGAACAATAGCTCGATTTGGCTGACAAATAGAAAGCAACGTTCAATCTACACAAGTACAGGACAATGACCATTTCTAACAAGAGAGAATCTAATCTTTGACATAGCTGAATCCACCACGATAAACATCCTGGAGACTACCATTGACCATAACTGTTGTAACCATATAAATACTACAAGAATAGGGGTCAAAGGCTAAGACCTCTGCAATGTGTAACTCTCCGCCTGACTCCCCAGAGTTCATAAAACCATACGACGTAAGCGCAGTATTGGGTCATTTGCTACACCGGGCATGGCTGATAAGTTTCTCAACCCTATTCTGCTGTCTTCTCCCTGTAACCCTTGAACTTCTTGTTAATCAAGAACCTATCTATCTCTGTCTTAAATACACTCAAAACACCTGGCCTCCACAAACCTCTGCAGCAATGAATTCCATACAATCACCACCCTCTCACTGAACAAATTCTTCCTCATGTCAGCTCTAAAGAATTGCATTTCACTCTGTAGATGTTCCCTCAGAATCCAGTCTATCTGACTATTCGAAACATCTTTTACACATTCCCCCTCGACTTTCTAAATTTCATCAAGTAAAGAACCAGAATCCTCAACTGTTTCTTATATGACAGGCTGTTCTTCCCTGGGATTGTTCTTGTAAGCCTCCCCTGGACTGATTCCAAGGCTGGCACATCCTTCCTTAGATATGGGGCTCAAAACTGTTCACAATATTCTGATTGCGGTCTGACCAGAGCCTTAAACAGTCTCAGCAATATATCTCTGCTCTTGCATTCCAGCCCTCTTGCAATGACAACCAACATTACATTTGCCTTCCTAACTGCCAAAAGAACATACATGTTAAGAAAATCCTGAACTAGGACTTCCAAGTCCCTTTGCTCTTCTGATTTCAGAAGCCTTTCCCTGTTTAGAAAATAGGCTATGCCTCTGTTTTTCATACCGAATACATAACCTCACACTTTGTCGCATTGCATCTAAGCTTCTTTGCCACATTCCTAGCCTGTGCAAGTCCTTCTGCAGCATCCCCACCTCCTCTAAACCACTTGCCCTCACATATTTTTGTATCATCTGTAAGCTTAGCAACAATGCCCTCAGTTCCTTTGTCCAGATTTTAATGCGTAATATGAATTTTGTGATCCCAACATTAGTGGAACTCCACTAGTCACCAGCTGCCATTCTGAAAAAGACCCCTTTATCCCCACTCTCTGCCTTCTGCCAGTCAGCCAATCCTCTATTCATGTCAGTACCTTACCCCTAATGTCATGGGCTCTTATCTTATTTAGCAGCCTCCTCTGTGGTACCTTGTCAAAGGCCTTTTGGAAATCCAAATACATGACATCTGCTGGCTCTCCTTTGTCTAACTTTCTTGTTACCTCTTCAAAGAATTTGAATAGATTTGTTGGGCGTGACCTCCCCTTGATGAAGCTATGCTGACTCTGCCCCATTTTATCATGCACTTCCAAGTACTTTGCAATCTCATCCTTAATAATAGACTCTAAAATCTTACCAATGAACAATATCAGGCTAACTGGCCGATAGTTTCCTGTCTTCTGCCTCCCTCCTTTCTTATACAGGGCTGTTACATTAGCCATTTTCCAGTCTTCTGGGAACTTCCCTGATTCCACTGATTCCTGAAAGATCACCACCAATTCCTCTACAAACTCCTAAGCTATCTCCTTCAGAACTCATGATATAGTCCATCTGGTCTGGGTGACTTATCCATTTTTAAACCTTTCAGCTTCCCTGGCACTTTCTTAGCAATGGCCTCTACATTCCCCTCTGTCCCCTTACTCTTGAAGTTCTGGCATGCTACTGGTGTCTTCCACCATGAAGACTGATGCAAATTACCTATTCAGTTGCTCTGTCATTTCTTTCCACCCTTACTTTTCCAGCTTCATTTTCCAGAGGTCCAATGCCCACTCTTGCCTCTCTCTGACTTCTTAAAATCTAAAAATAACTTATAGAATCTTCTTTAAGTTACTGGCAGGCTTAGCCTCATATTTCATATTCTCCTCCTTGTTGCTTTTTTGTGGTCATCTGCTGGTTTTTAAATGTTTCTGAATCCTCTGCTTCCCACTAAACTTCACCACAGTGTATGATTTTCCTTTTTGAATTTATTCTGTCCCTATCTTTCTTTCTCACCCATTGTTGGTCTTTTTGTTAGTATGTTTCTTCTACCTTGGGATGAATTTCTGCTGTGCCTCTCGAGTTACCCCTTCTGCTACTGCTACTTCACCATCTTTCCTGCTAAGCTTCCTTTCCAATCAAATCTAGCCAGCTTCTCCTTCATGTCTTTGTAGTTACTTTTACTCAATTGTAATACCATTGCATCTATTTCTCCCTTCCAAACTGAAGGGTAACTTCTATCTTATTATGGTCACTGACCCCTAGGGGTTGCTTCACCTGAAGCTCCCTAATCAAGTCTGCCTCATTAGAACATAGAACATAGAACATAGCACATAGCACATTACAGCGCAGTACAGGCCCTTCGGCCCTCGATGTTGCGCCGACCTGTGAAACCAATCTGAAGCCCGTCTAACCTACACTATTCCATTATCATCCATTATCATTACACATCACCAGATCCAGAACTGCCTGTTCCCTAGTGCGCTCCACCACAAGCCACTCAAAAAATGCATTTTGTAGATATTCTACAAATTCCTTTTCTTGGGATCCACTACCAACTTAATTTTCCCAGTCCATCTGCATTTTGAAACACCCTATGATTCTTGTTACAGTGCTTTTCTTACGTGCCTCTTCTATCTCCTGATTTATTTTCTGCCCACATCCTGACTACTGCTAGGAGGCCTGTACACAACTCCTATCAGGTTCCTCAACTCTATCCACACAAATTCTACCCCCTCTGAGCTTATACTGCTCCTTGTGATTAATCTAATTTTATTTCTTACTAACAAGACAAACACCCCTCATCTCCTCTTTGACCATCTGTCTATCCATTTGCTGGGATGTTTATCCTTATATATTTATTTCCCAGCCTGCCATGTCTCTCTGTTACCTACAACATCATACCTGCCAATTTCAATCTGTGCTACAAGCTCATTTGCCTCGTTTTGTATATGTGTGCTATTAAGTACCACACCTTCAGTCCTATGTTGACTGTCCCCTTCTCATGGTTGTCCCCTTATCTGCTGAGCCTGAAGTTAGCTTATTGAATCTTTCCACACCATCAGTCTTATTACTTGTTCTGGCAACTTTAATAATCTGCTGAGCCCTCTCACTTTTAAATATAGCAAACTTTGTTTTAACCAGCACCATATGAATCGGCACTCTTAGCAAACCAGCAGAGATTATACACCTGAAATCCTGGAACTTTACTGTATTATCGCAATCTCTGCAATACCTGAGTAGTCAGTTGAGGGTGTGAGGGAGAAGGCTCTCTGCTGGTAAGTTTTATTTAAGGCAAAGTTGCATTATTATTTAAGTGATTTATGTTGTAAATAAAGAATAACAGTAATGTGTATACCCCTTGCATTATGTTGTTATTACTTAGTGTGTGTTTTAGATTGATTATGTGGACATCTTCATAAGCCAGAATATTCAATCAATTGCATACTCCTGGTCCCATAGGTACTGGTTAATAAAAACATTGGTGTAATTTACAGTAGTTTTGTGACCTCAAGTTACGCTATCAGTTCATCTACCTTATTCTGAAAGTTTCATGCACTAAGATATGAAGCCTTTAAATTTATTGCTTTCTCAAGTTTCCCTACACCTTTATTTGTCCTTGAAACAATTTGACACTAACACATCCCGCCCCTTCCTCTCAATTTCTGGTAATAATCAGCTCATCCCATTGGAACAGCTCCCTCCTTCCCCACTACTGGTGCAATGTCCCACGAATTCTCCAACACCAATCATTGAGCCACATGGCTCTTTCATTTTGTGGACCTTGTGCCAATTAGCTCATGGGTCAGGTAATAATCTGAAAATTACCACTTCTTTTGGTTCTGCATATATAATGTAGCCCCTAACTACTCTTATTCCCTCAGCAGAATCTGTTTCCTCTTTCTACTTATATTGTTGGTATCCACATGGACCACGACGACTCAATCTTTCCTCTCCGACTCCAAGTTCCTCTGCAGCCCACACGAGATATCCTGAATCTGGGCACCAGGCAGACAGCACTGCCTTCAGGACTCTCGATCTTGGCCACAGAGAACAGAGTCTATTCGCATGCCCATGCTATCCCAATTACAACTATATATCTCTTTTCTTCCCTCTCCTGAATATACACGTTGTGCTATGATCAGTTTGCTCATCCTCCCTATAGCTGCCACTCTCATCTGCATAGGGATCTCAAACCTGCTAGACAAGCTCAAGGGCTGAGGTTTACCACCTGGATCTTTCAACCTGCCTCAATCATTGTCACACCCTCCTGTCACTGACCATTGACAGAACTTGAGGCAGGTAATCTGAGAGTTGTGACTGCCAGCATCCAGGTAACTCTCCCCCTGCCTGATGTGTTGCAGTGTTCGAAGCTCAGACTCCAGCTCATCAACTCTGAACTGGACTTCCTCAAGCAACCGACACTTGCTACAAATGTGGTCACTATAAATCACAATGGGGGCCACCAGCTCCCACATTATGCAGACACAACGCATCACCTGGCCCTGCATCTTCATTTAATTTGCTTTTTTAAGAAGTTTCCTCCTGGTCTTTTAGTTTGTAATCTGTAAACATTTCTCCTATTTACCTTCAATCTGAAGGTAACCTATAATAGACAGTCAGATTAGCAGCTTTTACCATCCAATGAACTTACAGTTGTCCTGTGTTGTCACCTTTTCGTGCTGGGGCCCCAATCCTGGGCTTCAATTTATCCTGTTAAAGACACTTTACAAAGTATGCACCAAATAAGCAAGCACAAAACACATCCTCCCTTTTGCACTGAATTCCGATGTTGTTTCTAAAATCCCCAAACTACATACTCAGTTGGGCTGTGTTTCACTCTGAATGCAATTATCCCTTCCTGACCACACAAAGCTTGCTGATTGTATGTTTTCAACAGGCCCTCTCTTAAATAGAGCTGAGATAACTCACACCAATTAATCTTCAATCATAATTGACACGAGTGAGGCTTCAGGTGATTGACTGGTAGCTGTCCCTCAGTCAGCTGAGTCAGTGACCTTATAGCCTTTTCACTAGACTACTGCATTTTAAACTTGTATAATGGAGAAAGGAAAGAAAGATTTATTAGTTCTATTCCCATGCTACTTCCAAAGTGCCTGAACTATCTACAAAAGCTTATCTACCATCTATAACGTTCAAATCAGGAGTGTTTTGGAATTCTGAGATAACAAGGTGTAGAGCTGGATGAAGACAGCAGGCCAAGCAGCATCAGAGGAGCAGGAGGGCTGACGTTTCGGGCCTAGACCCTTCTTCAGAAAATTCTGCCTGGATGAATGTAGCTCCAGCAACACTCAAGAAGCTTGGCACCATGCAAGACAAAGCATCCAGTTTCATTGGCACCACATCCACAAATATTCACTCCCTTCATCGCCGACACTCATTGTGGAACATCTACAAGACGTTCCGCAGAAATTCACCAATGCTTCTCAAACACCTTCCAAACTCATGATCATTATCAAATGGACAAACGCAGCAGATACTTGGGGATACCACCTGTAAGTTCGCCTCCAAGCCACTCACCATCCTGACTGAGAAATATATCTCTGCTCCTTCAGTTTCATTGGGTCAAAATCCTGGAACTCTCTCCCTAATAGTATTGTAGGTGTGCCTACAGCAAATGGACAGCAGCATTTCAAGGAGGCAGCTTACTACCACCTTTTCAAGGGTAACTAGGAACCAAAAATATATGCTGGCCCAGACAGTGAAACCCATGTTCCCCCTGATTGATTGCAAATAGTTTAAAGCATGGAATATTCTAAAATGTGGAAACTAATATCAGATGTTATAGAAAGCTTAGGTTAGTATTATAGGAACTGTATTATAAAAACTGGAGGTGTGAAAGTTGAAAGGAAATTAGGATCACACAGAGAAAATAAAAACTATTAGCAGTTATAATTAAGTAAATCATAAACATGTTTTATAAATACATAAATAATAAAATGCTAACTAAAGAAAATAAGATCTATTCAAAACCAAAATATTAACAGTGCATGAAATAGAGGATCTGGGTATATTTCTTAATGAATACTTGCGTTCAATTTTCCCTCCAGGCGAATAATGGTCAAAACCATTTCCTGGTGCTGAACCGGAATCCTTGCTAACCACAGCTAAATATGAAATCTTCAATGAGCCTGATTATAACAAAAGCAAAATACTACAGATGCTGGAAATCCAGGGAAAATGTCGGAGAAAATCAGCAGGTCTGGCAGCATCTGTGGAGAGAGACACCAAGTTAAGATTTTGGACCCAAGAAGAAGCATTATTTCTGACTCAAAGTAATAACCTCTGTTTCTTTCTCCACAGATGCTACCTTCCCTGCTTAGATTCGCCAGCGCTTTCTGTTTTTATTTAAACCTCATTGCAATCTTGAACATGTGAACTAATGACTGGTTTGTTGTGCATCTATCTATCCGTCTTTATTAAAGCCGAAAGTGGGATAGGTCTGAGGTAGGATTCATTTGGGAGTCTGATTCCTAAGATTTCAACATTCCCCCACCCCCTCACCACACACAAACCCTCACTGCTGTTTTAAAAATCTCCCCCAATTCGTCTTTGCTTGTGCGTCCGGAGTTATCCTAGACTCTCTGACTACTGTGTCATTGCTTCTTAAATAATACAGTTTTACTTCCACAACTCATCTAAAAATCTGTTCTACATGTTGGTCATGCTTTGTGGTAGAATTTTAGATTTACCCTTTGTTAGTTTAACTCTTGATTCCGTAGCCTTAATCTGAATCAGTTTATCTGAATATTTGTCTAGAAATGTTTTCTGAATAATATTTACAATATCTTATTCACCAATAATATCATGTCTTTGGCACATCATAATGAAGGGAGCATAAATATCGTAGTTTATTCCTCAGGACGGAGCAGATCTCGAAGGCCTGCAGAAGAAGCGTTTTACAGGAACCAATTCTTCCAAAAATTTTGGTCAACGTTACAATAATAAGGTAATTGGAAATTTCTACTGAAGCAAAATGCCATACACTTTTATTTTCAGGTAGCATAATTAATATTGGAACATTAAAAGAAATGCTGTTTGATGCTTCATGTTGCAGGTAACACTGCAATTCTTGAATGACACAAAAATACAAAAATAACGGCAGTAGAAAATGGAGGAAATCACAATCTGACAATAATTAATGCTTGTACTTAAAATACAGTAGGAATACAAATTTTTGGAGTCACCCAGGGAATAGAAAAGATCTTGAACTAGAAATTCACATACAGGCTGTATTAAATGACATTCCGTTGGGCTTATGTTTCAAGCTTAGGCCTTGAAAAAAGTACTGATTTATCCTGTAGTTAACAAAGCACTTTTCTTCAAAAAGTATTCCAGGAAAATATACCATTTCTGGGTCAGTCCCAAAGTACCATCAACAGCTCAGTTATTGCTTCTATGCACATACAATATTGTCCTCGGTGATTCTGAAATGCAAGAAAGTAGTTAGATAAATATTTCAACTTGGTGTTAAAACTTTCTTGCCTATATTTTTGCAATACTATTATCACAATTGTACTAAAATGAAAGGAAAGAAAGTTTCTAGACAAGATGGTAAATGAAAGAATGGGCTAGTATCTTATGAAGGTTTACCAGGAAACCAGATTATTTTTCTTTGCTGAAAGTTTTGAAGTTAAGGGTGAATGATGTTTCTGTTGAAAATTGAACACTTCCTCATACTACGTGTTCAGTATCAGCATTAAAATTGCAGATCAGATATAACAAGTAAAAGCAATAGAAGTAGCAGACTGGACTCAAACATGTACTCTGTTTCTCTTTCCACAACCTCTACCAGACCTGCTGAGTCTCTCCAGCACTTTCTGTTTTTATTTCAGATATAACAAAGCTGAGTGTTGATAAAACTCCCTCTATTCCGCTGGATGGGGAGGCAATAGCCTAGTGGTATTATTACTGGGACTGTTAATCCAGAGACCCAGATAATGTTTAGGAAAAGAAACAGCCATCCTGACCTGGTCTGTGACTCTTAATTGTCTCCTGGCAATTAGGGATGGGCAATAAATGCTGCCTATCCACAGATGCCCCTCATCCTGTGAAAGAATAAAGGAACACAATCCTCAAAAATGGGCTTCCATGTTATATCTGTATCATTTCATTTCCTACACCAGCTTTCCTTGTGGTCTCTGAATGAGACAACAAAGGTAGTGCCAAACCATTGTGTACTGGGGATCCATGCCCACGAGAACAGAATGAACAAACAAATTTCTTATGTGATATTTTACTGCTACCTGATACAGACTTTTATCCCAAACTGAGCCATGTTTGAAGCCAACAGACCTTGATCTTTGAATTCATTTTTAAAAATAAATCATAGTTTAGATTAAATTTTGAATTAATATTGACAACTCATTATTATACAGCATCATAAGTGCAAAGTGAACACTCTTTCATCTGTGACATTTTCAACAAAATTAAAATGGAAAGCCAGTGATTTGATGGTGAATTGAAGAATAATTCAAGCAAAGCTTCTTCCTCTCTCTACAATTGATTAAAAATGATAATCTGTGTTGTGTCAAATTCATTTTGGGCCTGGGCAGTAAAGTGAACTGAATTGTATTGGACAAACGGTGGATTCTTTCACACTTCATCTCTGTCAAAACAGCTGGATTATTTGTGGATCTGGGACCCTGAAGGGGTGTAAGAGTGAGTTGTGCTATGGTTGTGTTCCTGAGCCACAGTATTAGCATCTTGTCCCTGGATTCCTTGTCCAAATTCATGGGACATTGACACTGGTACTGGGGAAGGAGGGAGCTGTTCCCGTGGGATGGGCTCCACCTGAATCATGATGAGAGCAGAGTTCTGGTGAATCATTGAAGTGGGGCTGTTGATAGGGTTATAAACTAAGTAGTGGGAGGATGTGTCAATTGTGTGGAAAATGATAGAAAACGTTAAAGTGAGAGAGGGCTCAGCAGAGGTTATTAAAATTAATATGGAAAGGGTCACAAATCTAACTTCAGGCACAGCAGATGAGGAGACAACTATGATAAGGGGGTGAAGGGAGGAGTCAACACAAGATTGAGAGCGTCGTAATTAAATGCACTCATTGTACAAAGCAAGGTAAATGAGCTTGTAGCGCAGACTGAAATTGGCAGGTACAATGTTGTGGGTATTACAGACATTGTTGCAAAGGGACCAGGGCTGAGAACTAAAAATCCAAGGATACATGTCCTGTGGAAACAACAGGCAGATGTGTGGGGCAGAGTTTGGGGTAGGGTTGCCTTGTTAGTAAAAAATTAAATTAAATCAATAGCAAGAAGGGCTGTAGACCTGGAAAGCATAGAATCTGTGTGAGGAACCACAAAGATAAAAAGACCATGACAGGAGTTGTGTACAGGCTACCTAGCAGTAGTCAGGATGTGGGCAAATAAAAATACATCGAGAGATAGAATAGGACAGAAAGGGACAGTTATAATAATCATAGGGGACATCAATATGTAGGTGAACTGGGAAAATCAGATTGGGATCAGATTTCAAGAAAGGGAATTTGTGGAATATCTACAATTTTTTTTTGTAGTAGCAGCTTGTGGAACAGGCAACTGTGGATTTGGTGATGTATAATGAGGCAGACTTGATTAGGGAGCTGAAGGTGGAGGAGCCTCTAGGGGGCAGTAACCATAAGATGATAGAATTCACTTTGCAGTTTGAGAGGCAGAAGCTTGAATCAGAGGTAATGTTATCACAAAGAGGAAAGGTAACCACAAAGACATGAGGGAGAAGCTGGCCAGATTAGATTGGAAGGGGAGCCTCGCAAGGAAGACAGTGCAGCAGCAATGGCAGGAGTTTCTGAAGTTAATTCAGGAGGCGCAACAGAAATTCATCCCAAGGAAGAAGAAATATACCAAGGGGAGGGCGAGGCAACCATGGCTGACAAGGGACAGCAAAAAATCAAAAGAAAAGCATGCAATGTGGTGAAGCTTAATGAGAAGCCAAGGAATCGGGAAGCCTTTAAAAACCAGCAGCCACCAACTAAAAAGCAATGAGGATGAAGAAGATAAAACGTGAGAGTAAGCTAGCTAGTAATATAAATGAAGATTCCAAAAAAATGTTTAGGTATTTGAAAGTTAAGAGAGAGTCAAGAGTGGACATTGGACTGTTGGAAAACAAGGTTGGATAAGTAATAGTGGGAGGTGATGGTCTAGTGATATTATCACTGGACTGTTAATCCAGAGACTCAAATAATGTTCTGGGGACCAGGGTTTGAATCCCACCATGGCAGTTGGTGGAATTTGAAGTCAATAAATATCTGGAATTAAGAATCTAATGATAAGCATGAGTCCATTGCCGATTATCGGGAAAAACTCATCTGGTTCACTATTGTCCTTTAGGGAAGGAAACTGCCATCCTTACCTGGTCTGGCCTACAGGTGACTCCAGACCCACAGCAATGTGGTTGACTCTGAACTGCCCCATGGGCAATAAATGCTGCCTAGCCAGTGACGCCCTTATCCCTTGAATGAATTTTAAAAAAGCAAAGAAATGGAGGAAAACTGAATAGCAACTTTGCATCAGTTTTCACAGTGGAAGACACCAGCAACATACAACAACTTTAGAAGAGTCAGGTGGCCAAGGGGAGTGTAGTGGACATCACTAAGGAGAAGGTGCTGAGGAAGCTGAAAGGTCTGAATGTGGATAAATCACCCAGATCAGATGAAGTACTCTCAGAGTACTGAAGGAGATTGTTGAGGAGACTGTTGAGGCATTGGTGGTGATCCTTCAGGAACCGCTGGAGTCAGGGAGGGTCCCAGAGGACAGGAAAATGACTAATGTAACACACTGTTTAAGACAGGGAGGCAAAATACAGGAAATTATAGGCCTTTTAGCCTGACCTTGGTCACTGTTGAGACTTTAGAGTCCATTATTAAAGATGAGATTGTGGAGTACTTGGAAGTGCATGGTAAAATAGGGCGGAGTCAGCACAGCTCCATCAAGGGGAGGTCATTCCTGGCAAATCTGTTAGAGTTCTTTGGGGAGTTAACAAGCAAGTTAGAAGACGGAAGACAAAGAAGTGAACATGATCTATTTGGATTTCCAGAAGGCCTTTGACAAGTTGCCACACAGGAAGCTGTTAAATAAGCTAAGAACCCACTTTATTAGGGACAGTTTGCTGGCATGGGGAGTGGATTGGCTCACTGGCAGGAGGCAGAGAGTAGGGAGGAAGGGGTGTTTCTCAGGTTGGAAGCTGTGAATAGTGGATGTCCACAGGGGTCTGTGCTGGGACAACAACATTCACATTATCCATTCACGATCTGGACAAAGGAACTGATGGCATTGTTGTTAAGTTTGCAGATGACAAAAAAAAAGTGGAAGGACAAGTATTGTTGACGAGGTAGGGAGGCTGAAGAAGGACTTGGATATGCTAGGCCAGTGGGCAAATAAGTGGCAGATGAAATATAATTTCGTAAAGTGTGAAGATATACACATTTGGTAGGAAAAATAGAGGCATTGCCTGTTTTCTAAATGGTGAATGGCTTCAGAAATGTGAAGTGTAAAGGGACTTGGGAGCCCTAGTTTAGGATTCTCTTATGGTTAACATGCAGGTTCCATTGGACATTAGGAAGACCAAAGCAATGTTAACATTCATTTCAAGAGGGCTAGAATACAAGAACAGGGATGTACTGCTGAACCTGTATATAGCTCTGAGCAGACAGCATTTGGAATATTGTGAGCAGTTTTGAGCCCTGTATTTAAAGAAGGATGTGTTTGGTTTTGAAGAGTTCACAGAACCTCTGTAAGAATGATCCTGGGAATGAAGGCCTTGTCATATGATGAGCAGCTGAGGACTTTGGGTCTGTACTTGATAGAGTTTAGAAGGATGAAGGGGGAGCTGATTGAAACTTACAGAATATTGAGAGGCCTGATCACAGTAGACTTGGAGAAGATGTTTCACCAATAATAGAAACTAGAACCTGAGGGCATGGCCTCAGAGTGAAGGGATGATCCTTTAGAAATGAGATGATGAAGGATTTTTTCAGCTAGAGTTTGGTTAATCTGTGGAACCCATTGTCACAGAAGGCTGTGGAGGCAAGACACTTCATTTAAAACAGGGACAGATAGGTTGTTGATTGTTAATAGGATCAAGAGTTACAGGGAGGAGGCAGAAGAATTGGGTTGAGAAACATATCAGCCATGACCAAACAGTGGGGCAGACTCGATGCACTGAAAAGCCTAATTCTGCTTCTACATCTTATGGACTACGGTCTTATAGCTACTTCAGGCCGGCGTGGTAACAGTTGTTGTCCTGGCCTTCACACCTGGTCTAGGGAAAGTGGTAGCCCCACCTCTGCACTGCTCCATATAACAGGACATCCAAATCCGTGACCACTAAGCAGTGTACCAATGTCTGCCATTTCCGAGGCAAATGTAGTGAACAATGCATTGTATCTCTGGACTGACATTGCTTGTGTGGGTGTAGAATGACCCTTAGAAGACAGTGCTCGTGTTGGGTATGCCAGTCCATTCTAGAATATCACAACAGTGGTGAGTTGTTCTCAGTACTGTGGATGGTGGAATGGGATTAGCAACATAGAAACAGATTTAGTAGTTAATGGGGTGAGTTTGATAAGATGCAACAGGAAAACCCACTAAGCTCTGCAGAGAGAAACCCTCTATGAAACTTGACAAACTGAAACCTAGCCAAAAAGATATAAGATGCTCTGTCTCTTTCTTCCTTGCCCTTCCCTCACTCTGTGTCCCCATCCTCTTTCTCCACTGTCATCAGCACATTACAATCCTAATTCCTTTCATAGAGTTTACACTTTCATCCAAGTGCTTGATATTCTCTTTGGAGTCATTCTCTGCAGCTCCAAGTAAAAACCATTCCTTCTTTAATTTAAACCTCACATCCAAACTTCAAACTTTTGCTTTTGGCCCTGGCCCAGAGTGCATTCGGAAGCAGAAACTAGAGGAGCCATTGGGAGAGAAAGAATCTATTGGTGAAAGCTGGTAGACAGTAATAGAGAGGGGGGAGAATCCGGGGTTGGGGGACAGCAGAGAGAAATCAAAGAGGGATATCAAGGGTTGAGAACAATTCAGTGGATTACAGGGAAAATCAGAGGGAGAAACTAAAGGAAAATTATGGAGCAGAATGGAGGGATGGATCCAGGGTTAATCAGGAGTAATTTGGAGGGGGAGATCAAGGAGTGGAGAACAGATCAAATCGAGGGCAGGAAGTATGAGAGATTAGGGTTGAGACAGAGAGATGTCATGGGGAGAAAAAGAGAGATTTTGGGGATAGAGAAAAGTATGAGGGGAGAGACAGAGAGATTGGGGAGAAGGAGACATGGGGGTGAAAAAGAGATCTGGCAGCTATTGGAAGAGAAATAGTGAGATGAGGGAAAGAGAGAGATTTGGTAGGGGACAAATAGTATTAAAGCTTATGGGTAAAATCGAAAGACACTTTGTGTGGATTTTAATAATACATATATATTTTTGGATTATGAAAAACTGGAATGTTTGTACATTTCAGGCTTAAAGATGCTTTATCATGTGATTTCCTAGAAAAGCCAAAAGGTCAAAAAAGCTGGATATGTGCTGTTTACTAATTTTGGGAGAAAGGGGCCAAATCTGACTTTTAAGAGAGAAATGAAATGGATTTAATGACCCTTAATTGCTGGATAAACAGACTTGGAGAACCTTTGCATATGTGCTCCTTATTGTCTAGCAACAGCCTCTGTTTTGAAAGTACTGAATATTTTCACAGTCATAGATGTGGCCAAATAGAGATGCTTGCAAGACAAAGCAGAGCTCTCGTACTCTCTCTCTCTCTCTGTCATGTAAAAGTAGCTAAAAGATCTTTCAGTGAAGTATTTGTGAAAACTGACAAAATATAAATTGTAGCATTCCTAACTTTTCTCCATCTGAATCTGAAATACAATCTAAAGGTCTTCCATCATGCTGCAACTGTCAGCAATCGGATCCCATCAAAGGAAAATCAACAAAACTGTCAGAAATCAATCCATTCTATCTTCTTAATCCTTGACCCTAGAAATGTTGTTTTCTTTCTTGTCTTTCTTTTAAAACCCACAATATCTTTGCAGAGCTGTGTCGTCTTGTGTTATCTATGTACAAATATGCAGATTTTGGATTCGGGGACATACTTCTGAATAGTAGCTTAATTATTGACTTTTTCCACTTGTTTAAAGAATAGTTCTTACTTATAATTAAGTGAGTTAGTTTGAGTTCATTAAAGAAAACTGGCAGACACCTCTTTTACTCTAGTTAGTGATTTAAAAGATCACAAGTTGTCCATTTGGGGATTGAATCAAACTGTCCCACTTTTGATACAGTTTATGGAGTAATGAGACTTGATGAGCAGCGACTCCTCCTATCAGAGTCATATTAAGTGACAGTAAGATAGAAACTGGGGAAGCAGAAACTGGAGGTGAGAAATTGGTAGGAAAGAGATCTGATGGGCAGGTAAGGTGGGGGCACGGATTTCTGTCCAGGGAGTGGGGAGGTGTCATAGGAGAATCCAGAGAGAGAGACACACAGGAGAGATTGGGGGAAATTATGGGGTTATTGAGGGTGGGTGAGGAGAAAAATTCCATCTGGGGATTAACTCAGTGCAGAGGTTTGGAAACTGTGAGGTGGGTGACGCCAGTGTTGGGAGATCAGGAAAACTCGATCCTGTTGGGGTGGGATAGTGGAGCACCTGTTCTGGCAGCTCCTGTAACACCACTGTACTTAGCAAGCCAGGCACTGGTCAGATAATAATGTTGCCCAAGATGGCCACTCTGCATCTGTATGGCCAATGTGAATAATCCAAATGGCAAAAGTGAATAAAAGCTGTCAAAAGCAAAGGATATTAAAAGATGTCAAAAATTTCTCATCAGGAGACCTCCTGAAAACAAGACCATAAACAACTAAGTTTGTGACCTGTTAAAAATCCATCTGTTTGAAGAAATCCCGTAAATGCATGATATATGATTTCAATTATTGAATGTAATTAGACTACTCTTCAAAAATAAAAATACATTCTTCACAAGCCTGTAGTGCTTGCTTTCTGCCAAAATCATATCAGTTATAAACTATTCTTTTGTTTATGACTTTACCCTCTTTAATTGAATTTTTCTCTTTCTGTGTGTGTGTGTTTGTGTGTGTGTGTGTGTGTTTGTGTGTGTGTGTGTGTGTTTGTGTGTGTGTTTGTGTGTGTGTGTGTGGTGAGTGAGTGAGTTAGTGATTGAATGAATGGGTGAGTGAGTGAATGACACATGGTTAGCTTTTCAGGGTAATCTGCTGCCTTTCCAAATTAACTCAGAAATTAAGAAACATGTGCATTTTTCTTTTGTAAACACGCTAATCACAGACAGTAAAGAAAGGACCAGGAGTTTAGATAGTCAATTTCTGTGTTTCTATGTATGCTCCTATCCTTGTTTATAATGCTATGATTCAATAATTTGCTGAATTGATGACGGTTCAGACAATGACAATTCCCTGAGGACTGTCTACAGCAATATCCAGTTGACACTGCAATGAATGGTCTCCACAAGCCAATGAGCTTCTTGCGTAGGTACAACTTTAGCCACTGCAAGACTTTCCCATTAACTTCTATCAATGCCAGTTTGACTCCTTGGTGCCACAATTAGTCAAGTGTTGCCTTGATGTTAAGGGCAGTTATTGATACAACTTGCCCAACATTCATCTCTGGATTAGGTTGAAATGCGATCCAGGGACAAGTAGTTCAAGCTGAATCCAAAACTGTTTGTCTCTGAACAGCTTTTTAATTAGCACATGTTACTTGACGTTACCATTCATTAATCTTTCCATCACTTTGCTAATAATTCAAAAAGGTTGTTGTCTCTATATAAGTGTTATAGTAAATGGACCCTTCTTGCTAAAATTGATGCAACTGGGAATTTTGCATATGGTTGGGTATATATCAGGATCATAGCATTGGAAGTAGGCTGGCAGGGGTTTGGGATGAGGCTAGCAGTAAGCTCTAGAGCCCACAAAACTATGGCATCCCTTTTCTGCGTCACATACACTCAACTACTTGTTAATCTGCAAATTGGATAAAATGTTATTTTGTAGGAGGAGGTGAAGTAAAAATGTTTGCTTGGCATTTTGACAGTTCCGTGTGTTCTGTTTTTTTAAAATTTCTCAATTCTTCATTTATCTAGTGCGGAATTTATTTCAAAACCGTTGGATAGCTGTGTGTGCTTCAGAATCAAAATTTATAAATTCCGTGTCTGATACTACGTCTCTCACTAGCACCTGAAGAAAGAGTAAGACTCCGAATGTTTGTGTTTTCAAATAAACCTGTTGGACTATAACCTGGTGTTGTGTGATTTCTGACCTTGTCCACCCCAGTCCAACACTGGCGTTTTGACATCATGCTTCAGATTTGTAAGTGCTTCATAGCAAACCTGTAGAAATGAATTTAGTATGAAGTTGCACCTTTAAGTCTGTAATCTGGCTGTGATCTTCCCTTCTGTCAAATGATGATCCACACAAGGTCAACACAGTGGGGATATGCTGGGCTACGATGCTGGGCTATGTTCTTAACTCATCCAGCACAATGCACCCCACTTTAAAAATCATTTAGCTTTGACACTGGTCGCACAATTGGAAGAACTTGGTAAACCTGCATTTGGGTTCTTTTTACATTAGTGCTGTTAGACGCAGTAATATCTTCAATATCTTTGCTGTTGAAGGAAATCTCTAGTGCAAAGGAGTCATAAGAATATCATTGTCAGTACTGCTCTCAGCTATGATTAATTTGATCTTTTCAACAATGAAGTTAATATATCTGATGCAAACTGTTGTCCAGTTCATACACATCTGCCAACAGCAATTTAATCACTACTTGCATTTCAATTGGGGAGTTAACTATTTGGCAGAGGTCAATGACATTAGCAAAAAGAAAATAACTTTTCATGATATCCACCAAGAAATCAATGGGGCTAGTCAGACTTTCTTACAGACGTTCTCTTTGGATGCTTCAATAAGACAAATGTCCATTTATCAGATTCCCAACACCTAAGATGCTGCATATTCAATCGTATACTCTAATTAATGGCATTGCTGATAAACAAGCTAGAGACAATGGGAACATCAAGAATTAAGCCCTTAAGTTCTGATTAGTAAAATAGAGATGATTTTCACGTATACTGATTTGCATTTGTATTATGTGCTGCATAATTGAATACTAAATAAATAACTGAATACAAGATGGCGGCACTGGTTCGTCTGACCCTGTCTGCTCTCGGCCAGCAGCACCCTTTTCTCTATGTGTTCTTCATCTTTATTTTTGATTCTTTCTTCATCTTCAAGGCCAGAGCAGTGCCAGCAGAGCGGTGGCTGCAGTGTCGGTGGCATGGATCGGGACTCCTGGTGGTGGTGACGGTGTCCAGAGCCTGGATTCTTGGTGGTGACGGCGCCTGGAGTGGAGACTCCTGGCAATGGTAGGCCCAGAGCCTGGACTCTTGGCGGTGACAGATGGCAGCAGAACCAGAGTCTCCTGGGGCATCGGCGTCATTGCTACTCCCAGCATGGAGACTCCTTGGGGCCTAGAACAACTTGCAGAGACCTTGATTGAGACCCAACTTGAGCAGAAGATGAACTCGTATTTAAGAAATTTATTTTTATCCTTCTTGTAAATCAAAATGGTGCCAGATTGTGGTGACAAGACACTTTTCACTATACCTTCAAGATATATGCGAGATTAAAATCATTCATTCATTCACTCATTCACTCGCTCACTAGTTTTTTCAGCAAAGATTTTATGTGGGAAAGATTTCTTCTGCATACTGTAGAATCATAATGTGACCATGCTATCCAGCACAGAAGCCTACAGCATGTTTGAAACCCTAGTAAACTGGGTAGCAAAGAATGCTGCATGTCTGTATACAAGATTGTGTGCAACAATCAATCAGAGATGTAAAGAAAGGTACTTAATCGATCTTTCAATAGTGTGACCAGCAATTAGATAGAGACTCCACCTATAAAAAGTTCTGCAGCCCCTCCCTCCTGTTGCTCAGGCTTTTGGGTGGGATGTCTCTGAATTCATAATGTTCTGTGTGATGGGATTGCCCAGAATGCATGAAGTGCATTCTCAATAAAGTTGGTTTATCAGTTTCATGAGTGGAGCTCACACAAGAAATTTTGCCAACTAAAATTGGGATACCGCTGGCCTAAAATCTGTTACAAATAAGTTTTGAAGAGCAATGAGTTCACAAGTAATGATTAAGATTGAATGATGCAAAATATTCTACACAGAAAAGGAGGTACAATTAGTAAAATTAAAAGAAAATCCCTCTTTTGTCAAGGGGTTTTAAGGCTACAGCTGAGAGTTTGGGTTCAAGACAGACTGGTCAAGAAAAAGGCAAGGCCAAGAACTGTTTTCTAGAACTCCATTGTATGCTAACAATTTGTACAACCATACATGGTAATCGAGATATACCAGATTCTAATCTTATTATTACTTCATTAAGAGATTGTTATCAAAACATGCTTCTCTCATCAAATCTACTTTCTATCCATCTACAATCCTTGATCTATCTACTGTGTATCCAAGGTCCTAAAGTCCTCACACAACAAACTCCACACTGAAATAATAATCCATTGAAAATTCTGTTCTTTGTGTCAAAAATAAATCAAACCACTCATTTCACAAAAAAAGTTTATTTTCCATTCGGTTGTTGATAGATTTGAGCATTGAATAAGAAATGTGACCAAAGTTTTGAATGCTTAAAACAAAGTGAATTTACTTTGATATGATTAATCTCCCCTATAGTCAACAATTAATAAATGGGGCAATGAACTGTTCTGAAAGATATCCAAGTTACAGTTTGAACCAGGTCAACCTAGTACAAAAACACTTACATCTCTGAAGTTGTTGTTATTAATTAAGCAGACTGACTGTGTGCCTGTGTTTACTCACCTTGCACATTCACTTGCTTGATTCAAGTTGATTGCTGTTTGTATATATTTGTTAAACATGTATATGCAGCCCATCACATTTAAAGTTAAAAGCTAGTTTTCACTGTGTTTTTGCTCTAAGGCATGTAACAAATGAAACATTGTAAGTTAAGAGTGCATGCAGATAAAGCACAGATCAGCAATTTTCAATATTCCCTCAGTTCATTACATTTATCAAACAACAGCTAATCAATTGGAATTTATGAGACAGACCACCCTCATTTATGAACTAGGGAACAACATTGCGTAATAAATTATGCGTCTAGTTTCTTTTTAGAGAACCATATTTTCCCAGAATGCTCTATTCTCCACAATAGACAACGCTGAGAGGTTTAAGATAAATATTTTGAGGGAAAAGAATTGTGGTTATGAAGATACATTAGGAAGTTTGAGTCTGTTTTCCTTGGAGAGGAGAGGTCTAAGAGGAGATAGAGTCATAAAGTCATACAGCACAGAAACTGATTCTTCAGTCCAACTCATCATTGCTGACTAGACATTCTAATCTGACCTAGTTCCATTTTCCCACAGTTGGCCCATATCCCTCTAAACTCTTCCTATTTGTATACCCATCCAGTTGCTGTTTAAATTTTGTAATTGTACCCACTTCCATTACTTCCTTTGGCAACTCATTCCATACTTGCACTGCCCTTTGCATGATAAAGTTACCCCCTTAGGTCCTTTTTAAATCTTTCCCCTTTCACCTTAAACTTATGCCCTCTGGCTTTGGACTCCACCATCCTAGGAAAAAGACCTTGGCTATTCACTCTATCCATGCCCTTTATGATTTTATGAGCCTCTATATGGTCAACCTAGAGCCTCTGACACTCCAGAGAAAACAAAAGCCTTAGCCTATTCAGCCTCTCTTACAACTCAAACCCTCTGGTCTCAGCAACATCCTTTTGAATCATTTCTGTACCATCTTAAGTTTAACAACATCTTTCCTATAGCAGGGAGACCAGAATTGATTGTAATATTCCAAAAGTGACCCTACAAATGTCCTGTACAACCACTACATAACATTCCAACTCTTATACAGCTGCACTGACCAATAAAGACAAGCATGCCAAGCACCTTCTTTATCACTGTGACCACCTACAACTCAACTTCCAAGGAACTATGCACTTGCATCCCTAGGTCTCTTTGTTTGGCAACCGGCCCTACCGTTAACCGTGTAAGTCCTGCACGAGTTTGCCTTACCAAAATCCAACACCTCATCTAAACTAAATTCCATGTGCCATTCCTCAGCCCACTGGCCTATCTAATCAAAGTCCAGTTGTACTCTGAGATAATCTTCTTTACTGTACACTATACTGTTCACTTTGGTGTCATTTGTAAACTTACTAACCATGCTTCCGGTATTCACATCAAAATCATTTTTATAAATGAAGAAAAGTGGCACACCACTGGTCACTGGCTTCCAGTTTGAAAAGCAACACTCTACCACCACCCTCCGTTTCCTACTTTTACACCAATTTAGTATCCAATTGGCTAGCTCCCTCTGGATCCCATGTGATCTAACCTTACTAAACATGGGATGTAAGTTTTCAGAAGGCTGGAAGTAGTAGACTGGGAGATCCTTCTGACAAAAGGATTGATATGGAGGACAAAGTGCCATAATAATAAATAGAGCCCCAGATTACTCTTGCTCAGATTGAACTTTTGAATAATACATTTCCTTTTAAAAAAATCAGGCCAAACCAGGAAGATGATATAACATCAAGAATTGATTTCATTAACTGCTGGAAGATTCATTGTGTGAAGCCCTCGGACGTTGCCTGGTGTAGGGTACCAAGGAAGCTTCAAAGTGCGTGATTTCAAAAGGAAGAAGAGGGATGTAGTCTAATTACCTCCTCTCAGCAGGAAACCATTTTCTGTGGTTTATAGCCCAGGCTGTAGAATATCAAACAAGGATTTACAAACAATGCACAAAGACAAAGTTGCTGGAGAAGCTCAGCAGGTCAGGCAGCATCTGCGAAGGGATAAACAGAGTTAACGTTTCGGGTCCAGTGACCCTTCCTCAGTTCTGAGAAAGGGTCACCGGACCCGCAACTTTGTTTTTGTTCCTGATTTACAGCATCCGCAGTTCTTTCGGTTTTTATTTACAAACAGTGCAATCCCTGGACTGTTTTTTATTGATGGGCTGACGTGCTAATGTGTGTTAGCTGGCTGTGAAGCCACAGATGAGAACTGCTATCAAACACCTTTGCACTGCAGATAAAGATAAAAATAACTTTCCTCTCCACACTCTCCGTTTGAATGCTGGTAGCCATTCTCATTAAGAAAGAAACAATACAAAAGAATTTCAACCATCCTCAAAGCCAAGTATCTCAAGACTACCAATATGAACACTGTTGTGTTGAATATTACTTCTCATGGTAAGAAGGTAACAAACTTACTATTTTTAAACTAATGAAAATCTGGTTAATTTGATCCCTTTAAAATATAAATTAATTTGGACTTGGAGAAAGGTGGGTTGTCCTTTTTAATTAACCTTGTTGCAAACAACTGATGAGGTGGGTGAATAAAGAAGGGGAGTCAGCTCATCTTTTTCATCCAGGAGCTTAATATTTTGGGGAATCCTGTCAGGAACCATAATGGATTGAGAAAACTCACTTGAGGACTGGTCCCAATGACAGGCATAAAGTAATGTGGAAAAGAAGTAAATGTGATGTGAGGAAAATATCTTTTTTTCATCCTGTGAGTAATTAGGGTCAGGAAGTGTGATGAAGACAGGTTTAGTTGAGGAGTTCAAGAGGACATTAGAATCATAGAATCCCTACAGTGCGGAAACAGGCCCTTCAACCCAACAAGTCCACCCTCAGAGCATCTCACCCAGACTCATCCCCCTATAACCCACCTCATCTACACATCCCTGAACACGATGGGCAATTTAGCATGGCTAAACCACCTAGTCTGCACATTTTTGGACTGTGGGAGGAAACCGGAGTACCCAAAGGAAACCCACACAGACACGGGGAGAACGTGCAAACTCCACACAGACAGTCACCCGAGGGTGGAATCAAACCCAGGTCCCTGGCGCTGTTAGCAGCAGTGCTAACCACTGAGCCACCGTGGAACAATGTTCAATAGTATGTGGAAACGACTGGTGAATGGCACTGGCTCATTATGCTCATTCAGAGAGCCTGTACAGTCACAATGAACCAAGTGGACTCCCTTCAGTATTGTAACAATTATGTGAATCAATGACCATCCACAGTTAAATAGCACTCTTTGAGACTGTTCCACAATTATTTGTGTGGCACCATCGTTTACATTATAAATATAAGCGTAGATATTCTTATGATTCATTTTATCAACAATTTTGTTCTATAAACCACAACAAATTTGTTTCACTGAGGCATCAGTTATAGGATTCCCCAAACCGACCCCATTACAATTCACAGAACCATGTGTAAAATCTCACATTTTAGAACCCCCCTCAGGCAATACTTCCATTTTCTTCCCATGAGGAAAGGGAACTTGCCATTTAATGAGAGGCAGACAGGTTTCTTTTGTGAAAATGACTAACACTCTCACTGGTCTGCCCTAGGATAACAGAATGTTAAGGCATTCACTTACTTCATGTGGCTCAGGTTACATGTTTAAAGTGCTGTGGTAGCTGGCACTCACATCTGCCAGCCAATTTTCTTTTGCACCATGAATTTTGTCAATTGCCTTATTTTGTGGTCAGAGCACCTCCTATTGACTGAGCTACTGAATTTTGGGGCTTAGAATTCACTGTTCAGTTTAGGAGGTCATAAATTTTGGGTGTTTAAGAGCCAAATCAAAATTCAATTGTCCTTCCATCCGCAAGCAAGAGGACAGGATTTGGGACATACTTGGCTCGGGATGTAGACACGAATTATTTAATGGACATTTAAAGTAGAAATTTAAAGAATCAACTACTTTAAATGTGCACACGCGACAAATATGAAATGCTTTTATCTTCCCAATCGTAAACTTCATGGTGAATAATTTAAATGCAGTGTTAACTACTAATCTTTTATTTACAAACAAAATATCAAAGAAAATCAATGAATCCATTGTTATTATCTATGATTTATAGAGTAGTGAAATGTACTTTCCTACTAAAACTATCTAACTTTCTTTATACATGTCACGTACAAAAAGGCAGAAAGATGAATTCTGTTCTGAACTTGAGGGAGAAGAAACACTGGGCGTCAAATTCAATGGTGACAGTACAAAACTGACAATACTGTGATTCTGTAATGAAGACTGATTCCATCGAAGTAACTTCAATGCAATAGAAAAGCATGAGAGAATGAAAGGTTGATACTGACTCATTTTTGGCATTTTGTATTATTATTGGAGTGTTATTTACTTCCATTGCTTTAATGTCAATATTTTCAGGATAATTTAGTTAACAGAATACTGGAAGGTACATGATAAATACTCCAATGTTTCAGAAATCTAATGAAAATGAAAGTGGAGTAGCTCAGTAGGAGCACTGTATGATAAGATCATCATCAACTGAATATTTATCAATGCAGGAAAAATAATAGTTTATTTGCTTTGTGGATGTAATTGTATCAATGTGAGCATCAGAAGAACATCTACGTGTGATTACTCATATTTCTTTTATGTAAAACATTGTAATTTTTTTTGGTCATGCATGGATGTCCAAGCTAAAAATCAAACCCAAGAATCATATTTAAAGTCTTGGCCTTTAGGTGCAGATGCTAAATCATGGATCAACATGGAATTAGCAAATTGTAATCCTAAGTAATATTTAACTACGCTTGGATGTCTGATACAACACCGGAAGGAAGACTTCCTTCCAGTTTAGCTGCAGAGAATGCCTTTGTTAGAAAGAGAGTTGGAGTCAGTAGAAATTGACCCTTGAACACTGATTGTCGTTTGATATAATCAATTTGATTCTCAAAAAAAATCTCGTTTGAGATTTCACTTTACTTTTGTGGGCTGCGTGTTTCCTGGTGTTATAATTCTTGGAGTGAGGCAGAACCTCGTACACAAAAGCAAGATATTTCACCGCATTTCTGCTAAAACAATGGCAGCAGCGAAGGAGAAGCCTTGAAGATTTTGTTGGGTATAATCCTGAACAGATTAAGTGTCTAGCTACAAGTAAAATTGTTCTGTTTGTCATATTGTCATTTATAAATTCAATTTTTTTCACAACTAGTTTCCTCCAGTACTGACATGGAATAATCAACTCGAGTCTCTGTTCCCTGAGCAGGAAATACGGCATCTGTATTAAATATGTTCGCCATGTTACATCTACTTGTGGATAGTAACATTCGTCAAATCACTTTTAACCAACTGTAAGACACAAGTTGTACCTTAAGACCATATCGCTGAAAAGCTGACAGTCATTCATGTCGGTGATTTGCTATAAAGTATAGTCAAACTGATTTCAAATAGAAATAGCCTTCTCCCAGAGATTTAAAAGGAAAGTGTTGAGATTGAGTTTATGTATGCAGGGCGTAAGGATTGCTCCTTCAGGGAGATCAGAGTTGGACAAATTAGCACACTTGCCTTCATTGCTCACACCTTTGAGTATAGGATTGGGATGTCATGTTGTGGTTATACAGGACATTAGTGAGGTCTCTTCTGGAGTACTGTGTGTAGCTTTGGTTGCCCTGTTATAAGAAGAGTATTATTAAACTGGAGATGGTCACAGAAAAGATTTGCCAGGATATTGCTGGGAATGGAGGTATTGAGATATGAAAATGGACTGGATAGGTTGGGCCCTTTTTCACTGGAACATGGGAGATTGAGTGATGAGGTTTATTATCAAATCATGAGGAGCATAGATAAGGTGAACGACAAGGTTCTTTCCCTCGGGTGGGGGAGTTCAAAACAAGGGGATATATTTTTAAAGTGAGAGGAGAAAGATCTAAAAAGGAAATGAACTGTTTTACACAGAGTATGGTTTTTGTGTGTGGAGAACTGTGAGAAAAAGTAGTGGATGCAGGTACAGTTACAATGTTTAAAAGACATTTGGATAAGTTAATGAATAAGAAAGGTTTAGAGAGATATGAGCCAAGTGCAGGAAGGTTAGTTTAGTTTAATTTGGGAACTTGGTCAGCGTGAACTGGTTTAGCCAAATGGTCTGTTTCCACGCTGTATGACTCTATGACTTTATGACATAGTTCCTAAAATATATTGAAGTACTGGGAAAAAGATCTATACAGAATTCCAGACACAGTTAACATTTCAAAGTCTTCTCCCAAGGCTTCCTCCCAAAACATACTTTCATCCCTTTAGTCCAGTTGACCTTCCTTACATTATACAATACATGGTATGTTATTACAAGAGGCATGTTTAAAAGCCACAATGTGGTTCTACACTTGCGCATGTGCTACCCCACCTAGTGGTAGCGTTGACCTCAAACGCAGCCACAAGCAAAGCTTTCAGGATTTACCAGGCATTCTTGTCTGCTACTGTGATTACTTACAAAGGGTTTGACCTTCATTTTGCCTGTTAATACCTATATCAAGTGTGTGTGTGTGTGTGTGTGTGTGTGTGTGTGTGTGCAAGCGTGTGTGCGCGTGCATGTGTGTCTGTACATGCATGTGTGTGTGCACGCATGTGTGTGGCTGTGTGTGTGTGCGCGTGCATGTATGTGTTCGTTTTTGGGGTGGCTGGTTGTTGAACTGTGGAGCAACCATTCAATCAAGTTTGGAGGGTGGGGGTGCATGAAAATCATAACATTTTAAATGGGTAATCCTTAACATCTCTTTATGGTTGGATGTAGAGAGCATCAAGCAGAGATAGTGGGAACATGAAAAATAGAGACAATTTACCAGGGAGAAATTGTATTAAACAATACATGAAAAGAATGGCTTTTGATTCCAATCATCAGCCGTGTGGTGGGGACTCAATTTCCTTTTCACGTTAGGTTCTGGCTAAAACCATCCATGAAAATGCCATCCAACAACACAGTAGAAAGATATTGTTGCCATAGGGATTGATAATACTTGATAGCCAAAATCTGTCTGATTGACAAACTAAACTGAGATACAGAACCGGAAATTGAATCACACTTTAATTTCATAATAATAATTAGAAGAAGTTCCCTCCCTAACAGCCTGTGAGTCCACTTACAGCACGTGGACTACAGTGCTTCAAGAAGACAATTCACTTTCACTTTCTCAAGGGTAATAAGGGATGGGTAAATCATTCTGGCCCAGCTTGATGCCCACATCCCATGACTGAAAAAAACACGTTGGGACCAACATTTCTATTTTATTTTACCCTTTGCCACATTATCTCTGACTGTTCATTCTGGTTCCCACCTCTCTCTGGATTTTGCAGAAATGCTGCTGAATTACTGCTGCTTTCTGTTAGCTAAACGACTAGCAAATAACATTTGGGACTTGCATTTGTGTAGCACAAATGCTACTTGTCAGTCGAAGCCTGAATGTGGTCCAGGACTTGCTATACAGGGACATGGACTGCTTCAATATCTGTGGAGTCACAAATGGCGCTGAACTTTGTGTAATTACCAATGAACATCCCTTCTTCTGACATCATGATAGAGAAAAGGTCATTGATGAATCAGCTGAAGATGTTCAATCTTTGGAAACAATTCTGAGGAATTCCTGCAGTGATGTTTTGGGACTGAGATGATTGACATCCAACAACATCTTCCTTTATGCTATACATAACTTCAACTAGTGCAGAGTTTTCACTCAGTTCTCACTGACTTCAGTTTGACAGGGTTCCTTGATGATCCAATGCTAACTTGATGTCAATGGCAGTTACTTTCACTGTACCTCTGGCATTCAGTTCCTTTGTCCATGTTTAGACCAAGACTGTAATGAGATCAAAAGTCAGTTGGACTTGGCAGAATTCAAACAGAGGTTTAGTGAATGTGTACGTGCTCCTTAACGGTACTATCAATGACAACTTCCAACAGTTTGTTGGTGTTCCACAGGAGGTTGCTGTGACCAGACTGGATTTGCCCGTTTTTTTTTGTGTGTGGCATGAATATACTATACTTAAGCAATTTTCCACGAGTCAGGTAAATGTCAGTGCTGTAGTTCATGGGAACCAAGTCAAAACAGTTCAAATTTCAGCTGCTCTTGAGTACTTTCACTTTAACTTAGATCGACTAAAGAGGGTGACTGAATCCCCAACCTTCTGTCTCATCTTGCAGCCAATTCAACCCTACTCAAATCCCCCCAAGGAGGGTTGACTTTAGAATTCAGAGGACACACATTGCCTCTGCTTTGATATGACCCCAGCTGAGATGTGCAGAAATCTGTTGAATGAAAGGTGAAGAAGACATCAAGGGTACTATTTTCATTTTTTCCATTTTAAAGTGGATTTATTTTCAAGTAGTGTGAACACTGCACAGCCAAGTGGGATTTTAAAACTTCTTTATGTTAAAATTTGGTGCATCCTTAGCCCACACCTAATTAATTTAAACTTTTAAATATCTTAAATAATGTCAGAAGTGTAAACAAGAAGTGGAATGGCAAAAAAATGTTTTCAAGTATTAGAGAGTGCCTTCCATAAAATGAAGTACATCCCAAACTCTATTATAATAAACTTAAGCCTCACCTGACATTGCAGAGGTGGGTAAAATCACTATCTCCTAAGGTTATTCTCTGCTGACGGCTGTGATAGCATTGAGGATGAAGTCTACATTTTTAAAATTGTAGATTTTAGTTACTAGATCCAGTTATTATTAGTAGATCCAGTTATTCTGCACTGATGTCCAATAATCTAATAGGCCCGTTGCCTTCCACATTTTGCCCACACTATATAATTTTGGCTTCACATTGATGCAATATTTGTCATATACTGAGGATTTAAATCACTTGACTAAATGTGTACTTCATCTTGGCAACTAATTTCAAACCACCTCAAGAAGATGGTCATGCACCATTTCAAATCACATTAGCTAATAGGATAAGTGCAACCAGTATAAAGGCCATTTTAAATTGCATTTGTAAGCTCTTTAAGTTAGTTAAGTTAACTCTCCCTTTAGCTTACTGTTAACAGCAAAATTCAACCAGTGTTTGCTGCTAGTGAGTGGTGCTCCGTGCATGTTTACTGACAGACATGCCAGGAGTTCTATTTCTCCAACACCACGATGCAGAGTTAAACTTTATTTATAGTATTGCAAATATAAATGTGGACAAAAGCAGAGAACAAAGGATATTTAATCTTAATCACAGTATAACAGTGCACCATCCTAAAATGAAGCACTGTTAGTTATGGACCCATTCACATTACAACTATACAAAGTATAAGACCATAAGACATAGGAACAGAAATTAGGCCATTCGGCCCATCGAGTTTGCTCCACCATTCAATCATGGCTGATAAGTTTCTCAACTCCATTCTCTCACTTTCTCCCTGTAACCTTTGATCCCCTTGACAATCAAGAACCTACCTATCTCTGTCTTAAATGTACTCAATGACCTGGCCTCCACAGCCTTCTGTGGCAGTGAATTCCATAGATTCACCGCTGTCTGGCTGACGAAGTTTCGCCTCACCTCTGTTCTAAAAGATCTTCCCTCTACCCTAAGGCTATGCCCTCGGGTCTTAGTCTCTCCTACCAATGGAAACATCTTCCCAACATCCACTCTGTCCCGGCCATTCAGTGTTCTATAAGTTTCAATTAGATTCCCCTCTCATCCTTCTAAACTCCATTGAGTATAGACTCAGGGTCCTCAAACATTCCTTATATGTTAAGCTTTTCATTCCTGGGACCATTCTTGCAAACCTCCTCTGAACCTGCTCCAGGGCCAGCACATCTTTCCTGAGATATGGGGCTCAAAACTGCACACAATATTCCAAATGTGGCCTGACCAGAGCCTTATAAAGCCTCAGTAGTACATCCCTGATTTTATATTCAAGTCCTGTCAAAATAAATGCCCACATTGCATTTGCCTTCTTAACTACTGACTCAACCTGCAAGTTTACCTTGAGAGAATCCTGGACGAGAACTTCAAATTCTCTTTGCACTTCAGACTTCTGAATTTTCTCCCCCTTTTGAAAATGCTCCCTGCTTCTATTCTTCTGACCAAAGTGCATGGTATCACATTTTCCCACATTGTACTCCCTCTGCCACTTCTTTGCTCACTCTTCTAACCTGTCCAACTCCTTCTATAGCTTCCCTGCCTCCTCAATACTACCTGTCCCTCCACCTATCTTTGTATCATCTGCAAACTTAGCCAGAATGCCCTCAGTTCTTTCACCTTGATCATTAATGTATAAAGTGAAAAGTTGTCGTCCCAGCACTGACTCATGTGGAACACCAATTGTCACTGGCTGCCATCCTAGGAAAGACCCTTTTAACCCCACTCTCTGCTTTCTGCCAGACAGCCAATCTTCTATCCATGCTAGCACCTTGCATCTAACACCATGGGCCCTTATCTTACTCAGCAACCTCCTGTGCAGCACCTTGTCAAAGGCCTTCTTGAAGTCCAGGTAGATAACATCCATTGGCTATCTTTGGTCTAACCTGCTCATTACTTCGTCAAAGAATTCTAGCAGATGTGTCAGGCATGACCTCCCCTTGATGAAGCCGTGCTGACTTTGCCCTATTTTATCATACACTTTCAAGTATTTAGAAATCTCATCCTACACAATGGACTCTAACATTTTACCCACAGCTGAGGTTAGCCTAATCAGCCTGTAATTTTGCCTTATTCCTTTTTTAAACAGGGGTGTCATGTTAGTGATTTTCTAGTCCTCTGGGATCCTCCCTGACTCTAGCGATTCCTGAAAGATCACCACTAACGCCTCCACTATGTCTTCAGCTATATCTTTTAGAAGTCTGGGGTGTAGTCTATCTGGTCCTGGTGATTTATCCATCTTCAGTTTGGCTTTGTTTCCACAGGCATAACAGCTACAGTATAAATACAGTCTGAATCCACAACCAATGACAAGGAGACTCCCTTCAGATTTTCTTGTGCAGTGGAAGTGCACTGAAGGACATCACAGTATAATTACAAATCCCAAAAAAATGGTACAGGAATTGATATTTGCATTACAGTAAATATTATTGAATCTATTGAATCATATAGTGCAGTGGTTGGTTGTTCACAATGGAGCCCAGGATTCAAATCTAAGCCAGGCTGATCATTGAATATTTCCCCCAGTGAGGTGCAGTCAATTTGAACAATCTCAGTCCAGTTCTCTGTGGGACTGGACCTACATTGCAAAATGGGCACCAATTCACAATTTCATTCAAGGGGCCACAGCTAGTGTAGGAGATGGAAAAAATGGCATTCTAGCATAGTTTGAATGTTCTCATCCCAGGTTGCAATTGAGGCACTTTTATTCTGTTATTTTTTTCAAAAACTCATGGATTTGGGGTGAGGACTGCTGTCATTGACGTGAGAATTCATTTTTCTTTATCAATGGCCGACTGCTGAGGCTGTTTAACTCAGTTAGGATAATAGCATCCATCTTCAAGGAAACCTTGTTTGAGACAAGGGTGCGCTACTCATACCTCCAACGGAAGAATCTCTATGTAAAAGGGCTTCGGAGGGGCCAGAATTCCCACATCTTACATCCTTGGTGAAGGCTGAAGTAAGAAGAATTATGGAAGGTGAATTAGCTCCACAGAGGCTGGTATCCAGTCACCAAGTCACCCTTTATTTAAACATGGAGTGTCCTTGACACTGATACAATTCCCTCAGAGTCAGGTCTCAGATTGAATAGGATGTCTGACACTCTTGTTCTTATCTGTCAGCCAGGGCTCCCCGATTGGGCCAGATTAACAGCCCCAATCAGGGAACTCATATTCTATGACGCCCACCTGGCTGACCCCATTACAATCACTACAGTAGGAAGAAGAGTCTGTCCCAAGGTTCTCTGACACTTTGCAGGATGTGATGCTGGTGGCTGTAAGGACAAGAAGAGAAATCCTGTTTCTAAAGGGCAAGAAAAAGAGGCCAGCCACAAAAAACATACACGTGAGGCTTGACGCACCAGACATGGTGAGCGTAATGGTCAATTGATTAAGTGTGTCTGGTATTTGATTCCTGTTCTCTGTAAGTGATTAAGTCAGCCTGAATGTGATTAGTAGGAAATGTCAACTGAGATAAGCTGCTGGAATCGGGAGGTCAGATCTTTTTAAGCTTTTCACAAATTCCTATTGGACACGTGTAACCTGGAGTGTCACACCCCTGTGTATCACTGAGTCATAAAACACAACAGTGAGCAGCAGAAGTGAGATCCTATGCAGATTGCACATGAGGATTGGTGAGGATTAATAAAGCTAGGGATGATGAGTGGCATAACACTTTCAGATGTTTAGCCCATACGCTGACTCCCCTAGATTTCTGCTACAGAGCATTCCTCAGACCAATATTCATCTCTCTCTCTCTTTCCAGGTACCTCCACACATTTCCATCCAACCAGTTAATATGTTTATTCACTCTTAGCTTAGCGAGGTACAGCACGGAAACAGACCTAGGTCCTGGCTCCAGCCTCTGTAGCTGGATCCTCACCTTCCTGACCCACAGACCACAATGAGTGATGATAGACAACAGCACCTCCTCCATGATAATCCTCTGCACTAGTGCTCCGCAAGATGTGTACTCAGCCTCCTATGTACTCCCCATACACTCACGACTGTAGCAAAATTTCATAGGAATGCCATCTACAGGTTTGCTGATGACACCACCGTTGTAGGCCAGATAGCAAACAATGATAAATCAGAATACAGGAAGGGATAGAGTGCTTGATGTCATGGTGCAATGATAATAATCTTTCTCTCAATGTCAGCAAAACAAAAGAACTGATCATTGACTTCAGGAAGAGAGGAAGAGGACACGTTCCTATTTTCATCATCAGGGCTGAGGTGGAGAGCGTTGAGAGTGTCAAATTCCTCACAGTGACAATAGACACGATGGTCAAGAAGGCACAACAAAGCCTCTTCTTCCTCAGGAGGCTCAGGAAATTCGACATGTCCATAAGGTCCCTCACCAACCTTTACAGATGCACGATAGAAAGCATTCTACCTGGATGCATAACATCTTGTTACAGCAACTGTTCTGCCCAGGACGATAAAAAACTACAGAAAGTTGTGTGCACAGCCCAGACCACATGGAAGCCAACCTCCCATTCATGGACTCCAGCTATACTTCTTATTGCCGCAGTAAGGCTGCTAACATCATCAAAGACACCTCCCACCCCGGTAATACTCTCTTCCAACCTCTTCCGTCAGGCAGAAGATACAGGAGCTTGAGCTCCAACTGGGTCAAGAACAGCTTCTTCCCTGCTGTTATTATACTGCTGAATGGACATTTAATTTCAAATCTAATGTTGACGTTGCTTTTGTGTCCCTCCTGTGCAGTTGTAACCTTGTGTGCCTTGCCCTGTCTAAGCACCCTATGATCTGAATGTCCTTGTTTGCTACGATCTTCCTGTACAGCTTACAAAACAAAACTTTTCACTGTACTTAGGTACATGTGATAACAACAAATCAAGTCAGTCCAACTCATTCATGTTGACCAGGCATCCCCAATTAATCTCGGCCGACTTACCAACATTTGGCCCATATCCCTCTAAACCCTTCCTATTCATGAACACATCCAGATGCCTTGTAAGTATTGTAATTGTACCACCCTCCACCACTTCGTCTGGTAGCTCATTCCATACATGCACCAGCCTCTGCGTGAAAAAGTTGTCTCTTAGGTCCCTTTTAAACCTTTCCCCTCTCACCTTAAACCTATGCCCTCTAGTTCTGGACTCTCCAACCCTGGGTAAAAGACTTTGGCTATTCACCCTCATGATGCCCCTCATGATTTTGTAAACTCCTATAAGGTCACCAATCAAACTCCGACACCCTAGGGAAAATATCCCCAGCCTATTCAGCCCATCCCTGGGAACATCCTCGTAAATCTTTTCTGCACCTTTTCAAGTTTACAGCAATCTTTCAATCCTAGAGCAGACTTACACCAATTCTTTATGATCACCATCTACAAATGTTCTAATTTCATCCTCTTCACACATTCCAAACTCTCACTCATGACCTGCCATATTCTCTGAGTACAGAAGAAAGTGAACACTTCTAGAGAACCTCGGATGAACCTAAATGCCGACTATGTTGATGACTGAAGACAAACAGCCTTTAATGATCAACAACGTGTTTGCATAGGCAATGGGGAAATGAGGGTCATAGAGTCATAGAGCTGTACAGCATGGAAACAGACCATTTGGTCCTCCACACACCAGCACTTGCCACCAGTCACTCATGCCAAATTGTTATCACCCCTAACTGAATGTTACAATGCAGAGTCTGAACATTTTCCCATGTCAGCAATAATTCATGCTTTTCATCTTTTGCAGGTCATTCAAGAGAGATGGAGGAGCAGCATTAGAAAGAGGCCGAAGAATTTTGTGGAGGGAACAAGTCTGATGGTATACCATCACATACCTCTTACATCCTGTCCAGCAGCTCAGATTCATGCATCTTGGTGAGAACAGCAGGAAAGATGCATATCACGTGTGAGCAGGACCAAATGTGGGAATCGGGGACAAGCTGAGCTTTTCCAGCAACTTTGTTATTGTTCCTGATTTACAGCATCCACAATTCTTTCAGTTTTTATGAAACAGCTGAAGATGTCCGGGCCTAGACTATTACTCTGAAGAACTCCTACAGAGACATCCTGTCAGCGATGCCAATATCCCATGAATGAATAGAAAAAATTTACACTTTCTGAACCTTTGAATCAGTCCATAATTCAAGAAAGCAACAGGCACCCTGACAACAGCTCAGCCTGCCTGAAAGTTAGATCCTCAGAGCTGCTTCTGAAGGATCTTGAATTCACCTGAAAAGCATTGCCAGGGGTTGTTGTCTCAGCTGGCTGATGTACCACGAACTCTGAAGGAATTCTACAATCACTGATTCCAATCATTTGCACTCTGATCTTCAAGTGAAAAGATAAGAAAACTATTTTGTTTTAATATTCATTGACATCAAACTCTGTTATTTTACAGTATAATGTTTGTGTGTAATGTTGTATAAGACAAAGACAGTCTGGATTTGAATATGGGATAAAATAATACTCCTGGTTTAAATCTCAGACAGTCTGCTGCACATCACTTTAAGAACTAATTTCATAAAACAGAGAATTGCAAATCACATCATAGTTGTTCAAACTCAAACCACTCTGCTTATGGACAGAAAGAAGGTGCTCTTGTTGTAGTATCCCTACCTCTGAGCCAGGAGACTCAGGTTCAAGTCCTATCTGCTCTAGAAATGAGTCATAATATTTCTGAACAAGTTGTTTAAGTAAAAGTACATACATACAGACAGACAGAAAGAAGGAAGAACAATAGAGTGCAGTCTATTTCTCTCCCCTGTCCAGAACACAGTTCAGAGAAAGCAATTCAACACTTGCCAAATGTTGGAGTTGCAAGACAGAAGAGCTATCTAGTTCTGAAGAAGAGATTGCCTCCAGATTAGATTCACCCCATGTAAATTCCAACTCAAGTTTCATCCTTTGTGTTTTGAATCCACCCAGGATCACAGGTATCTCTGTGACATTCAATGTCCCTCAGGCAGCTATTCTTGCTGCATCCTGAGATCCACATTCAGTGCCATATGTCGCCATATGCACACTCTTGATCCAGTTCTGAAGAAGGGTCACTGGACCTGAAACTTTAACTACAACCAACATTCCTAGATCCAGTGGGTGTACAGCAGAGCTCCTGTACTCTTCTGAACCATTTCAGTAAAGGAAGAAGGGAATGTGCAAGTGAATTGGGATATTGCAGTCATGTTTCTGTATTCCTGAGGGATGTGGTTTTATGGATCACAGGAACAATCCACTCTTCAAGCCTCCTGTGCCATTCAATAACATTAAGGATGTTCTTTCAAACTACATCTACCCACAATCTTACTGTATCCCACCCCCTTTCCCTCACCCCCAATTCCTTTTATCTGTAGGTCTATTCATCTTAATTTTGAATATACTCAAAAATGAAGCTCATGCACAATCCTCTTCTAGATATGGATTAGTTAATTTTTACTGAAAGTGTGGTGAGTCTGTGTGAATTCTCAGCGACAGGAAGTGGTTGAGGCCAAAACACTTAATGATTTCAAGAAGGAGTTAGATATAGTTCTGACAACAAAAGGGATCAAAGGGTATTGGGCAAAAATGGGAACAGGATACTGAGTTGGATGATCAGTCATGATCATATTAAATGATGGAGCAGGCTCAAACAACCAAATAGCTTACGCCTGCTCTTATGTTCGTGTTTCTAATTGGGTGCATGATCAGCTGTTATTAACATATTTGCAAATTGTTTTTGATTGGCTTAACCATGTTTGAACACCTTCCCACCTGACTGTCTTCGCTGAATACAGCCAGTTTATTGCAATTTACAGTTCTTATTCAATTTAAGTTTTCTATTCAGTGCCGTATTATCACTGTAATTAAAAAGTGTCAATGTAATTAGCAAGTATTACACCAATCTGGCTTCCAGATAACGAGTACGGCTCTGAACCTGTAGCTGTATTTCCTTAAAAAATGGGAGCTCAACAGCCTGGTTACACAACAATACCTTCAAACAGCAGTTTGATAGTCGCAAGATGATTTGTTTCGCTGACGTTTGTGAGGCTGGTGGTAGTTTCATTGGTCTTGAAAATAATGCCATGGGATCATTTATCTCCACTTGAGGGTGAGATAGGCTCAAAGTCTCATGCAAGAGACAGCGTGTGAGATAGTATTGCATTCCAACAGTACTGCACTGGAGTGCTAGCTTTGATTTTAAACTCAAATCCTAGAACAGAACTTGAATCCATAACATTCTGAGTCAGAGGCGAGGGCGATAACAACAGAACCAAAGATGACATGGCTAGGTTAAAATTACAAGTAGTATAATATAGATGTTTAATGAGAAGAAAAAAGCCATAGGAAATTGATTACATAAGGTTGAGAAGTACAAAATTATTCTTTTTGGTAGAGACAAATAGAAAAGTAACACCTCCTATAAATGGTCAGAGGTTTGGCAATCATAGGAACCTGGTTGTCCTTGTGTATGCATCACCAAAATTTAATGAATATTTACAGCAAGCAGTTGGGAAAGAAACTGATATGTTAGCTTTTATTATAACATCTGCATTGGTTGGCACGGTGGCTCAGTGGTTAGCATTGCTGCCTCACAGCACCAGGAACCCAGGGTTGATTCCACCCTCAGGCGACTGTCTGTGTGGAGTTTGCACATTCTCCCCGTGTCTGCGTGGGTTTCCTCCGGGTGCTCCGGTTTCCTCTCACAGTCCAAGGATGTGCAGGCTAGGCGGATTGGCCACCCTCAATTGCCCATAGTGTTCAGGGATGATTGTCTTTTAAATCAAGACAGCATTTAGCTGTGTATGGCATCAAGGAGCCCAACAGAAACTAAAGTGAATGGGAATCGGGGGAAACTTTCCATTTGTTGGAATCATGCTAGCACAAATAAAAATGATAATTGGAAGTTAATCATCACAGTCCCAGGGTATCACTGTAGGAGTTCCTCAGGATTGAATCCTAGGCCCTGGAACTCCCTTCCTGACAGCACAGTGCGTGGACCTACACCCCAAAAACTGCAGTGGTTCAAGACAGTAGCTCATCACTCTGTAAATTGCAATTAGGGATGGGCAATAAATTCTGACTGAGCCAGTGATCCCCACATTCCATGAATGAATTGAAAACATACACCTTTCATGATCATGAGAAATCCGAACATACCTTACAACCAATAAAGCGTATGAAGGACAGTCACTGGTGTAATTTGGGGAACAATGCAGTCAAGTGTGTGCAGTAAAATCCCACAAATAACTTTGAAAAAAATGCCCAGTCTGTTCAGGCTTTGGCAAAGGAATCGATGTTGGCCATTTCTGAAGAAGATTCAGGAACAAAGTTGCTGGAAAAGCTCAGCAGGTCTGGCAGCATCTGCGAAGGAGAAAACAGAGTTAATGTTTCGGGTCTGGTGACCCTTCCTCAGAACGGATGGTGGCTGGTTTCTGAAGAAGATTTGTTGGATTGAAACGGTAGCTCCGCTTTCCTACCTTCACAGACGCTGTTAGGCCTGCTGAGTTTCTCCAGAATCTTTTGTTTATATTTCAGAACTCCAGCATACACAATATTTTTGCTTTATTAGTGTTGGCCTGGAAACGTGGAGAACGCTCCTACCCTTCTTCGAATAGTGCCAAGTTCTCATTAACACCTTGTAAGAGAAGGCAGTGTTTTGGTTTAATTTCTCATGCAAAGGATCAATACAGTTTAAAATAATAATCTAAATGCATCTTTTTTGACATGATCTCTTGCACAATGTACTTATATAAATTTTTTTTTATAGAACCCATACAGTCTGGGAACAGGCCCTTTGGCCCAACAAGTCCACACTGACCCTCAGAGCATCCCACCCAGACCCATCCCCCTAATCAATGGGCAATTTAGCATGGCCAATCCACCTAGACTGCACATCTTTGGACTGTGGGAGGAAACCCACACAGACATGGGGAGAATGTGCAAACTCCACACAGACAGTTGCCCAAGGGTGGAATTGAACCTAGCTCCCTGGTGTTGTGAGGCAGCAGTACTAACCACTGAGCCACCATGCCATCCCATTTACCTGGAATGGTAGGCCTAACATACCATGAACGGCTTCCTGGGATTGTATTCATTAGAGTTTAGAAGGTTGAGGGGAGATCTAATGGAAACTTACAAGATAATGCATGGCTTAGAAAGGGTGGACGCTGGGAAGTTGTTTCCGTTAGGTTGGAATTCTATGACCCATGGGCACAGACTTAGAATTAGAGGGAGTCAATTTAGAATGGAAATGAGGAGACATTTCTTCAGCCAGAGAGTGGTGGGCCTGTGGAATTCATTGCCACGGAGCGCAGTGGAGGCCGGGACGTTGAATGTCTTCAAGGCAGAGATTGATAAATTCTTGATCTCGCAAGGAATCAAGGGCTACGGGGAGAGTGCGGGTAAGTGGAGTTGAAATGCCCATCAGCCATGATTACATGGTGGAGTGGACTCGATGGGCCGAATGGCCTTATTTCCACTCCTATGTCTTATGGTCTTATGGTCTTATTTACATTCACTAGAAACTATTATTCTACTTCTGCACACATCACTTGTAAGATTACAAACTGATTTTTAGTGTTTAATTTAGGATTGCAGACCCAGCATGGTAAACAATTCGAACATCTACCTAGAACTGCTGCCTCATTACATGGTTCCACATGTTTAAAAGAGAAGGGTTAGGACAACTGACTTGAGATCCGTAGATTAATTTTTTGAAGATCACTGCAAGTAGGAACAACACCTCAGTATTGTGTTCAAATAGAATTATCAAATTTTCCTCATTTTGTATGTATAATGATTAGATCATATTCAAGATGTCACGAGTTTGAGAAAGATAGCTATTTTGTTATGTCTCACAGCTAGTATACAGTATACCTTTAAGACATAAGCTCATGATATCATCATTATATCCTAACATATGACCCAAGGGTAGAAAAGACTCAGTCTCTATTTTAAGTCAGGCAACTTGAAGCAGGACATGCTGAGCGAATGTGATCCTGTTCATAACTGAATTGCTTAATATTGGCCCTGACGCTAAAGTGTTTGTGACTGTGTTATATCTCTATACCAGCAGTGGTAATAAAACATCTTCAGTTACCAATTATTTCAGAGGACTTTCTCCTTCAAAGACAAAGGAGAATCAATGAGATACATCAACAGTGAGGAGTTAGAGAACAACCAGAAACGTGCAGTGGGCAGACAGCATGATTCAGAAATTCAAATATATGGATAGCAGCAAAATTTCTAAAACATGTAACTAACCCAGATGATGAAAAGTCAAAGAGAGAGAGGGGGAGGTGGATAGAAGATAGATAAACGAGAAGATAGGTTGAGAGGAGACAACTTGGAGCTTATGAAGTCCACATTGATACCCTTGGGTTGCAGGGTTCCCAAGCGAAATATGCGATGCTGGTCCCCAAGCCTCCGCTTGGTTTCCCCGATGTAGAGGAGGCCACATGTATACTGCATCCGCTGTACCCGTTGTGGCCTCTTCTACATCGGGGAAACCAAGCGGAGGCTTGGGGACCGCTTTGCGGAACACCTACGCTCAGTTCGCAACAAACAACGACACCTCCCAGTCGCGAACCATTTCAACTCGCCCCCCCCACTCCTCGGACGACATGTCCATCCTGGGCCTCCTGCATTGCCACAATGATGCCACCCGAAAACTTCAGGAACAGCATCTCGTATTTCGCTTGGGAACCCTGCAACCCAAGGGTATCAATGTGGACTTCACAAGCTTCAAAATCTTCCCTCCCCCTACCACATCCCAAAACCAGCCCAGCTCGTCCCCACCTCCCTAACCATTCCTCCCACCTCAAGCCCCACCCCCATCTCCTACACACTAACCTCATCCCGCCCCCTCGACCTGTCCGTCCTCGCTGGACTGACCTATCCCCCACCTAAATCCCCACCTACATTCACCTTTACTGGCTCTAACCCCGCCTCTTTGACCTGTCTGTCTCCTCTCAACCTATCTTCTCCTCTATCCATCTTCTACCCGCCTCCCACTCTCTCCCTATTTATTTCAGAATCCCCTTCCCCTCCCCCATTTCTGAAGAAGGGTCTCGACCCAAAACATCAACTTTCCTGCTCCTCTGATGCTGCTTGGCCTGCTGTGCTCATCCAGCTCCACAACGTTTTATCTCAGATTCTCCAGCATCGGCAGTTCCTACTATCGCTGATGAAAAGTCAATCCTGATCATGGTGCTACGTTGCAAAAGTAAAGCAAGCTCAGTTCAATGTACAACACACCAGCCACGTATGAAGCTGCTGAGGAAGAACACTCTGATGATTGAGCATTGAGGTTGGTTGACAGCTACTAGCAGCAACACAACCAAGTTGTCAACCAAAAACCAACAGGGAGCTGTCCAAAAGGAGATACAATCAAGTGAGGATGGGTTGTTGAACCTCCGAAGCTCTACATTGAAGATGGAATCTTATTAACTTTGCTTTCCCTTTAAAGGTTTTGAGAAGATTTGTAGCTCGGGTTGTGCATGAGGTTGTAGACTTGCTCGCTGAGCCAGTGGGTTTGGTTGAATCAGACCCTTAGGTATCAGGGTAGCCCACAAACTAACGACCACACTGTGACAGCTACTGACGAACGTAAAGGATCCCATACCCAAAACCTGCAAGACTGGGGTAATATACAAAATACCATGCAAAGACTGTGAGAAACACTATATAGGCCAAACCAGAAGAAAATTAACAATACATGACCGCCAACTAGCCGCCAAGAGACACGACCAATTCTCACTTGTCTTACTACACACGGACAACGACGGACACGAATTCGACTGGGACAACACATCGATAATCGCATAAGCCAAACAGAGGCACATCAGGGAATTCCTGGAGGCCTGGTATTCCAACTGGAACTCCATCAACAAACACATTGAACAAGACCCTGTGTACAAACTGCTGAGGATCAGAACCAGAAGTGGTACCAAACACTCCAACAAACTGAGCCAAACAAATAACAAACAGGACGTAACACCGACGCTTCACTGGAGGCGCACTGATGATGTTATGTAGCAGGGTGACAAAATGTCTGCAATCAAACACACCAGCTTGGCGAGCAAGTCTAAAATCTTTGCTTTTCCTGTTTGCATGGTTTATCAAATTGATAACACAGGCCTATGTACAACCCTATATTTCTGTTTTTAATTTATTTATTCTCTTGAAAAATGTGGAATATTGTGTTATGTCTCTATCTTAAGTGGGACACTTGAATCATTTGCGATTTATATGAGTGACTTAGATGAAGGGTTAGAAGGTATGGATTCCTAATTTGGTATTGCCACAAAGATCAGTGCGAAAGTTGTGAAGAGAAATAATGACAGTGCAAACAGATATTAATGGATAAAGTGAGTGGGCAAAGATTGGCAAATAGACGGTAATGTGGGAAAATGTGAAATTGTCTATTTTGGACAGAAGGGAAAAACAAGGATAGTTTCTAAATGCTGAGAGATGCAGGGCTCTGAAACTCAGAGAAATCTGGGTGTCCTAGTACACGAATCACAAAAAGTTAAGATGTGGGTACAGCAAATAATTAGGAAAGCTAACAGAGTGTTATTACTTATCACGAGAGAATTGAGTAGAAAGGTCGAGGTGTTATGCTACAGTTGTATGTGACACTGGTGACACCCCATCTGGAGCACTGTGCAAAGTATTGATCACCTTATTTAAGGATGGATAAAAATGTATTGGAAGCAGTTCCAAGAAGATTTACCCGACAAATAACTGAAATGAAGGGGTTACCTTATGAGGAAAGGTTGGAAACACTAGGCCTGTTTCAGCTGAACAAAAGTTCTGAGGAAGGGTCACCGGACCCAAAACATTAACTCTGTTTTTTCCTTCACAGATGCAGCCAGAGCTGCTGAGTTTTTCCAGCAACTTGTTTTTGTTCCTGATTTACAGCATCCGCAGTTCTTTCAGTTTTTGTTTCAGCTGATGTTTAGAAGATGATGCGACCACTTGATTGAAACATGTGAGATCCTGAAAAGTCTTGATAGGGCAGACTTGGAGACAATGTTTCTTTACTTGGGAAAATCTAGAGCTAGGGATCACTGTTTTAAAATCAGGAGGCACCAATTTAAAACAGATAAGGTGATTTTTGTTTTCTCTCAGACGGATAGGAGTCTTTGGAGCTCTCTTCCTGAAAAGGTGGCAAAACCAAAGTCCTCAAATAGTTATAAGGCAGAAGTGGATAGATTCTTATTAAGCAAATGGCAAATTGTTATCATGGGTCGATGGGAATGTGGATTTGAAGTTACAATCAGATTAGCTGTGATCTTATTGAATAGCAGATTGGGTTAAAGGGGCTGAATGGCTTGCTGCTGTCCCAAGTTTGTATGTTTGAATGTGTGTATGTTCAAATGACATGCTGCTGGAAGTGTGCTACTGTTTGTAATCAAATAGTTTGGTATAAACCCAGAAAATGAAGTGCCCGTGACAATAATGTATACGTACCAGGAACTGCAATTCATGTGTTAAATCATCCAGTGCTAAGTTACCCATGTCTATTTCTTTTGTTACCACAACTAACATAAATATTGTTCATCAGGTTTAAATACCCTGCTGGAAGCAAAGGCCCAGGATACAGTGGCAGATCAATATCCTCCATTGTGTATGGACCCCATGCCTTTTCTTCAAATCGATGTAAATGCGTCGAAAAGAATTTAGAATCTAGCACAGATAATTTGGAACTTAGGGATCTAAGTTACTTCAGTAAGTGTTACGGGGTGGTTTGTTGCTACAACAGGGGCACAGTGCCAATTTGACTTTCATTTCCTTCCACAACAGATTGCTTACTCAGTCAGAGAAATCCTTCTGATAAATGAATACAGCTAGAGTAAAACCATGGCCCTCAAGATTTACAAAACTAGAATCAACATAATTACTTTTGTTATAACCTACTCAAAAGGTGGAATAATTCAAGCATCTTTTCTAAGATGTTAGATTTTTCCAGATGCCAATTTATTCGTTCTGATGATAACACAATTCTTCTTATGGGTAATCTGACTGAAGTTCTGTCAGCTTGCTAAATATCTTTAATTTGCAATTGTAACATTAACATTTCATTAATAAATCATTCACCATTTCAATGCTTGTATTTTGCTGATGGTTATAACGTGACTTAAAAAATTAAAATTACTGATATTCAAAGTCCCTAAATATGGTTTCCATTTAGCTTTGTTTAAAATGTCATTTTCCGTTACTTCTTGTGTGCTACAAGCCAGATGGACTAGCAAAAAGTCAATTTCTGATTTTTAATGGGCTAAGTTTATATAAGTTCAGCTAACTTTCCAATGGAAATGGCAATGTGTGTAGTCACTGTTTGTTTACAAGAAGAGTTCAATGTTTAAATGTTACACATTTAAATCTCATTGGAATAAATGTGTTAGCCATACTGACCGATTTAAATTGGGCACATGAGAAATTGCGTCCACTTCCTAAATTATGTCTAAACATGTCTGCACTAAAGCCAAGAGAGTGATAATCTAAAACAAAAGTTTTCTTTCATTTCTTGATCAATCTTGTTTTTTTTTTGCTGCCTAGGTGGCCTATGACCTTGCAAAATGTCGGCAATTACTGCCTTGGATAAGGTCAGTAACAGGACACTGGAAGCTATTCCTTTTGGGGTTATTGCGCAGCACACACATACATTTAAGTCCAGTGTCAGCCTGACAAAGCCCAAACAAAAATAACAAAACCAAGACTATGCTATGAGGGACAGCTGCTCACAAGGTCAGTCTGAACTTTGCGTAAATTAACTCAATGCTTAACCCTCAAAGGGTGGCAGTCACGTAACTGTGCTGTGTCATTGAATATGACAAGTTTGCGTTTCTGCCTAAGCAAGTGACATTAGAAACATTGCTCAAAGCCCTTCCCAATAGTGCAAAGCACAAGATTAATAAATACCATTAATCTTCTTGTCCAGTTGGAGCGGACTGCCAATCTGAAACTAGCAGCTGGACTGTGTGAATTTCAGCAGACAACACCTATGCTCTACTGTGGGCTGCAAATAATGTTTTAACAGCCATAAAACAGATCCCCAAGCTGTGAAACATGCACAAAGCTTCCCTTTGCCTCAGTCAGCTTTCACATCTTTATGGGAATTGCTGCTGTATTGTTATTCATCTGTTAGTGTATTGTGTAATATATAACAAATCAGTTAAACATACAACTTTCTGTTTTTTGCATGTGTCTAGATCCTGTCCTAAATAATCCTTCTTTTTATTAAAAAACACACAATATAATTGCATTAAAATTGCATCATCATCCCAGAAAAGAAACTAAGTCAGCCACGTAAATAACGTCAAACAAGCTTGGTAAACCCTGCAATGATTCATCTCTCCAAATTTCACTCTACTCCCCAACTTTCACTCCAAACATTCAAAAACCAGGATTAAGGATCCTGGGGTGGAAATCCTGCTTGCTGAGACTGCCTGAGATCAATGGCCAGAAACTCTGCAGCAGCGCCATCAAGGGGGTGATGGTTGCTACAAGTACTACATCTATCCAACTCCTCGGCTAAAGGAGGGACTCAGGCAGAGATGAGTGGTAGGAGGAGGCATGGCCGAGTTTGAAGTGGTGGTTACGGCAAGAGTGTGGTTTTTAGTGCGCCACTCTCCCACCCTTCCTAATGCCAGGTTCCTCAATCAGACTTGCTTGTCATGACCTCTATATGATTGCAGGCAAGGATGCACAAGAGGCCTGTATAGGAGGAGTGGAGAAATCTTAGATACTTGACTGAATTTCCCACATCTACTCTCTCTACATTATTACTTAATATCATCTCTAGATGACTTGCTAGTGAATTTGTGAATTTCTGGCCCACATCAAATATATGCTACATCATTTATTGTTTGTTTCATATTTGCATTCAGTTCAATGTCTGCATGGATAGATTTATGCTTCTCCATCAGTCTGTTTAAAGGTGGCTTGCAATATGCAGTGCATGGCCTTCCACCACTAACCCATCCATCTCTGACCTGTTTCCCATTGTATATGTGTTTTGGGTGTGCGGCAGTGGAGGTTTTAAGTAGCCCACCTGCTCTTTGACTTATTGAGGCCCTCAAGTGATCAATTAATGGCAGTCTAAATACCTTTTTTCACCCCTGCTGCTATTTCACTCATAGTAGGAAGAACTCCATACCGTTTGGGAAGTCCAACAGCTTTTATTAGGTTAGCTGGTGTCAAGCACAGTGAGAGGACCTGTTTTGGGGATCTGTTGTGCCTCCCCACCATCCAAGCCATACTGCCTCTTTTAACCCCATACACCAGCTTCTGAAGCCTAACCTCACCACCCTGGTGGCGACTCTTACAGGGCACTGCCAGCCAGGATCTTGAATGACACCAGACCTGACTTTATTTGGATGTTTGGGTCAAAATATGAGCATTTATGTTCCTGGTCCTCCAAGGGTCTTTTGCAGTCTCCTGCGAAGTAGTAGCTAGCCTCAACATGGCTGCCATTAGCTTTTCTGCTCACTCTGAATGTGCTCCTGCCTCTTGGTTCTGCTCAGTGTCACTAATTGGGCAGCAAGCTTGTCTCTGGCACAGTTAGGACATTTATGCTTGCTGATTGTGTCACATGAATTACATGGATGCAAAGTGGATTTCAGACCAGAAATTTATCTAAGCATTGGGTTCTTGACATCAAAATGAAGACCTGAAAGATTGAGACCTGCCTTTTCTGTAGACCCCAATGCTCTGTGTATTTCCAATCATTTCTGTTCAAAATATTTGCTCTTGTGATGTTTCTGCTCTCACAATTGCAGAGAAAATGAACACACTTAAAGAGAAAGTCATTTTGACAAAATGTATAAACTATATGAACATCAAAACCAAGTTGCAAGTAGAATATTCAGAAGCTGCGTCATATGTTTAATAAGCCATGAGTAATAGTGTCATTTGCTGCATCACTCATATAAGTCATTGCATATGAAACTTACTTGGTGCTTATTAGTGAGCCATTTGTATTCATTATCAAGGTGTGACTTCTTCACATGTGAAAGTGGATAATGGAACTGAGTCACCCCATTTTCACCTTCAAAGAGACATCTGGCCTGCAAAAATATATATGATGACAATACATGAAGAATTGTTTCATCTAAACAGATCATCAGTAAATTATTTCCAGTACATTTTTGGAAAGCAGAATGGCAGATGTTTGTCCATTTATACTGTGTCGAATGAGCCATAAACAGAAACTGTGTAAATGTTCACCATATGTTAGTTGTTAACAAATGAAATTAATACTGCATTTAACAATGAAATTCACAAATGTGTAATTTTACAAATGAAATTCAATCTTGAGAAGTGCAAATGGTTTTTAACAACAGATAAATAATTGGACATCGCTTTTTTTGTTTAGGCGTTAGAGTATCTGAACTCAAATTGCCCTGCATAATACGCTCAGTCTGTTTCTTTTAAACCTCATTCTACTGTGAAACAACTGAAAATAGCCTAGCCCAGCAATAGGGGAGATGGTGGTGTAATCTAGAATCACAGGCATCCGGGGGCAAAGGTTCAAATTTGACCATAGTAGATGATGAAATTTAAACTCAAAAAAAATGTTTAGAATAAAAAGTTGGTCTAATGATGACCAAATAATCAATAGTTGTAAAGATTTAACTGGTTCACTAATATCCTTTAATGAAAGAAACCTGTTGTCCTGACGTGGCCTGGCCTATGTGTGATTGCAGATCCACAGCAATGTAGTTGACTCCTAACTGCCTTCTGAGCAATAAATGTTGACTTAGACAATGATGTCAAAAACACAAGAAATTGATAGATACTCAATCTCAAGGAACTATCACTCCTACCCCAACCCTTTAACTTCATACTTAACTGAGATTTGTCCAGTTCTCATTTTTGGCCAACTAAGACAATTTTATAATGTTTCAGTTTTCCTGGCTAAACCTTTGAACTTGAAAACTTCTCTACAAACTCTCTGTCAAGCTAAAACCCTTCTTCTAGAGTGAGTGTTCTCCAGCACTGACACTTGATTTTTTCTTTCTAATCATTCATGGGATGTAGGCCTTACTAGCTGGCCAGCATTTGTTGCCCGTCCCTACTTGCCCTTGTGAAGGTGGTGATGAGCTGCCTTCATGAATCGTTAAAGTCCATCTCCTGTAGGTAAACATTATTCTGTTAGGGAAACCATTCCAGGATTTTGATCGTGCCAGAAGAAAAATGAACTGAACTAAACTAGTGGCCCCTTGACTGCTTTTTCTGTCAAACGCTGTAGTATAAACATTCATGAACAGATAGGCTACTAGATGCATAACTGAATCAAATACTTTCTTGGGAATAGTGTATTTGATTCTCTGTTCCAAATTACTTTCTCAGCTCTTAAAAGTTATCTTTTCAGAGTTGAAACCAAAATTTATATTCTCCCATTTAAAAATTCAGATTCTCAGATGATGCCAATATATGGTATGCACATATCACAGAAGATAGACGAGGCAAAGGATTATGCAATAAATGGTAGGATACTAAGAAGATTAGAGGAACAGTAGGATCTTGAAGAACATGTTCACAAGTCACCAAATATATTAGGACTGCTAAATCCTCACAGTGCCAGGGACCTGGGTTCAATTCCAGCCTTGGGCAACAGTCTGTGCAGACTCTGCACATCCTCCCCATGTCTGCGTGGGTTTCCTTTGGGTGCTCCAGATGCCTCCCACAGTCCAAAGATGTGCAGGTGAGGTGGATTGGCCATGCTAAGATGCACATAGTGTCCAGGGATGTGCAGGCTAGGTGGGTTAGCCATGGGAAATGCAGGGTTACGGGGAAAGAGTAGGGCGTGAGTCTGGGAGGGCTGCTCTCCAGAGGATCAGTGTGGACTCGATTGGCCAAATGGCTTGCTTCCACACTGTAAGAATTCTATGATTCTATGATATGATGTTAAATATATCAGACAGAATGTCTTATTTTATAAGCCAAGACATAGATATAAGAGCGGGGAGGTTATGCTAGTATTGTGTAAAATTGAAGTTAAGGCATATGCATATCATTACAACACTGTATTAATGGAGTAATGCAATCTTACTACTGAGTGTACAGAGCAGTGGAGAAAGACTGAATAGGCTGGAGATGTTTTCTTTGCAACTGAAGAAGCTAATGTGAGATTTAATTGAAGTGTATAAAATTATGAAGGGTCAACAAATTGAACAGGAAGGGCCTATTCCCTCAGCAGGGAGAAAGGTTAGAGCAAAATTGGTGGTCAGCCTTTTTCATCTAGAGGTTGGTGAAAGTCAAGATCCCAATGCCTGAAAGGTGACAGAGACAGAAACTCTTACTGCATGTACTTGAAGTGCCACACTTACATGATATAGACCAGAAACTAGAAAATTTAATTAGGCCTATTAGTGATAGTATCAGCTGATACAAACACAATGGACCCAGTGCTATCTATATTCATGTTGTATATTGTCTACGGTCTAACTTCACATGCAACAACTTGTGGTGAATTTTAGGATAAGTTATAGTTGCTTAGCATCTCACTACTTCCCTGCAGCACATGTTATTCCAGACATTAATCATTGTTTGCTTAAAGAAGTGTCCAAATTTATTCTCACTGGTTTATTCTTATGGGATTTGACCTTACTGTTCTGTGTAATATCAACATATGAAAAATGTACTTATTCTTTGAGTATTTGATAGCATTTAGTAATAATGTTTCAATTGAGTGACTGGCCCCTTAAAAGACCAGGTGTTGTTAGGAAGTATCATCATACAATGGGGCTATTGTTTCAACCTGATCTTTGTGGGTCAGGAAATTGCAGGTCCACTACATTGGTTTTGCATGCGTGAAGGAATATCTGGTAAAACAACAAGTCCTCATGCTCCAATGATTGCTCATTTCATCTGTGGTGCATTGTTCAAAGTCTGATGAATTGTGACTTCCTGATGAAGGATGCAATTTGTGACCTGGAAACCTCAGCAAAAAGTGAGATAGTGTCAACTTGCATAGTTTTTTGACACCAGTGGTACTTAATTTCATGGAGAAGTTATGTCAAGGGTAACTGATACTATGCTGAACCCTTTGTCATCTAAAAGGGATTTTATTTTTCTCATGCTCTTGTATATGAGCAGATGATTCTGTAGTGGTAATGTCACTGAATAGTACTGGAGAAGCTCAGGTTTGCACTCTGGAACATACATTCAAATCCAACCATGTCAGTGGTAGAATTTTAAGTTTAGTGAATAAATTTAGTCTTAGTGATGGTGACCATGACAGCCATCATCAATTGTTATAAAAGCCAATCTGAAACTCTTTAAGACTACAAGGCCATGACAAATAGGAACAGGTGTACATTGTTTATTCCCTTGAGCCTCCTCTACCAGTTAATAGGATCATGGCTGATCTGACATTCCTTACATTGACTTTTCTGTCTTTTCCCCATAACCCTCAATTCACCTATGGATCGAGAATCTATTTCCCGCTGACTTAAAGATACACAAAGACTCTGCCCCCACACCTCTCTGTGGCAAGAAGCTCCAAAGTCTCAACAACACTGTGAGAGAGTGTCCCATGAGAGAAGACATCCTCTCAGCATTTACCCTGTCAAGCTCCTTAGGAATCCTACATGTTTGAATGAGATCACCCCTCATTCCTCATTCTTCTAAACTCAAGTGAGTAGAGTCCCAACCTGTGTTCATGAGACAATCCCTCCACACCAGGGATCATCCCAGTGAAAATTCACTGAATTCCCTCCAATGAATTAATACACTTCCATAAGTAAGGGGAACAAAACTGCTCACAGTACTCCACATGTGTTTCATCAGCACCTTGTACAGTTGCAGTAAGACTTCCCTACTTTTATACTCTAAGCCCCTTGAAATAAGGGCCAATATTCCATTAGCCTTCCTGATTAGCTGCTGAATCTATGTGGTAGCTTTCTGCATTTTATGCACACGTATGCCCGAGCCTCTTTTGTGTTGCAGTTTTCCCCATTTACATAATACCTTGTTCTCCCTTCCAAAATGAACAACTTCACATTTTCCCTCATTACACGCCATTTGCCAACTTTTTGTCCACTTCATCTGTCAATATTTCTCTGGAAACTGGTTGTACCTCTCTTGCAAGAGATAACGTATTGTGGAGCTGGAGGAACACAGCAGGCCAGGCAGCATCAGAGGAGCAGGGAAGTTGACGTTTCGCGTCAGGACCCTTCTTCAGAAATGGCAATCTCCGAGTGAGTATCCCTCTTGCAACCTGCCTTTCCACCTGTTTTTATATCATCTATAAATTTGGCTCCAGTATATTTGCATAGTTCCCCTAAATCATTAATATGTATTGCAAACAGTTGCAGTCCTAGCGCAATGCAACTGCAGCACAGCATCCTTAGTTCCGTACTCAAACTCCCTTCAGTAATGGCCAACATATCAATTGCTTTCCTTATTGATTATTGCACATGCATGCTAGCATTTAGAGACTAATGAACAAGAACATCTAGGTCTCTTTGGACATCAACACTTCTTGACTGCTACCCCTTTAAGCTATATTCTGCACTTTTTTTTTGTGAAAGTGGATAACTTCACACTTATTCAGATTATTTTCCACCTGCAACATTCTTGCCCACTGACCTAGTCTGTTCAAGTCTGCTTGAAGCCTGCTTGCATCTTCCTTAAAACTTATATTCCACCCAAATTTTATGTCCTCAGTAAATTCAGAAATACTGCAATTAGTTCCCATATCCAAATCATTTATATAGATTGTGAATAGATGTGACCCAAATATTGATCCTTGTAGAACTCCATAAGTAACAGCCTGCCATTCTGAAATGATCAATTTATTCCTGTTCCTTGCTTTCTGACTGTTAACCAATTCTCAGTCGATATCAGTATGTTACACCCAGTCCCATGGGCTCTAGTTTTGTTTACTAATGTCCTGTGTGGGAACTTAACAAAGCCTTCTGAAAATTACAATGCACCATATCCACTGGTTCTCCTTGATGCTTGCTGTGAGTAATATGCTCAAAAAAGCTCCAAAAAGTTTATCAATCATGATTCCCCTTGCAGAAACCACGTTGACATTGTCAGTCTGGGATTCCAATGGCCCAGGATTCCTTCATGTGGCTTCTGTGGATTCTTCCAGCCTAGGATTACAATGGCCGAGCGTACTGGTCTGTTTCAGTGGCGGCTTCAGCATTAAGATGGGTCCTTGAGGCGTTTTCGATGGTGTTTTCGGTGGCATGGTGATCTGGCCAGAGATTCGGCAGCTTCAACGTCAGCTATCTGCAGCAGTGGAGAATGTGGTTCCTGTCTTTTCCTCAACCTTGGGAACCCATGAACCATGAATTGAACATAGATGGACTACGTCTTAATATTTTTTACTACATGATTTCTGTTATTAATATGGGAGCCGGAGTATGGTGACTTACACATTTTTCACTGTACTTTTTGTAAAAATACAAGGGTCAAATCTATTTCATTCTGCTGAATTCTATCTTTATTTAAAATGCCACAGTACCTTGTGGTATTTTCCATCTCAATTAAATGTGGTACTGGGTGAGTGTTATGCTATATAGTTTGTTAAACTATAAATCCTCCTTTGCTTTGCTTTGTTTTAGGCCTATGTAATGATTAGTGGTAGAGGATACACCACCGTATCTACAGAAGAGGCACTGTTCTCAAATAGTAAGAAGCAATGTTCCCTCTAAGTTGTGCGACTGTGTGCATGCTCAGCACTCCAAGGTTCCACGCAGAGTAAGTGACATTGGCTCTCCCAGAAATCACTGCCATGCACAGACCTCCGTGATCCGTGCATCCAGCAAGAAAATCAGAGGCAACACTTGTTAATTTTATTGTACAGTAGCAATACATGCAACTGAAATTAAATGGTCAAACCTTAGGGAGCTCGTATAGATCCATTTGCTCCCTCTGAAAGATGCAGTAGAAATCCCTGTCCCTTCTCCCTATGTTTATAACATCAGCAGAAAAGTAGAGGTAAAGTAGCATGAACATCGTCTCCTTCAAATCCATTATCATTTAATAACACCTCCCTGAAGCTTTCTTTTCCCAATAAGTAGTCGCAGTCCTATGGGGCTGCTCTCTCATTGAGAGAGGGACAACTGGTGGTGGTTTAACCTGAGGGTCACCCCAGATCAGGCAAGGTGTGATGGCGAGAAGGTCTGGCCTGCTTGGTAATCTCTGCTGGTGTTTGAATTGAATTCATGGTGTTGGTGAAACTCTGCATTGCAAACCAGCCACCCAAGCTAATCCATTACATAATCATGTGCATAAATATATTTTATCTCTCTGATTTCCATTGTGGAAGATGTCATTCCATTTATGCCTTGTTGCTGGCTCAGTGCTTTACTGCTTTCAGTCTATGCTAAATCACAAGGCAAGAAAGAAGTAAGATGAACCTCATGTCTCCAGCTAAAGGGAATAAGTACAAAAAGACAAAGCTTAGCAGAGCAAGGCAGGGAAGTTATCAGCATCCAGGTTGGTTCAGAGTGACTGCATGCTATGACAGTGAGCAAAGAGCCTGGAAGTTGCAACCTGGTCCAGTCCATGAGCATGGTGTGTGTCCCTGACAGCATGGTGTCCTTGCTGCAGCACTATGATGATAGTTGCCAACATAGCCCAAGGTACAGCATTGAAGTACAGTAGCTTCTTGCAAGTAGATCAGAGTTGTGCCATGAGCTTGTTAAAGGTTAGTGCATATTGATGTCAATTTTGGTCGTTGTGGTTTACGTGTGGCAAGTGCCCATGGATGGTACCCTGAGATGTTGGTGCAGGTTTCCCATGGAAACCCTTTGGAGCAGGTGGCAAGATGAATTTGCCAGGCACCTGCTCTAGTTTCAATGTCAAGTTTTCTAGATGTATAGATAGTTTCTTAAGACAGGAAGCCGAATATTAATGAGGCTAGATTAGCCATCAACAAGCCATTTAAAAAGCAAATGTCCCCCTTAATTGACAACACATCAGGGCCTCGCAAGAGATTCATCACCATTTGTCAAATGCATAAAAGGTGGACTGAGATGCTCCTGACATTGAGATTGGCCTTGTCAGACTGCATGTCTGATTCTGCCACAAGGAATTGTTCAATTTCTCTTTCTTTACTTGGTTTTCCACAATAAAATCTCCCAATCTCCACTTGTGCCCACATTTTACCCAACTAATCTTTTCACATACCCAAAGACACTACTCCAGTCTGATTTTATGCTTCTGGTTAGGTTGCATTCATATTCTCTTTTTCCTTTCTTTATCATTGTCTTAGTCAATGTGATTGAGTTGCGTTAATTAAATAACATTAATTAATTAGAGCAGTTAGTTGCAAAATGAACAATAGACGAGTAGAAGGTTAGATAATAGAACATGAGATAACAAGGTGTAGAGCTGGATGAACACAGCAGGCCAAGCAGCATCAGAGGAGCAGGAAGGCTGACGTTTCGGACCTAGACCCTTCTTCAGAAATGGGGGAGGGGAAGGGGGTTCTGAAATAAATAGGGAGAGAGGGGGAGGCAGATAGAAGATGGATAGAGGAGAAGATAGGTGGAGAGGAGACAGACAGGTCAAAGAGGCAGGAATGGAGCCAGTAAAGGTGAGTGTAGGTGGGGAGGTAGGGAGGGGATAGGTCAGTCCAGGGAGGATGGACAGGTCAAGGGGGCAGGATGAGGTTAGTAGGTAGGAGATGGGGATGGGGCTTGAGGTGGGAGGAGGGGATAGGTGGGAGGAAGGACAGGTTAGGGAGGCGGGGACGAGCTGTGGTTTTGGGATGCCGTCGGGGAGGGGAGATTTTGAAGCTTGTGAAGTCCACATTGATACCATTGGGCTGCAGGGTTCCCAAGCGGAATATGAGTTGCTGTTCCTGCAACCTTCGGGTAGCATCGCTGTGGAACTGCAGGAGGCTCAGGATGGACATGTCGTCTGAGGAATGGGAGGGGGAGTTGAAATGGTTCGCGACATTCCTGGATGAGACATTCCACTCCTGTACATCTCAGGTGTCCTTGTTTTTTAAGGACCGCAACTTCCCCTTCACAGTAGTCGAAAACGCCCTCGACCGTTGCATTTCCCGCAACTCATCCCTCACACACTCTCCCCGCAATAACAACCAAAACAGAATCCCCCTCGTCCTCACGTACCACCCCACCAACCTCCGGATCCAACACATCATCCTCCGACACTTCCGCCATCTGCAATCCGACCCCACCACCAAAGACATTTTTCCCTTCCCACCCTTATCTGCTTTCTGGAGGGACCACTTTCTCCGTGACTCTCTTGTACGCTCCACACTCCCCTCCAGCCCCTACACCTCCCCCATCACCTCCATCCCAGGCCCCAAGAAGACTTTCCACATCAAGCCGATGTTCACCTGCACATCAGCTAATGCGGTATACTGGATCCGCTATTCCCGTTGTGGCCTCCTCTACATTGGGGAAACCAAGCGGAGGCTTGGGGACTGCTTTGCAGAACACCTACGCTCAGTTCGCACTAAACAACTGCACCTCCCAGTCGCGAACTATTTCAACTCCCCCTCCCATTCCTCAGACGACATGTCCATCCTGGGCCTCCTGCAGTGCCACAACGATGCTACCCGAAGGTTGCAGGAACAGCAACTCATAGTCCGCTTGGGAACCCTGCAGCCCAATGGTATCAATGTGGACTTCATAATCTTCAAAATCTCCTCTCCCACTACCGCATCCCAAAACCAGCCCAGCTCGTCCCCGCCTCCCTAACCTGTCCTTCCTCCCACCTGTGCCCTCCTCCCACCTCAAGCCCCACCCCCATCTCCTACCTACTAACCTCATCCCACCGTCTTGACCTGTCCGTCCTCCCTGGACTGACATATCTCCTCCCTACCTCCCCACCTACACTCACCTTTACTGGCTCCATCCCTGCCTTTTTGACCTGTCTGTCTCCTCTCCATCTATCTTCTCCCCTATCCATCTTCTATCCGCCTCCCCCTATCTCCCTTTTTATTTCAGAACCCCCCTCCCCTCCCCCATTTCTGAGGAAGGGTCTAGGTCCGAAACGTCAGCCTTCCTGTTCCTTTGATGCTGCTTGGCCTGTTGTGTTCATCCAGCTCCACACCTTGTTATCTCAGATTCTCCAGCATCTGCAGTTCCTATTATCTCTAGATAATAGTACATGATGGTTTTCAATAGGTGCTGCAGATACACTATTTTGTGAAATTACTATTGACGTATGCAGAGTAATGATGTCATAACTGTAATAAACATTCCAGACTGGTAATTCCAAATTCAGCTATGGCCATCGTAATCTGAACATGATGAAAACTGTATTTCTGTCACAATTTTAATCATGAGAAAATTCATTCAAAGTTCTATGTCTGAGCAGTCAGTTAAAGTTTCTTCACTGTAAAAATATTTAGTTGAACACAGCAGGAGCAGTGAAGAACTGAACAGGAATTGAAGAAGAGTCATATCAGAAACAAAGCGTTAACTTTTCTCTGCCTCCAGTGATGCTGCTGGACATGGTGAATTTCTCCAGCACTTTCTTTCTTCATTTCAGATCGCTCGCATCCACAATACTTTGTTTTTATTTATACAAGAACTAACACGGCTGAAAGGAGACAATATACTATTCTGAAGGACTGTGGGGCACTGGTGGTGTGGGCTGGAGTGACCTTTGACTTTTACCCATACTGGGTGAGTAGTCAGCAGAGTTGTCATTCAGCCCATCCTAAGCCTATATTGGAAGACCGTGCCACTTACAATGCTCACAGGCAGATTTATAAAATAGTTCCTACAAGGATATGCAATAGTTATAATTTGCAAATCGTGAGCTCCTGTTGCAGCAAGATGGGCAATACAAAGGCCATTACTCAGTAACAAAACAGGGCTTTATATTGTGCTGTAAAAGTGAACATTCGGGGAGATTTTACTGACCTGGTGTTGACATTGATGTGGGACCAGAATGACCACTATTTAAGAAAATTACCAGATGCAGCACTATTTACAAAATGCTTTAACTTTGTTATATCATATACCATATATGTAATGAACCAATTTGGATTCTTTCACTTAATAATGTTCTCATTCCATACAAAGTTGGTAAAGAATATAACTAGATTTTTAAAACTTTGTCTATCATCATATCATTGCAAATGTTTATGTCCCTAAAAAAAATTAATCTCACCTATTACCATTGTAATATTTTCATGGAGAGACAAACAGGGAATCATCGATTTGGTACTAAACAGTAAAAGGCCATTTGGCCTGTCGCATACCGGCCAGCTCTCTGAGTGGGCAATTCAACTCATGCAATTTCCCTGCCTTCTTCCCATGGCTCTGCATATTCTTCTTTTATGTATTATTTTTAAATTTATATAAGGACAATTAGGACAACGTGAAAACAGAGCTAGCCAAAGTATATTGGCAAACTGCCTTAAAGAATATGACAACAGAGATTCAATGACAGACATCTAAGGGGATATTTCAGAATACATGGAATAGGTATATTCACAACTCATAAAAAAAAATTACAAGGGATGGATCCCCATCCATGGTTAAATGGAAATGTCAGGAACAAAAAAAACATATGTAATTGTGCACAGCAGGAGACAGATCAGAAGATTGGACTGCATATAAAAAAGCACAACAAAGAGTGATCAAAGAATTAATAAAGAGAGGAAGACTAGAGTACAGGGAAAAGCTAAACTGAAATATAAAAACCCATGGGGATGTGGTGGTGTCGTGTTGATGTAGTTGAAATAGCAATCAAACCCCAAGGCTAATGCTGTGGGGAACTGGGTTTGAGTTCCACTGTCGCAGGCAATGACATTTAAATTCAATCAAACATGCTTGGGTTCAAAAAGCTCATCTATTAGCAATCAAGTAATTGCTGTTGATTGTTGTAAATATCCATCTGGTTCACTAACCTCCTTTCAGGAAGGAAATATACCATCATTATCTGGTCTGACCAACATGATACCAGACACTCAGCAATGTGGCTGACTTTAAATATGCTCTCTGGGCAGTTTAGGATAATAAATGCTGGCCTAGCCAATGAATCCCATTTAACCAATTAAAACAAAAGATAGTAAAGAGTTTCTAGAAATACTTAAAGAAAAAAATATTTTTCAAATTGAGTGCTTATCTTATAGAAAGTCAGACTGCAGAATTTATAAGGAAAAATAAAGAAATTGAAGATGAGTTGAAGAGGTGTTTGCATCAGTCTTCATTATAGAGGATGGAAGTAACATCCGGAAGCAGCAATATTTAGGAACGTTGCAATCACTAGAGAAGTGGTACTGGGTAAATTGTTGGGGCTGTAGGCTGACAAATACTTAGGTCCTAATAAACTTCATCCTAGTGTTTCAAAAGAAGCGACTAGCTGGTGGATTGGTGAAGTCAGATGTTACAAGAACACAAGCTTTCAGAGTGCAGTCCCTTCTTCAGGTACAGTGAGAGAGAAGAAAACACAGACACAGAGTTTGTACGCAGAGAGATCAAGGGCTGAGAGATCAAAAGATCATACAACTGGTGTGAGTGAAGTGTCAGATAATAAGTCTCTGCAGGTGAACAAGAGTGAATAAAGTGTTTATCAAGTCAATATTAGTGCTGTGCTGTCATGACAATCAGGAAGAGCAACAGGAATCTACAAAAGGTGTCATCTCAAATCAGACACTGAATTGTAGGTGGGATGCCTTGTTCAGAATCTGTCTCAGAGTTTTGACCTGGAATCAGGTTGGTTTTATTCTGAAAGCAGGAATTTATAAAATGGCACTCTGACTGACTGTGACTATAAATTGTGTGTTTTTTGAACAAAACAGAATATATCTGCAAATAAGCAAACATCTTGGATGAAATGATTCACCCCTCAGATTTATGCGCGTGTGTGTGTGCGTGCGTGTGTATGTATGAGTGACAGAGAGTGAGTGTGTGTGTGTGTGTGTGAGAAGACTGTGTATGTTTGTGTGTGCTTGAGAGAGAGTCTGTGTGAGTGTGACAAAGTACATGTGTGTGAGAGAGTATGCATGTGAGAATGTATGTGAGAGAGTATGTGTGAGAGAGAAAGTGTGTGAGAGAGGGTCTGCGTGATGTGTGTATGAGTGTGTTTGTGTGGGAGAGAGTGTGTGTGTATGTTTGTATGTGTGTAAAAGAGTGTGTGCGTGTAAGTGTGTGTGTGTGTATGTGTATGTGTGCATGCATGAGAGAAAGTGTGTTTGAGAGAGTGTGTGTGAGAGAATGTGCATGAAAGAGTGTAATAAGTAATTCAAAACTGTACCAAGTAATTGCTGGGAGGGAACACTTCAGTGGTCAAGGACATTCACCCTCAGATCTTCGGGTTAATGTCCTCCAAGGCTTCGGGATACACACAAATGCAGAGTCGCCGAGCTGAGGCTGATAGCTAAGTTTGGTACCTATGAGGACAGCCTCAACTGGAATCTAGGGTTCACATCGCACTACAGGTGACCCTACCACACTATACATTCTCTCTCTCACACACATACACACACACACACACACACACACACACACACACATGTGAATCAATGGGCTGAATTTGTATTTGCAGATACATCCTATTTTGTTCAAAAAGCACACAATTTATTGACAGTCAGTCAATGTGGCGTTTCATAAATTTCTACTTTAGAAATACAATCAGTCTGACTCCAAACCGAAACACAAACAGATTCTAAACAAAGCCTCACACCTAACATGGATCGTCTGGCCTAAAATGTCACCTCTTCTTTACACTGGTAAAACTTTTTATTCTGTCAGGAAAATAACTTTAAAGGAGCTCAGCGATTTGCATATCAATCAATTAAAAACTTCTAACTGATTAAAGGTTTAACAGCATCTTAGATTTATTTAGTACATCCTCAGCAGTAGTGTGACCCTTTGATCTTTTACTTTTAAATTCTGCGTCTGGTACTACGTCTCTCACCAACACCTGAAGAAGGAGTAAGACTCTGAAAACTTGTGTTTCCAAATAAACCTGTTAGACTATAACCTGGTGTTGTGTGATTTCTGACCTTGTCCACCCCAGTCCAATATCGGCACCTCCACATCATTGCCAATACAGAACCGTGTGGTGGGGTCAACTGTAGTGCAACATGAACCCAAGATCACAGCTGAGGCAGTCTTCATGGATACAGAATTTGGCTAATAGCCTCTGCTCGGCGATTCTGTGTTGTTGTTTACCTTGGAGTCCACCTTGGAGGACAATTACCTGAAGATTGGAAGTGAACGTGCTTGACTGCTGAAATGTTCCCCGACTGGGAGGAAAGGTTCCTGTTTGGCAATTGTTGTGCGGTGTCCATTCATCCATTGTCATAGCGTCTGCATGGTATCGCCAATACGTCATGCCTCGGGGCATCCTTGCCTGCAACGTATGAGATAGACAACACTGGCCGAGTCACATGAGTACCTGTGTGTATTTGGCGGGTGGTGTTCCCGCGTGTGATGGTGGTATCCATTTTGATGATCTGACATGTGTGTGAGAACATCTGTGCATGTGTGTGTGAGAATGCGTATGTGAGAGTGCGTGTGTGAGAACATGTGCGTGTGTGTTTGTGTGTGTAGTAAGTAATTCAAAACTGTACCAACTAACTAAGGTAGAGAGATCATAACAATTTATCAAAGTGATACTGTCAAAACAGGAAAGTAAGGAAGATTTTACAGAAACAGATCAATGTGGTAGGGTCAACTGTAGTGCAACATGAACCCAAGATCATGGTTGAGGCCATCCTCATGGGTACAGAACTTGGCTATCATCCCTGCTCGGCGATTCTGCGTTGTTGTGTATCTCGAAGTTTGCCTTGTAGGGTGTTTACCCGAAAATCGGAGGCTGAATGCCCTTGACCGATGGATGTTCCCCTGACTGGGAGGGAACATTCCTGTCTGGTGATTGTTGCACAGTGTCCATTCATCCGTTGTCATAGCATCTGCATGGTGTCACCAATATACCATGCCTCAGGGCATCGTTGCCTGCAGCATGTAAGATAGACAACATTGGCCAAGTCACATGAGTATCTGCCTTGTACGTGGTGGGTGGTATTCCTACATGGCATGGCAATGTTCCCATGTGTGATTCATCAGGTGTATGAAGCTCTGGAATTTCTTCCACAAACAACAAGATGTCAGCAACGAGCCCACTGAAACAACCAATGAATGGGAAGTGTCGACAGAGAGATCCGTGGTACACTGACCAAAGAAGAAAGGAGTCAAATTGGACCAGTCCAGAAGGCCGCTGCCCCAGGCTCAACATGCATGCTCAAGCCGTCAGGAGATGCGTTAATGCCAGATTCATCAGCTGCATTCACAAGGTAGTGCAGAACGTCACCCAAGCACAGTGCAACGCCATCCAGTCTCTCAAGATAACTCGTAATTTTGTCGTCAAACCAGCAGACAAAGGAGGAGCCATCATCATACAATCTGGAATAAAGCATTCCAGACTAGTCATTCCAAATTACGCCACCCTAAATTGAAAGGACAAGTGAATTGCTAGTTGTTTCACTTCTAAGAAATGCCTTGGATTATGAGTAAGGTGAAGCTGAAATGTTAGGACACCCCTGGTGCTTACTTAGGAAAGCATTACATGAAGAGTAGGGGAGATTATAAATTATTGAGGTGGACTATGGTGTCATGGAACAGTTCTTGCTGAAGGTTGAACATGGAGGTGGAGAAATGTTTCATTTTGGTATCATGCTGGAAATGACCAAAAATGCAGAGGGTGATGGATGAAGTGTGGAAGAAAGTAGGGTAAAAGTTAAGGACAAGAAGAAACATTGTATCACTGTTCTTAAAGTTGGGAGAAAGGATGAAACATGTACAGAATGAAATTGACATGATCAAGAGTCACATAAATGGTTGAGGATGAAGTATAACAAGTACTGTTGTGAAGGGTTTCATGGAGAGCATAGATGAGAGAGAAAGAGAAACTGGCAGAGTGAAGTATAGTCCTTAGAAGAAATGAGGTGGGAATGAGTGGGTTTACATTAATTATTAGCTCATAGCTTATCCCCAGAAATGAAGAAATCAACGACGAGCATATATAATGTAGACTTCCATAATACTGATTCCAATACGTAATCCCTTTCCTTCAACCTTGGATTCCTCACCAACCTGGTTGACTGGATTCTTCACTCTGTTGTTCTATTTCTAATACTTCTGTACTCACCTCCTTCCAGCCTTCACAGAACCAGGGCAGTGTTTTCCTTGCCTTTACCTCCTACTCCACCAGCCTCTACATTCATTCTCTGCTATTTCTGCTGCTTTCAGTGAGATCCTACCACCAAACAAATCTTCTTCTCCGTTTCAGCATTCTGAAGTGGTCATTTGCTCTGTGACTCTCAGTTCACTCCTCAATCACAGCCAAAATTCCCTCTGCTTCCCCCTTTTCACATAAGACTGGGAGATGAATCACTTCTGCTTCAAATTCTTCCTTCTTACTCTCTAAAAGTCCAAACACACCTTTCATATCAAGCAGCAATTTCTTTCTTCTTCTTACAACTTTGTGTATCACTTTCGCTGCTCATGATGCAATCTCGTCTACGTTGGCAACACCAAGTACAAATTGGGTGATTGTTTTGGAGTTGAACTATAGACCTTTGTTCTGACATAAGTGTCACTGCGAACATCTGGCAGACCATCATTTGAATTTACCAGTCCACTACCACACTGACCTTTTAGTTCCTAGCCTCCTATACTAATGATGCTGAAAGGATGTTCAACACCTCATCCTTTGCCTAGGCTTCTTAGAGTGTTTTAGAATCAACCTAAAATTCAATAACTTTACATCATAGTTTCAGTTTCTCTATATTTTTGCTGGCAACTGTTGTCGATGATACAATCTTCCCATTTACCACTACTTGAGACACATTTTACATTCTGAACTAAACAAAGGACTGGATTCTCTATCTCCCATGCATCCCCTCCTCCTTCCCACCTCAGTGGCTACAATTTCAAGGGAGAACTCATTGAAGGGAGTATCTGCTGTTCCTCAAATGTTTAACTGCTTGACTGGAGATGGGATTTCCACACTTCTGCATCAGGAAGTCCCAGTTCAATGACATGTTCGCTCATCAGAGGTCAGCAGCTCTCCAGAAACAGGGGACCATGGCTTTTGATCAGGATTCTGGAATGGGTTTGGAGGCCTCCCTGGGAGCCAAGCCCTGGCAACGACGTGAGAAGATGGGGTCTGAATGACCTTGGGAATATGGCTGCCTCGGTGAGAGGTGGTGGAAGAAAAAGCCTGCAGAGGGCGTGTCCCAATTAAGGATGGATTTTTAAAATTCTCTCGTGGAACGGGGGTGTCAATCTGAATGTGTTAATCACGACCAAAATTCCCTTTGTTTCCCACAGCGCCATTTCATGTAAGACCAGGATATGCAACATCTATCCTTTAAAGAGATAGCAAGAACTGCAGATGCTGGAGTCAGAGATAACACAGTGTGGAGCTGGAGGAACACAATAGGTCAGGCAGCATCAGAGGAACAGGAAAGCTGATGGTCAGGTTTCCTGAAGAAGAGTCCCAATCCAAAACGTCAGCTTTCCAGTTCCAGATGCCCACCCACTGGCAGGTGACCTGCTCAGTAGTATCCCTTTTGCTGACATAATTGTCGTGCGGAATGTTAAATCCAGTCCATTATTTCCAGACATGTTCAGTTGCGACCTTTTTCATCTTTTGCTATTAACTTTTTTTGTCATCTATCACAAACCTTCCTTTTTGTCCTTTCTTTCCCTTCTCCCTTCCCTGCCTTTCTTAAAAAGTTCTCCAAATGCTGCCAGATCTCCAGAGAATATCCAGCATTTTCCTTTTGGTTTCAGATTTTGAGTTTGCAAAAAAGTTTCCTTGCAGAAAAGAAAAGCTTGCCTTTATATATCACCTTTCATGATCTCAAAATGTCCCAAAATGTCACAGAAATTCCAGGTAATGACCAGCTCCAGCAAGAGAGAATCTAATCATTGTCCCTTGACATACAATTACATTACTATCACTGAATGCCCCAGTATCAACATGCTGGAGGTTAGCATTGATCAGAAACTGAGATGGGCTTGCCATATAAGTACTGTGACTATAAGAGCAGGAAAGAGGCTTGGAATCCTACAAAGAGTAATTCACCTCCTGACTTTCCAGATCCTGTCCACCATGTTCAAGGCACAAGTCAGGAGTTACGATGGAATACTACCCATTTGCCTGCATGAGTGCAGCTCCAACAAACTTAATCTTGAAACCATCCAGAACATTCGCTACCTACATTACTGATTAGCATCAGTAAGTACTATCTACAAGATTAACACACAGCACCTTTCAAACACACAACCACTTCCATTTAGAAGAACAAGGGCAGCAGGTACATGGGAACACCTTCACTTGCAAGTTCCCTTCCACACCACTAGTCATCTTGACTTGGAAATATATCGCCCTTCCTTCCCTGTTGGTAGGTCAAAATCGTGGAATTCCATCACTAATGGAATTGTGGGTCTACTAACACCAAATGAATTGCAGGAGTTCAAAAAGGAAGCTTCTCAAGGGCAAGTATAGATGGACAATAAATGTTGACCCAACCAGAAATGTCACCATCCCATGGGTGAATAAAGAAAACCCTTTCATTTGTAGTCACTGATATCTCTATTGCACAAATTAAAATTTTAGTTTTCACACTGGGAAAGTTCTGCCCTGTATCTGGAAACTTGACTTGTCATTCATCTGCAACTTATTTCCTTCTTGCCGCGTAACCAGAAGATCAAATACACCAAGGAATCTCCACAAATTTTAGTTAAATCTAAGGGTTCATACCAGGGAGACATTGGGCAGAAGTTAACATGGAAAAGGGGGTGTTGGGGTACGGAGATGGTGATTTTAGGAAAAGTGCAAACTACTTTCCCTACACTGGAGGAGAAGTCAGTAGCCGGCAGAAGGACTCAGGAGAATCATGTTGGCTACCTTGATGTAGGTTGGGGCTTCTAGCCCTCTGTGAGAGGATGTCTCACCCTTTGGCTTTTCTGGCCAATGTGTTCAGCCAGCAAGTGAGTACTGATAGGAATGCAACCTGTTAAAAGAAGGCAGCTGAATAGAGCCAGGAACCCAGATAAGTCAGGGCCATTCAGCATGGAAGTTTTGGTCACCTTACGAAGGAGGTTGATGGGGTGGATGGGAAATTCTAAAGTCCAAGCTGGGGAAAGAGAGTGTTTTGTAAGGATATTCTTGTGCTGTCTGTGTAGAGTACAATAGATGACAACCAGGTGGATGTTTATTTGGATGTGGGTTTTCTTAAGGTGGTATTGCTGTTTAATTGATAACAGATACTATCACCTGTGAAGGGGTACCCTAATGTACAAAGTGCACCCCCAAAGGTATCACCACTACCACCATTCTTTCTGCCTTTTCAAAATTTTTAATAAAAGAATTTTCCACTCCCACCCAAACACGCCAACCGTATTATGATTTAACAATCTCAATTGACCCTTTATTATAGAAAAATAGAAGCATAGAAGATAGGAGCAAGAGGAGGCCATTTGGCCCTCTGAGCATGCTGCGCCATTGTTCACGACCATGGCTGATTGTCCAACTTAACAGCCTAATCCTGCTTTCTCCCCATAACCTTTGAACCCATTCATCCCAAGTGCTGTATTTCGTCGCCTCTTGAATACATTCAATCTTTTGGCATCAACTACTTCCACTGGTAATGAATCCCACAGGCTCACTACCCTTTGAGCGAAGAAATGTCTCCTCATCTCCATCCTAAATCACTTACCCTGAATCGTCATACTGTGACCCCTGGTTCTGGACATACCCATCATCAGGAACATCCTTCCTGCATCTACCCTGCCCAGTCCTGTTAGAATTTTATAAGTCTCAATGAGATCCCCCCTAAATATGGTGGGTCCACCAATTCCCTTTATTATAGGGGTCAGTTTGGTAGTGATGTGGGAAGGTGAGCTGGACACACTCCCCACTTCATTTGACTTCCTTTCCCATGATCAACCAGCCCCACCACTGAAAACACACCCGGAGACGGCATCTATAATCCAACTCATCATATTACGCCGGTTAGACTTTGATTAAGAAGTACAGATTGAACTTGACCAAAACACTTGATGTCAAAATCTCCACACTGGAGCATGGAAATTTGAAGAACTACATCATCAGACAGCTGCAGAAAAGCATCACTACATGAAGAAAAGTGGGGCAGCAGCCCTTGTATCTGGGAACGACAACTGACAAGGTCTCCACTGCAACGGATAGTGCCTTGCTCAGATTGGGTTGCACTCCCAACTGAAGACTCGCAACAGGTGAGCAGTAGATGTGAATCCTCAGCAACATTGCAAAGCTAAACTAACTAATCTTTAACAATCTTATAACTTGATTTTAATCCAGACTAGAGGAATGAAAATCCTCCTTACTGCCTTTCTATTTTAAGCCTCCATGTTAAATAAATTCTAAATGTCTCAGTAAGCTTTCTTTGTGACATCGTAGACATGACCGTGAAAAATAGGACAAATTTATGGTAAATCTGCAACTTCACTTACAGAATATAAGGATTATCAGTATGGGAATCAAATATATTGATGTGGTTCTGGATAAACTTCTGAATTTGGGATTAAGAAATGTTTGTCAGACTGAGTAAAGAGACAGATTACAGAATATGGAATACGAAATTAAAGTCCCTCTGTTTGTGTTGAAGATCTACTCTATATCTAACAATGTATTACACAAGTTTTGAATCCTTAACATCGACACTGAGTAAGAATAATTGGATCAGTTCATATTGCACAGTACTTACATTTCTCCCCTGAATGTATCCAGACACTAAAAGATGCACAGAATGTAGTCACCTTCATATGAACATATGAAACTACACTGCGTGGCTCATTTCGAGCATAACGTCTCACAGCATCATTAATGCATGGGACAGACTTAATTGACTAGTTCATGTTTCCTGTCTTGTGTATTTGTACGACATGATAAGATTATATACAACAACGTTTCATTCTTATTTATTTGTCAGGTCATTTGAGTTTTTCTAAATTTTAAATTACATCATCTTCTGTTATTTTGCAACTTCACTTTAAAGCTTTCACTAGCTGTTTCTGACATCATCCCCTTTGCTTATTGAAAACATGGATTGTATCTCCCTTTATTCTTTCAATAATTTTTTGAGAAAGATTAATTACACAGTACTTTCTCTTTCCTCATGTTTTCTGAACAGTTATATCCATTTAACATCAACATAAATCAATTACTAAACACAGATTACAGAATATGGAATATGTAATCAAAGTCCCTCTGTTCATGCTGAAGATCCCAAGTAATCAGAGAAGTTTTGAGACAACACATTCAAATCTTTTGGGTCTTTATATGTTAGAGCATAACTTTTTATAAAGGAACGCCTCATTATCCCTGATGTCTCAAGTCCTGTAGTAAATTGCATGATATGACCTATCTATCAATAAATGCTATCAGAGACTTGGCAACGTTCTGTGGTTTTGGTCAGAAGCCACAAATTATAAACAGAGAGAAAAACAATTCACCTACTTAAATTCAGGACAGATCCCAGGGCTCTGAAGTTCACTGAGTACTGGTGCCAGCCTCTAGTTCAGCATCTTTTCCTGAAATTAACTAGAGACCTTTGCAATAAATTTCTAATTCAAACAAAACCTGAGGCCATCTTTGATTTTTTTACACTCTCATTAATTCCAAACTGCTTATCTCTCTTTACGGTCTGCCTGCCTTTCCAAATTCTTTATTTTTCTTACTTTAACTTAGTATGTTGATAATGCATATTATTCTTTTTAACAGGAGGAGTTTTAGAGCCCAAGGCTTAGGAAAGGGATTACTGAATCAATTTTATACTTATGGTCAATTGAAACTGCAGCTTTGCCTTTGGGTGTGGGAACACTATTAGGGCATAAATGAAATAACATGCTTGAATGTTCTGGAAAGGGGCTTTTAATTGCTGCTCTGACTCAAATCCTTGCAGAAAAATATATGACCGTCATTTGTCAGTGGCGTACAAGATTTCTTTTAGTGGCACAGTAAGAGAAATCTGCATGAGTGTAAATCTGGCACATGGCTTCAGTGGTAGTGCTTTTAAAAATAAGGCTGGTGAGAGGTGAGCAACAAAGATTGTGAACGGTAGTAGCTCATTGGTAATATTAGTGGACTAGTAAACCAGAACTTCAGTGTACTATTCTGGGGTCATGGGTTTGAACCCCACCGTTGCCAGGTGGTGAAAATTTCACTTTTGGAATACTGCGCTCATTTCTGGTCTCCCTGCTATAGAAAAGCCGTTGTTAAATTTGAAAGGGTGCAGAAAAGATTTACAAGAATGTTGCCAGGGTTGGAAGGTTTGAGCTATAGGGAGAAGCTGAATAGACTGGGGCTATTTTCTGGAGTGTCGGAGGCTGAGGGGTAACCACAGGAGGTTTATAGAATGGAATTATTACAGTGTGGAAGCAGGCTATTTGGCCCATCACATCCATAACGACCCTCCAGAAAGCATCCCACCCAGATGCACTCTATTCCTCCATGGCAAATTCACCTAGCCAGTACACCCTGAACACTATGGGCAATTTAACATGGCTAATCCACCTAACCTGCACATCTTTGGACTGTGGGAGGAAACCAGAGAACCCAGAGGCAACTCACTCAGACAGTCACCTAAAGCTGGAATGAAACCCAGGTCCCTGGTGTTGTGAGGCAGCAGTGCTAATCACTGAGCCACTGTGCCACCCTTGCATTTCACTGCAGGTTTATAAAATCGTGAGGGGCACAGATGGGGTGAATTGCCAATGTATTTTTCCTAGGGTAGGGGAGTCCAAAAATCAAGGGCAAAGGTTTAAGGTGAGAGGGGAATGATATAAAAGGGACCTAAGGGGCAACACTTTCATGCAGAGGGTGGTACATATTTGGATTGAACTGTCAGAGGAAGAGGTGGTGGCTGGTACAATTACAACATTTAAAAGGCATTTGGATGGGAATATGAATAGGAAGGGCTTAGATAGATACAGGCCAATTGCTGGCAAATGGGGCTAGATTAATTTAGAATATCTGGTCGGCATGGATGAGTTGGACTGAACGGTATGTTTCCATACAGTATATCTGTATGACTGTATGACTCTATGGCCCTTTACTCTGCGATTATGCTTTCTTGTACTAGACTCTCACATAAGGGAGAACAATCTTTCTGCATCTACCCTGTTAAATCCCCTAAGAATCTTGCATGTTTCAATAAATAGTTTTTGAGAAAGAGGTAGATATCGCTCTTGTGGGGTTAAAGAAATTAAGGGATAAGAGGGGAGGGCAGGATTAGGCTACTGAGCTCAATGATCAGCCATAAGCATAATGAATGGTGGACCAGGTTTGAGGGCTTGAATGGCCTATTCCTGTTCCTATTTTTATGTTTTTATGTTTATGCTGTCTCTCATGCTTCTCATCTCCAATGAATACATGCCCAACTGATTCAAACTCTTCACCAGAGAGCCCTTACATAACGGGTATCAGCTTTATGAAGCTTCTCTGGACTTCCTCCAATGCTAATATATCTTTCCTTAGTCAGTAGGTCTAAAACTGTTCAAAATATTCCAGTTGTGGTCGGACTAGCACTTTGTATATTTTTAGTGAAGCTTTCCTATTTTTACATTCCATCCCCTTTGACATAAAGGTCAAAATTCCATTTGCCTTTGCTATAACCTGCTGAACTTGGAAACTAGTTTATTTTGGTTTATTTAAGAGGACACCAAAATTCCTCTGTGCTGTAGGTTTCTGCAGTCTTTCCCCATTTAAATAATATTCAGCTCCTCTATTCTTCCTGCCAAAGTGCAAAACCACACATTTTCCCGCATTATATTTCATTTGCATGTTTTTGCCCAATTGCTGTCTACATCCCGCTGTGGAATCTTTCTTTCTCCCTCACCATTTGCTTTCCCACCTATTTTGTTTAGTCTTCCCACCCCCTGAACCCTGACATTTCACCTTTATGATGCCCACCCTGTCCCCATAAGTTCCCTGATGGTACCAGGAGTCCCTGGCTAACATCAACAGCCCTCTTGACTGGACTCAGGATTTGTGCCCGTTCAGGTCCCCCCTGACCTTGACATTTGGTTGAATACATATGCAGTGCGTTCTCTGAATGGGTAACTGACACATGCTGCGTGCTGTACATCAATATGTCCCCCAACACCAGATAGGTTCTTCTAGACAAGCATAACAGGCAATATGTCAATGTATCTGCTCTAAAGAGATGTCAATATGGCAGTACAGATATATTTTGGCCTTTGCTCAAGCACCAATGCACTAACAGCCCTGGCATGGGCAGGAAGGGCAAGACAAGGCAAGGGATGGATGCCTTGAGCATGCAACTAGGCTCAAAGTCAGGGAGAGCTAAAAGAGCAAACAGGCAGACATGAAGTAGCCTAGTCCAATCCATGAGCTGGGGATATATTGAAGCCTTTCAATCCTAGTTGCCAGTGTGCCCTGCAATGCTCCATCTCTGCTTCCTAAGCAGCCTATAAGCAGATCGGGAAATTGCCATAATAGTCAGAAGGGGTTGACAAATGGGGGGCAAATGTCAGTGGACTAGGAGTGCATGTAACTAGTGCCCGTGGATCCTACCTGTACGCTGTTTGGTGCAGAGAACCACAGAGGATTCTTATAGTCAGTGGTGAGCTGAAATTGGCAAGTGCCTTCTTTGGTTTCCATGTTGAGATTTCTGTATGTCAAGCTTATCTGGAGTGCTTGGTAACACAGAAAGCTGAATATTAATGAGGAAAGTTGTGTGTTAATAAGACATTTAACAAGATCTAAAAAACAGAGCATAAATAGCGCAAATGTTGAAACGAAATTCTCTCAACAATAAGGCAGGCATTGCTAGACTTCTTGTCCGATAATGCCATGAATCTCATCCTGTCACCCATCATTCAGGCCCCAAGAGATTCTGTCTAGCAGTTCTTTAAGTCCTAGTGAACCTACATATAGGGTGGCATGTAGCTATGGTTCAAATATTTGGGTAGCAATTTTACAACAGGAAATGTACAAAGGTTTACTTGCTCCTTTGCTTTAATCCTTGGACACATCCCAAATCTTAATATGCAAGTAATTAATGTTTAGGGCCAGGCATCTATGCCAGAAGTGGAACAGCAAGGAAACTTCCCCCAGGATAATCCGTGGGATCTTACAGTGAACAGGGGATACCTACAATGCTGGTTGGGCTGAAGATGTTAGAGTTATTTTCTTCCTCCTCTTCTGATTCCATGCTGGTGGAATTACATGGACATAATCCTCACTTGGATTAATGGCTGTTTGAATCCTATTTCCTGGAGCCTACTTGCTGCCCAAAATGATACCTAGAGCTACTTGACAGGCAGGTAACAATGGGCTGATGGAGTCTGAGCTGCTTGTATTCCCAAGGCCAGATGCTGGATTAGCCATGGCAATGACAGTAGGAGGAAACCCCTTGGTTCTGGGATCCAGGCCAATTGGTACCACTACATTATTATACCAGATTATCAATTTTCTATCACCCATATCACATGACTGCACAAAGTCAAAGTTACAAGCGACCAATGAAAACTACAGAAACAGACAATCAATTGTAAAATCGAGGCTAACCTCATAATTATATGGATGACCCCTTACCTTTAATGTTCAGGAAATGCGTGGTAAACAATGAAACATAGTGAACCATTATAATTTATTGTAACAATTTCCTGTTTTACAACTAAGAATACGCAATGTATGCCTTGCATTTTACTTTCATGGTGAATTAAATTATTTAAAAAGTTGGAAAATCTATCTCCAGTAACCACCTTAATGCATATGCACATAGACCTCTGCTCTTGGGCATTTATCAGAATGACATCGAGTACTGTCATTGCCACTGTAAAGAAAAATTAATTTGTTTCATATTGGCTATTGTTCAAATGATTTTATTGTGTGAAGTGATTTCTTGTCATTTATAGACTTTTTTTTCCAATTTTGACAATGGAATGAGTTACTTACAAAGCAAATAATAGATTCTTTGACTCTTTCCCAAAATCAAGCCAGATTGAACCTTTCCCATGCCAAGTTTTAAAATCATTTGCCCTCACTTTTTCCACTCCATTCCACAATATAATATGATTCAAGTGGAACAGCTTTCTGTTGCGCTTTCAATACTCCCTGATGTAAAATAAATATATTTCAGCAATGAAGCACAATACCTTGGCACTTGAGAAAAGAATTGGCCATGAGGAAATACATAATATTGTGGCAAAAACTGATGTTATTTCATTAGCACAAAATCTAAATCATGAGAATTTATTGCTGTTGAGAATTGGTTAATAGGCAGAAAAGAGATAACCGAGATAATCGATCATTTTTGGATTGACATGCTGTAATTAATGGTGTATTGTAAACATAAGCTTTAAATTTACAATTTAAATTTCGAGGTGGTTACCCGAGATGGAGACAGAGAGGTCCAGGAAGGAGAGAGAGGTGTTAGAGATGGTCCAGGTGAACTTCAGGTTGGGGTGGAAGGTGTTGGTGAAGTGGATGAACTGTTCGAGCTCCTCGTGTGAGCACGAGACGGCGCCGATACAGTCATCAATGTAACGGAGGTAGAGGTGGGGTTTAGGGCCAGTGTAGGTACGGAAGAGGGATTGTTCCACATAACCTACAAAGAGGCAGGCATAGCTTTGGCCCATGCGGGTAGCCATGGCCACCCCCTTTGTCTGTAGGAAGTGGGAGGAATTGAAAGAAAAGTTGTTGAGGGTGAGGACGAGTTCGGCTAAGCGGATGAGGGTGTCAGTGGAGGGGGATTGGTCAGGCCTGCGGGACAGGAAGAAGCAGAGGGCCTTTAGGCCATCTGCATGGGGATACAGGTGTATAGGGACTGGACGTCCATAGTAAAAATGAGGTGTTGGGGACCGGGGAATTGGAAGTTCTGGAGGAGGTGGAGGGCGTGGGTGGTGTCACCGACGTAGGTAGGGAGTTCCTGGACCAAGGGGGTGAAATGGAGTCTAGGTAGATGGAGATGAGTTCGGTGGGACAGGAGCAGGCGGAGACAATGGGTCGACCAGGGCATTCAGGTTTGTGCATTTTGGGAAGGAGATAGAAGCGGGCGGTGCGGGGTTGGGGAACGATGAGGTTGGAGGCGGTGGGTGGGAGGTCACCTGAGGTGATGACGTTGTGGATGGTTTGGGAGATAATGGTTTGGTGCTCGGGGGTGGAGTCATGATCCGGGGGCGGAGTCATGAGCCGGGGGCGGTAGTAGGAGGTGTCGGAGAGTTGGCGCCTGGCCTTAGCGATATAGAGGTCAGTGCACCATACTACAACTGCGCCTCCATTGTCCGCGGGTTTTATGGTGAGGTTGGGATTGGAGCGGAGGGAGCAGAGGGCTGCACGTTCTGTGGGGGAGAGGTTGGAGTGTTTGAGAGGGGTAGAGAGGTTGAGGCGATTGATGTCTTGACAGCAGTTGGAGATGAAGTGGTCGAGGGAGGTTAGGAGGCCATGGCGTGGTGTCCAGGAGGAGGGCTTGTGTTGGAGGCGGGAGAAGGGGTGAGTAGAGGGAGGGTTAGATTCACGGTTGAATAAGTAAGCGTGGAGGCGGAGGCGGTGGAAAAACTGCTCAATATCCAAGCGTGAGCGGTATTCATTGATGTGTGGGTGAAGGGGTCAAAGGTGAGCCCTTTATTGAGGACTGACCATTCGTCCTCAGTAAGGGGGAGGTCTGGGGTGATGGTGAAGACTCGGCAGAGCTCGAACAGTTCATGCACTTCACCAACACCTTCCACCCCAACCTGAAGTTCACCTGGACCATCTCTAACACCTCTCTCTCCTTCCTGGACCTCTCTGTCTCCATCTCGGGTAACCACCTCGAAACCGATATCCATTTCAAGCCCACTGACTCCCACAGCTACCTAGAATACACCTCCTCCCACCCACCTTCCTGCAAAAATGCCATCCCCTATTCCCAATTCCTTCGCCTCTGCCGCATCTGCTCCCAGGATGAAGCATTCCACTCCCGTACATCTCAGATGTCCTCATTCTTCAAGGACCGCAACATTCCCCCCGCATTGGTCGAGAACGCCCTCGACTGTGTCTCTCGCATTTCCCGCAACTCATCCATCACACCCTGTCCCCGCAATAACAACCAAAAAAGAATCTCCCTCGTCCTCACTACCACCCCACCAACCTCCGGATCCAACGCATCATCTTCCGACACTTCCGCCATCTGCAAACCGACCCCACCACCAAAAACATTTTTCCGTCCCCACCCTTGTCTGCTTTCCGGAGGGACCGCTCTCTCCGTGACTCCCTTGTCTGCTCCACACTCCCCTCCAGCCCCACCACATCCAGCACTTTTCCCTGCAACCGCAGGAAGTGCTACACCTGCCCCCACACCTCCTCCCTCACCCCAATCCCAGGCCCCAAGAAGACTTTCCACATCAAGCAGATGTTCACCTGCACATCTGCCAATGTGGTCTACTGCATCTGCTGTACCTGTTGTGGCCTCCTCTACATCAAGGAAACCAAGCGGAGGGTTTTGGACCGTTTTGCAGAACACCTGCGCTCAGTTCGCAACAAACAACTGCACCTCCCAGTCGCGAACCATTTCAACTTCCCCTCCCATTCCTCAGACGACATGTCCATCCTGGGCCTCCTGCAATGCCACAATGGTGCCACCCGAAGGCTGCAGGAACAGCAAATCATATTCAGCCTGGGAACCCTCTAGCCCAATGGTATCAATGTGGATTTCACAAGCTTCAAAATCTCCCCTCCCCCAACCGCATCCCAAAACCAGCCCAGCTCGTCCCCACCTCCCTAACCTGTTCTTCCTCTCACCTATCCCCTCCTCCCACCTCAAGCCGCACCCCAATCTCCTATCTACTAACCTCATCCCGCCCCCTTGACCTGTCCGTCCTCCCTGGACTGACCTATCTCCTCCCTAACTCCCCACCTACACTCACCTTTACTGGCTCCATCCCCGCCTCTTTGACTTGTCTGTCTCCTCTCCACCTATTCTCTCCTCTATCCATCTTCTATCCGCCTCCCCCACTCTCCCTATTTATTTCAGAACCCTCTTCCCCTCCCCCATTTCTGATGAAGGGTCTTGGCCCGAAATTTCAAGCTTTCCTGCTCCTTTGATGCTGCTTGGCCTGCTGTGTTCATCCAGCTCCACACCTTGTTATCCCTAGAATATTATCTGTGTCTCTGGATTAATATCTAGTGACAATACCACTAGACCATCACCTATCCTTTATTATCAGCAGGAATATGCTCCTCAGCCCTACAGCTTGCTTCGTGATTCAATGAGAACTGACTGATCAAATTACCCTACCTTCAGTCATATCCACAATGACTTTTCACTCATTGCTTATCAAGAAACTATTTACCTCTGCTTGAAAATATTCAGACTCCTCTTCCACCTCCATTTGAAGAAGAGTTCTAAGGATTCACAGTCATCTGAGGAAAACAAAATTCTCCTTATCTCGTTCTTAAATGGGTGGCTCCTTATTTTTAAAATTATCCCTAATTTCAAATCATTAAAACCCGGCATGTTGGTGTGAGAAAGAATTAAGAAAGTGAATAGACCTTTGGTCATTATTTCAGAGATTTTGTTATACGAGAGTGAAGACATAATTGCCTCAATTGTACAGAGCTCAGTGTACTGTATAAAAGCAGATATAAGTCTGAAAAACTAAAAATGCTGTAAATAATCAACAGCCTCCTTGGAGAGAGAAAAAAGTTAATATTTCAAATCTGTGACCGTTCATCAGAATTAAAATAATTTGGGAATGTAATGGGTTTTAATCCTAGGGAAAGTCCATGATTAATGTTGAAATGGAAAATGCGTGATTAGTAATGGCAGGACAGAATAAGTGACAAAATGTTTCATGGTACAAAAACCAAAGCTCGTTGGAATGGGATAAGGAACAAAAGATGAAATGTGAAGTGCAAGATCGTAGCTATCCAAATGCAAAGTAAAGTTATTAAGAAACAACCAGAGAAATTAAAACTTAACCAGAAAAACAACACAAAACAAAATGGGCCAGAGGTTGTGACCCAAAATTCTTGGACTCAACATTGATTCCAGAAAGTTATAAAGTGCAGTGGTCAAGCAACCATAGACCAAAAATTGGACATTCTAAATTGACTCATAGCTAGAGAAATCAGACCTGACAAATGATTGGCCAAACAGTGGCCAGCAGCTATCGGCTGCCAAGAACAGCGAAAACCAATGTCAAAGATTCTAGAATGGGGATATGCCAAACATAGTAAACCAAGGGTCGCATCAAATTGAAGTAAAAACACATACAATGTGGCAAAGAGCAGTGTTGAGCCTGAAGATTGGGAAAGTTTTAAGAAATGCCAAAAGATAACCAAAACAAAGAGAGAGAAGATAAGCTTTGATGGTAAACTTGCAAGAAGTATCAATAACATCAGCAAGACTTTTTCAAATATATAAAAAGGAAGAGAGAGACCAAAGTTAACCTGGGCATCTTAGAGAATGAGACTGGAGAAATAATAACAGGGAAACAGGAAATGGGAGAGGACTTGAACAAATTCTTTGCATGAGTTTTCAATCTTCCAGAGGAGAGGAAAACTGTTCAACATTTGTTCAAAAAGGAAAGGAGACAAAAAAACCCCAGCTAACTATAGGCCAGTTAGCTTAATGTCAGTTATTGGGAAAATGTTATAGTCGATGAGAAATGATATAATAGCAGAGCTTTTAGGAATACATAATATGATCAAGCAGAGTCAGCCTGGCTTCATGAAGGAGAAATCATGCCTGACAGTTTTATTAGAAATCTCTGAGGAAGTAACAGGCAGGATAGATAAAAGGAAATCAGTGGATGTAGAATATTTGGATTCTCAAAAAGGCAAATGATAAGGTATGAACTGTTACTTAATAAGTAAGAGCCCATGGAGTTTGAGATTGTATATTAACTGGATAGAGGATTGGCTAACTCATGAAAGATAGACAGTTGGGACAAGTGGACCATTTTTTGGTTGGCAATCTGTAACAAGTGGAGTGCCACAGGGGTCAGTGTTGAAGGCACAATATTTACAATATATATTCATAACTTTGATGAGGAACATGAATGTACAATAGCCGGGTTTGCAGACAACACAAAAACAGGTGAGAAGGCAGCGGTGAGGTTGACATATAAAATAGACAGAGGGAGATCGACAGGTTAAATGATCGGACAAATATGTGCAGATGGAATATAATGTAGGAAAATGGGAGGTATGCACTTTGGCAAGAAGGATAGAGGGACATAATATTAATTAAATGGAGAAAGACTGCAGAAAGCTACAGCAGTGAGGGACGTTGGAGTCTTTCTGTATAAATCACAAAATGCTAGTATCCATGTTCAGAAGGTAATAGGGAAGGCAAGTGGAACGTTGACCTTTACTTAGAAGGGAATGGAGTATACAAGTAGGGAAATCTTGATAAAACTGTGCAGGGTACTTGTCAGGCCACAGCTGGAGCATTGTGAACAGTTTGGGGCCTCCTATCTAAGGAAAGTTATACTGGTCTTAGAGGCAGTCAAAAGAAGGTTCAATAGGCTGATCCCCCGTAAGGGAGGATCTGTTTTATGAGGAGAGGTTGAGTAGGTTGGACCCGTAATCATTGGAGATTAGAAGAATGAGAAGTGACCGTATTGAAATTTATATGATTCCTAGTGGACTTGACAGGGAAGATGAGAAAATATTGTTTCCCCTTCTCGGAGAGCCTAGGACCAGAGGGCACAATCTCAGAATGAGGAATTGTCATTATAAAGCAGAGATGAGGAAGAATTTCCTCTCTCATAGGGTAATGAATCTGCAACATTCTTTAACAGAGAGGGCTTTGGAGGCTGGATCATTAAGTATATTTAAACTTGAGGTAGATAGATTTTTAATCAGCAAGAGAATCAAAATTTATGGAGAAAAGATAGAAAAGTGGAGTTATGGATTGTCAGATCAGTCATAATCTCACTGAATAGCAGAGCAGACTTGATGGCTTGAATGGCCTGCTTCTGCTCCTATGTCTTATTCTTACGGCATTGCTATTATCAGTCCTCAACCAGTGCAAAGGTAGCATCAATGAGAGAAGCTTTTTACAAGATGGATGTCAAAATAATTCACCTATGTAAAATGGAGCCTCTGAAGAACTCCATGCCATTTTAAATCACTTTACCTGCTGCAAGGTTCCCTCCTGCGCTGAAAGAACCAGCTATGTAAAGGGACAGTTGACCTGCAGTAGCCAAGAATGAAGTACGATATATATTCAAGGCAATTGCGTCTTTTATTGCTGTCTTCCTTCTGGAAGTGGGCTGCAGTTTTTTAGCCAGTTGTTGACATAATTTCTTAATAGCCTTTGGGTAGGAGGCATTGTCTTCTGCAGTTGTAATGTATAAAGAAGTCTAAGTAAGAAATCCTGGCATATTAGTCTCTTTGTGTGAGGAGCAAATGTTTTCTTTGATGCTTTACTCTAAGTGCTTCCAATCAAGCTATTCAATTTCCTCTTCCATCTTCTCAAACCCTTGGGATAGCAAGATTCTGTTACTGGGAAATCCATCTATGCCTCCAAGAATGTACTTCTTGATAAACTAGTTAAACAGCATACAAAATATTTTGAACAACATTGCCAGAGTGACTCAGAGCAATAAAGAATGAAATGCAAATGAAGTAATGCAAACTTTGCGCTGCTGCAAACAAAATGGTCTTTTCAATGGAGATAAAAGGTACTGCAGATGCTGGAGAATGCGAGATAACAAGGCGTGGGGCTGGATGAATACAGCAGGTCAAGCAGCATCATAGGAGCAGGAAAACTTGATGTTTCGGGCCTAAACCCTTCATCAGAAAAAAGACATTCTTCCCTCCCCACCCTTATCTGCCTTCCGGAGGGACCACTCCCTCCGCGACTCCCTTGTCCGCTCCACATTCCCCTTCAGCCCCACCACACCCGGCACTTTTCCCTGTAACTGCAGGAAGTGCTACACCTGCCCCCACACCTCTTCCCTCCCCCCACTCCCAGGCCCCAAGAAGACTTTCCACATCAGGCAGATGTTCTCCTGCACATCTGCCAATGTGGTATACTGCATCCGCTGTACCCGTTGTGGCTTCCTCTACATCGGGGAAACCAAGCGGAGGCTTGGGGACCGCTTTGCAGAACACCTGCGCTCAATTCGGAACAAACAACTGCACCTCCCAGTCGTGAACCATTTCAACTCCCCCTCCCATTCCTCAGATGACATGTCCATCCTGGGCCTCCTGCAATGCCACAGTGATGCCACCCGAAGGCTGCAGGAACAGCAAATCATATTCAGCCTGGGAACCCTGCAGCCCAATGGCATCAATGTGGATTTCACAAGCTTCAAAATCTCCCCTCCCCCAACCGCATCTCAAAACCAGCCCAGCTCATCTCCACCTCCCTAACCTGTTTTTCCTCTCACCTATCCCCTCCTCCCACCTCAAGCCACACCCCCATCTCCTATCTACTAACCTCATCCCGCCCCCTTGACCTGTCCGTCCTCCCTGGACTGACCTATCTCCTCCCTACCCCCCTACCCACACTCACCTTTACTGGCTCCATCCCCGCCTCTTTGACTTTTCAATGGAGAACTCATTTTAGGGATTTCACTTTTGCTAATACTGCCATTTGTAAAGCAATGGTAATAATCAGCATTGAGGTTGAGAGACCCACTCGTCTACACGTAGGAGATAGCTTCACAGCAGACAATGCAGAGAAATGGTGGTTTGTTTACAAGAGAACTGGAGAATAGCATTTTGCAGCAATTATAAGACAGTCGAGCTTTTTGTCACATGTAACATTGTTTAGTGTCCCAAAACTTTCATAATGTGATTAGTAATTTAAATGAAAATCCAATAGAATATGTTGCTTTTACTTCCATTTCACAATCAGTCTGAACAGATGCATATTTTGAAAAGAAATTTAAATGATTTTCACGAAATGCCAGTAATGCCAGCTGTATGTTTTTACAACGCTCTTTAAAAATGTAGTCAGCCAATCTAGAAATTTGTAATCAAAACAAATATCTTCATCGTATTAAACAACATGTGTTTTATGTTTTTTTCTGTCTCTACATGCAATTTCTATGGTTTCTTCGTTGCTATTTTCATTCTGTTTTTAATAAGGTTGCACTTTTCACCACATACCTGCCTTCATGTGACAATGAATAAGACATAAACTTTCCCCACTTTGTTTAGTAACTGTCCCTCTTTAATTAAATCTCAACCAGTCTGTTGAAATGGGACACTACACCACACACGGCAACTCCATTTTCTTAAAGGACCTAAGCATTTTAGTACACCCATTTTCATGAAATAAGATATGTTTTTTCAGAGGCACAAGTTCATATTGGAGACTTAAATCAAAGAATGCATTTTTATTATATTTGCAGGTACTATTGTGAATAAATGAAATGCATATGACCAAATAGTTCAAACAGGGTTGTCAAATATGTCATCTCTGAAAATAGAGACAGTAAACATATCGACATGCATAGGATGACACGTTGATGAATCATTGCCCAACATTCAAATAGTCATTGGAAATAAGAGGACGCATATATGATAATGGGCAACTCAATGAATGGAATTAACATCTATGTAAACTTTATTGCAGGTGAATTCCTTTCTTTCAAACAAGGGCACCAGGTTGGATTCAAACATAAAATTAACTAAATTATGTCAATTAAAACTAATTAATGTCTTTAGTATACTAATTTAGACATTTATTAAAAATAAATTAAAGGAAACTCAAACTGTCTTTTTGAATGCACGATGCTTTCTTCATCTTGCCTCCAAACTTGTGACGAGCTCAGTATCAGATGCCTGGCTACTGTGTATATCCTAAGAGAGAGATTTTATGTGCGTTGGACACCTAAAACTGTGAATTTCTCTAAGTCAAACTAACTTAACTCTTTTAATTAGAGAATATGTAGATGTGCTTGAACTTATTAAGAGGCCCTGGTTTTGGCTGATTAGTTACCAATCAGTTTCTGATAACTGCTAATCCCTCAAGCAACATCACTACATCAGATTATTTAATCATTGCTACTTATGGGCTTTGCACAGTGTGTGAGTTGGCTTGTGAAAGAACAATTATGCTTCTAAAGTATATAATTGCCTATGAAAGAATTTGTACATGTTTATCCTTTCTTTCACTGTCTATCCACTCACTCATTTACACTCCCCTACCCCATGTCATTAGCAATAAATCCACCTTTTCTTAGCTGCTATCACTTCTGAAGAACTGGACCTGAAATGTTTACTCTGCTTTCTCTCCACAGATACTGATAGACCTGCTGAGTTTCTCCAGCAATTTCTGCTTTTGTTTCAGATTTCCAACATCTGCAGTTCTCCGTTTCATTTTAGTGTTTAACTCATTGCTACATCTCTTCCAGGTATGCCCTCCTTGAACTTCTGCTCCACTCTCAACAGAACTTCTGGTCTAACTGTTATTCTAGTGCACCATTATTACTTTTGTTGTTGCTTCGAGTGTTTGAAAAGGTATTTGCCAAAACTGACTTCCACAGCCATATCTCATTCCTTAGTAACTGCCTCCAACTCAGATTCATCCCACATGGATTCCAACTAAAGCTTCATTCTTCATATTATGAATGTTCCCTGGATAAAAGGTATCTCTGTGATGTACAACGCTCCTCAGACAGCTAAACCTAATCCGAACCCTAACTCTATCACGTTCTGAGATCCATACTCAGCATTACTCTCTCTCTAAAAACCTCATGGCCCAGCATATCGCCCACTCAACGATTACCATCAAGCCAGAGAATCAACCCTGGTTCATGCAGAGTGCAGAAAGGCATGCTAGGAGCAGCACCAAGCATACATGAAGATGAAGTGTCAACCTGGTGTAGCCACCAAACAGGACTACTTGCACGCCAAATAGTGAAAGGAGCAAGTGATAGGCAGAGCTAAGCGATCCCACAACCAACGGATCAGATCTAAGCTCTGCAGTCCTGCCACATCCAGTCGTAGATTGTGGTGGACAATTAAACAACTCACTGGAGGAGGACATTCCACAAATATCCCCATCCTCCATGATGGAAGAGCCCAGTGCATCAGTACTAAAGATAAGACTGAAACTTTCACAGCAACCTTCTGCCAGAAGTGCCGAGTGGATGATCCATCTCGGCTTCCTCCAGTGGTCCCCATCACTACAGACACCAGTCTTCAGCCGATTCGATTCACTCCACGTGGTATCAAGAAACAGTTGGAGACACTGGATACTGCAAAGGCTATGAGCCCTGATAACATCCTGGCAATAATACTGAAGACTCCAGATCTTGCCGCTCCCCTAGCCAAGCTGTTCCAGTACGGTTACAACACTGGTATCTACCTGACAATGTTGAAAATTGCCCAAGTATGTCCTGTACACAAAGAGCAGGACAAATCCAACCCAGCCAATTACCGCCCCATCAGTCTCTTCTTGATCATCAGTAAAGTGATGGAAGGTATCATTAACAGTGCTATCAAGCAGCACCTGCTCAGCAATAACCTGCTCAGTGAAGCCCAGTTGGGGTTCTGGCAGGGCCACTCAGCTTGACATCAGGGCTGCATTTGGTCATGTGTGGCATCAAGGAGCCCTAGTAAAACTGGAATCAATGGGTATCGGGGGCAAACTGTCCAGTGGTTGGAGTCATACCTGACACATACGAAGATGGTCGTGGTTGTTGGAGGTCAGCCATCTCAGCTCCAGGACATCTCTGCAGGTGTTCCTCAGGGTAGTGTCCTCGGCCCAACCATCTTCAGCTGCTTCATCAATGACCTTCCCTCCATCATAAGGTCAGAAGTGGGGATGTTCACTGATGATTGCACAATGTTCAGCACCATTTGTGACTCCTCAGATACTGAAACAGTCCATGTTCACATGCAACAAAATCTGGACAATATCCAGACTTGGGCTGACAAATTGCAAATAACATTCAAGCTACACAAATGCCAGGCTATGCCCATCACCAATAAGAGACAATCTAACCACTGCCCCTTGGCATTCAATGGTGTTACCATCACCGAAATCCCCACTATCAACATCCTGGGGCTTATCATTGACCAGAAGCTCAGCTGGACTCACCACATAAACCCAATGGCTACAAGAGCAGGTCAGAGGCTAGGAATACTGAGTAACTCACCTCCTGACTCCTCAAAGACTGTCCACCATCTACAAGGCTCAAGCCAGGATAGTGATGGAATGCTCCGCACTTGCGTGGATGAATTCAGCCCCAACAGCATTCAAAAAGCTTGACTCCATCCAGGACAAAGCAGCCCGCTTGTTTGGCACTACATCCATAAGCATCTACTCTGTCCATCACCAACGTTCAGTAGCAGTGGTGTGGACTATCTACAAGATTCACTGCAGAAATTCACCAAACAGACAGCACCCTCCAAACTCACGACAACTTCCATCTAGAAGGACAAGAGCAGCAGATACATGGGAACATCATCCTTTCAATGCCACTCACAATCCCGACTTGAAAATATATCACTGTTCCTTTGCTGTCACTGGGTCAAAATCCTGGAATCCTCTCCCTAATAGCATTGTGGGTCAACCGACAGCAGGTCGACTGCAGCAGTTCAAGAAGGCAGCTCACCACCACCTTCTCAAGGGCAACAAGAGATGGGCAATAAATGCTGGCCAGCCAGCGACGCCCAAAAATGAATTAAAAACAAAAAAAAAATCAAGCACCATTGTGTCCATGATGGTCACTAATCTCATCTTATCTGGAGATCACCCTTACCCCTCTAGTTCACAGTTCCTCAACAGCCCACTTCCACCTTCTTCACAAAATCTACAAGTAGGACTGCCTGGGCAGACCCATTATTTCTGTCTGTTCCTGACCCATAGAACTTATCTCTTCCTACCTTGTCTCAATTTTTTTCTCCCACTGTCCATCCCCTTCCACATACATCCATGATTCTTCTGATGCTTTACATCAGTTTTCGAATATCCAGTCCATGGGAATGTCCTTGTTCCAATCCTATTCTGGCCCCTCCCTGTAATACTTTCTCCGGTATATCGATAACATCATCAGTGCTGCTTTCCTCTCTCATTCAGAATTGGAAAAATTTATCAATTTCTTTTCCAATTTCCATCCCAATCTTACTTTCGCCTGGTCTATCACTGACTCCTCCCTTCCCTTCCTCAACTTCTGTTTCCATTTCTGGGGATACGCTGGCCACTGATATCCACTACAAACCTACCAATTCCCACAATTACCTCGACCATACTTCCTCACCCCCTACTTCCATTCCATTCTCCCAGTTCCTCCATCTCCATTACATCTGTTCTGACGATGCCACCTTTCACAGGGGAGCCTCAGAAAAGTCTGCCTTTTTCATCAGCCAAGGATTCCTCATCATCATTGTTGACAGGGCCCTCAGTTGTGACTGACTGATCTCCTGCTCTTCTGCTTTCACCCCTTATCTTCCCTCCCACAACACCAGTAAGATACCCCTGTTCCTCACTTACCACCCCACCAGCTTCCATTTCTAAAGGATCAAAACCCACCACCAGTGGGATGCCAGCACAAGATACATATTCCCCTCCTATCCCTTGTCAGCCTTCTACAGAGACCATTCCCTCTGAGACACCGTGGTCAACACCTCCTTGACTCGCAACAACTCCCACACTTCCATGGTACCTTCCCATGCAATCACAAAAACCAAATCCCAGTAGGTGTAACACCTGTCCATTTTCTTCCTCCCTCCTTACTATCCAAGGCTGCAGCCATAGTTTCCAAGTGAAGAAGCAATTTACCTGCACTTCACTCAATCAAGCCTACTGTATTCATTGCTCACAATGTGGCCTCCTCTATGATGGGGAAACAAAGCACAGACTAGGTGACCACTTCACAGAACACCTACGTTCTGTCCACAAAAAAAACCCTGATCTTCCAGTTGTTGCCACTTCAACAGTTGTTCCCTGGTCAAAATTTTTGTCTGAGAACTGTGTCACTGCTCCGGCAAGGCTCAGCACAAACTGGAAGAACAGCATCTCATTTTCTGCTCGTGACGCTATGGACTTCAAGATTCAATATCGAGTTCAATATGTTTAGAGCCTGAACAGCTTCTACATGTCCTTTACCCAGGTCCTGGGTTATGACATGGATTGCCTTCATCATAGCCAACTCATTTTCACTTACTAATGGTCCCCATTACTAGCTTTTCCTTCTCCGTGGCATTATCTTCTCTCCCTTATCTACCTACTTCATTCTGTATCTCTCTCTGGGCTCCATCTCTACCTAGCTTTCTGTTCACTCTTTCCACCACCCCTTCCTCCTCATCTTCAGTATAGTTACCATCTTTTCCAAGCTACTATCCATTCTAAACAAGGGTCAAGGGCTCGAAACACTAACTCTGCTTTCTATCCGCAGCTGCTGCCAGACTTGCTGAGTTTCTCCAGCAATTGCTATTTATGTTTCAGATTTCCAGTATCCTCTGTTCTTTGTTTAATTCCTTCTTTCATTGTTTCTTTAATCTAATTCTTCTGCCATTGGTGCAATTTGTCTTTTGGTTGTTTTTGTTTATCAGGGTTGATTGGGCAAAATATGAGCAAATACTGTAAATGTCTCATTTTTCTAAATGCATTATTTTGAATTTTGTTGACATAAATAATGCATTCATGAAACAATAGCTGGTAATCATTTCTCATCTTTTCTCTCCAGTGTTCTACATTTTATGCGTTAGTACTGCTGCCTCACAGTGCCAGGGACTTGGGTTCGATTCCTGTCTTGGCTGACTGTCTGTGTAGAGTTTTCACATTCTCCAAGGGTCTGCATGGGTTTTCATCAGGTCCTCTGGTTTTCTCCCACAATCCAAAGATGGGCAGGTTAGGCCATGGTAAATTGCCCCGTAGAATCCAGGAATATGCAGTCTACGTGGGTTAGCCATAGTAAACGTTTATGGAGATAAAGTAGTAGGCTGCTTCTGGGTGGGATGGTTGGTGCAGATGGATGGGCTTAATCTGTGCTGTAGGGGTTCTATGATTCTATGATCTACTTTGACTTCCTCGACTAGGAAATAGCATTGAGAAAGCAAGGCTTTTTAAGGCAGTTCATTCTTCACTCATCCAGTGATGCTACTCACTTAAATAGACTGTGCTAAAGCAACCCCAAATTAATATTTAATCCCAACTAGGTAATAAACTACTTTTAATTCTCTAAGGTAGGGACATTTCTTTATCTGGACTATTTCTACTTCTGTGTCATGGTTGTAAGTTTCTTAAAAAGATAATGTTTATACCTAGTCACCTGCAAATTATATGAAATGAATTTGTAATGTCTTGAATATTTTGACTGGGAGACTGTGAGTTGGAATGGAAGGGTATTTTTCAGACTGGAGATCTATGACTGGTGGTGTTCCTCAAAGAACAGCGCTGGAACCTGTGTTGTTTGTAATATGTACAGAAATGATTTGGAGGAGAATGTGGGTGGCATGATAACTAAATTGACAGATAACCCAGAGATTGAGGGAGCTGTGGATAGTGCCAGGGGGTACAGCAGGATATAGATAGACTGGAGACTTGGGCAGAGAAATGGCAGATGGAATTTAATCCAGACAAACGTGAGGTGTTCATTTTGGGAGACCTAATACAGGAGGGAAGTATATAGTAAATACCAGAACACTAAATCACACCAATGTACAGAGGGATCCGGGCATATGGGTCCACAGTTCCCTGAAAGTGGCAACACAAGTGGATAAGGTGGTCAAGAAGGCATCTAGCATACTTGCCATCATCAGCCAGGGCACAGAATGTGAAAGCTGGCAAATCATAATGCAGCTGTGCAGAACTTTAATTATGCCACTTTGGGAATACTATTAGCATACCACCAGAAGGATGTGGAGGCTTTGGACAGGGTACAGCAATGATTTTCCAGGATGTTGCGTGGTTTGGAAAGTATTAGCTATGAGGAGCGATCAGACAAACTTGCTTTGTTTTTACTTGAGCTTTGAAGGCTGATGGGCCACCTGATCGAAGTTTACAAAATTATGAGAGGCATGGATGGAGTGGAGAGTCAGAGTCTTTTTCCTGGGGTGGAAATGTCATTGACTAGGGGGCAAAGGTTTAAGGTAAAAGGGGAAAGTTTAAAGGAGATATGAGATGCAAATCTTTTACACAGAGGGTGGTAAGTGCCTGGAATGCACTGCCAGAAAGGCAAATACAATAACAACTTTTAAGAAGCATGTTGGCAAATGTATGAATAGACAGGAAATAGAGGAACATGGACCACCTGGAGGCAAAAGGTTTTTAAGTTACAAAGGTACCATGTGTTGGTGCAGTCTTGGTGGGCTGAAGGGCCTATTACTGCACTGTCCTATTCTTTGTTTTTTTTGTATTAGAAATGTTGTCAGCGTAGTCACTGAGGTCACTGATTTCAGCATTAAGTCAAATAAAAGTAGGGTCAGAGTATGTTGGTGTATGGCAACTGACAAAAAATTATGAAATGATTGTCACTGTAGTTGGACATTTATTGTGACCAGGTGAGGTGGGTTGATTTTATAAACCTCTTCGACCAGTGGAAGCATATATTTTTATTTTCTTTCTTAATATGCAACTTTCACTCTTTAACTAAACTTAATGAATTTGATCAAAACTGAAGGAGAGAAAATTCCAAGGCTTCCTCAAGTCAAGAAGAATGGAATTGTATTACCTGTTAAATCCAAGAAAATGTGACAGTGAACACACACACACACAAGCACCGGTAATAAAGCTTTAAAAAGAAAGGCGAGAGCGGTATCTAATACAGACAAATGTCATTATAGATCTTAACAGTCCCTTGAGTTGCTAGAATGGAAATATCCTGAATCTGACTGTTTAGCTGCTGCCTTGTTTCCTGATTAAAAGGAGAAAAACAAAGCTTCAGGTGCACTGGCATTCTCAGTGAATGGTTGTGGTTGTTCCAAGGTACTTTTTATCTGCTAGTTTCTGACCTTGAAGGAGATTGAGAGGAAAAGGGAAAGAAGAGCCTTCAGTGTCCTTGCTGTTATTAGCCCATGTTCCTCTGTCATATGTTGCTCAAAGCAAGTTCCTAAAATACTGTTTGTTTGTTTGTTTATTCTAAATCTAATTCCAGTGTCTTTTTCAACTGAATACCCTGTAGGTAACTTTTCAACATCAATGCATGTAGTTATCATGCAAGTGTGAGCAAAGCAAGACATGTGATTTTCTTGTAGGTTCACTAAATTTCATTACCTTTGATTTAAATGGAAATTACTATGCAGCCAATTTTGTATATTCTCTGTGGGATGCCTGGGCTTCTCAAATGATTACAGGAGCTATTTCAGATCAGCATGTCCTTTTTAAAATTAGTTTTTGTCTCTAAAAGTCTTAGGTATCAAAGCCCATAAAACTATAAGACAATTAGAAAATAGGAACAAGAGTAAGCCATTTGGCCCCTTGAACCTTTTCCACCATTTAATATGATCATGTCAGATTCGACACTCCTCATGTCCACATTCCTGCCTTTTCCCTGTAAGCCTTCATTTCCCATAAGCCTTCATTCCCCGACTGTTCAAGAATATAACTATCTCTGTAACTATACACCAGGACTTTGCCACACAGCTCTCTATGGCAAGAAGTTCCAAAGACTTACTAAACTCTGACAGAAGAAATTCCTCCTCATCTCAAACTTTAGTTGGTGTTCCTTAATTCTGAGACTATGGCCTTTGATCCCAGACTTCTCCATGTGGGGAAACATCCTCTCAATATTAACAACACAACAATATTAACCCTGCCAAGCCCCTTAAGAACCCTACATGTTTGAAAGAGACCTCCTTTCATTCTTCTAAACTGCAGTGAATACAGTCCCAAATGGTTTAGCTTTTGCTCATAAGACAATGACTCCATACCAGGAATCATCTTTGTGAGTATTTTCTGAACTATCTCCAATGAAATAATTTATTTTCTTGAACAAGAGGACAAAAGCTGTTTATAGTACTCCAGATATGGTTTCACCAGCACCTTGTCCAGTTGCAGTAAGACTTCCTCACTCTTATACTCCAACTAACTTGAAATAAGGACCAACATTCCATTAGCCTTCCTGATTACTGCTGCAGCTGTGTGCTAGCTTTCTGTGTTTCACACACAAATACTCCCAAGTCCGACTGTCTTGCAATTTCCTGCAGTTTTTTTTTCCATTTAAATACTTACGTGTCCTTTTGTTCTCCTTTCCACAATAAACAACTTTGCATTTTCCCACATTATACTCCTTTTGCCAACTTTTTGTCCAATTACTTAACCTATCAATATCCCTCTGTAAACTATTTGTATCACTCTCACAACCCTTCTTTCCACCTATTTTTGTGTCGTCTGCAAATTTGGGTCCAGTACGTTCACTTTCTAGCTCCAAGTCATTAATCTTTATTGTAAACAGTTGCAGACCCAGCACTGTTCCTTGTTTATTGACCCCTCCAGCAAGGGGAAATGTTCCTTCCTGTCTTTCCTATTTCTGCCCCTCATAATTTTATGCATCTCCATCATGTCCACCTCAGTCACTTCTGCTCCAAGGAAAGCAACCCTAGTTTATGCAGTTTCTCTTCATAACTGAAACTCTCCAGCCTAGACAATATCCTGGTAAATGTCCTCTGCACCCTCTTTAGTGCAATCACATGGCTCCTATAATTTGAATTCCAGAACTGCACACAATACTCTATTTGTGGCCTGACCAACATTTTATACATTTGCAGCATAATCTCCCTGGTCTTAAACAAGAATATGATTTTATAATGTTATAACATCAAATAAGCTTATACTTATGCAAGACCATTAATTCAGAAACCATCCAAAGAGGGAAAGTATCAAAATTAATAGATGCCAAACATGATGGAAGATTGAAGAAAATACAAGTTCAAGAAGTGCTGTAAAGGTGGAATGGTATATATGAGAGACCAGGGCTGAGAAAGTAGAGCAAAGAGAAGGAAAATATGAAGGATATGCTTGGGGGAATTGAAGTTTATGTCAGGAGGCATAATGTGTGGAACTTAATCCAGCTGATTAGGTCTTGTCCACCAGCTAGAGAGATGGTGATAGTGTTGGGTTGATTCTTTCAGGGAAGAACCTCCATATTAAGTGCCAGTCAGGTACTTAAGTGGCCAGGAGTTGGTTTTCCCAGAGATCAAGATCCATGGAGTTGGAAGCCTTGCTCTCAAAGCTGCTGATTAATCAGAGGCTGGCAGCTCCTCATTGCTGATAGAAACAATGGAGGAGTTGCTGACAAAGCACCCAAAAAAGGCCCAAGGTCAGTGAAGGACCAAAGCCATCAATGTATGATAGAGGTCATGGCAGAGGGGTTACTGGTTTTGAGGTTTGGGGAGTTAGAAAAATGGTAGGAGATTGGATCTGCCTGCCCATGTTCTTCGGTCCCCTTCATGACGCTAGTTCTCTCTCTCAGGCACCGATACCTTTGAACAGAGGCATCCCCTCCACTCTCAAGAGCCCATTTTGAGCTTTCCACATGTGAGTACCTTGCCTGGTATTGGTTGAAGCCTCCAAACTCACCGTGGGGAGACCACTATATCCTGTCCAGTGAAGGAAATGGAAGCTATACAGGTGAAAATACGAGGCTTAACGATGGACAAACTGTGATATTTTAAACTCAGCTGTAACTTAACTGGAACACCAATGTTTCACAAGGTCTGATTCAATTTGATTATTTTCTAGGGTTGTCCAATTCATGTAAATTCAAGTTTGTAAAATCGCATTCATCGATGAAAATGTCACCAAAATGAATTACAGAAAAAATTCTGGGAACCTTAAGTAGCAGATTTGCCAAACCTTTGTGAATAGAGTCCATAGTGTCAACTTATTGCAGCTGTTATATGACTCAAAGTCCATCACTGAACAATTCCTGCAAACCATTTACTGACTGATGAGGATAAATGGGATGTTTCTGTGCAGCCAGCATTTTGTTTCCTTTGATATTTACATTCTCAAGGCACTATAAGTCCATGTGTCTTATTATCAATTTGCAATTTGACAAAAAATACCCTACAGGAAACAATCTTGTTGAAGGTACGATAACAGAACTGTTAAACAAATCATAGTGTTCACACCATCTGGCTACGTGAATATTAACAGCTAACAATATGCACCTTTTCCCAGAACAGACTAGCCTCAACATTTGCAATTGGCAGCTTTTCTTTGGCTTTGGTAGTCTACTGTACTAAGCCACATGCAATGGATTATAGCAACACCAGATGACTGGATCTGGTCCAGTAAACACAAGCCTCAGGCTAGCGGGAAGTGAGCAAGGACAAAATGATTACCGTCAAGATGAGTTAATTGGTTTTAAAGCTTAGTCTTTCTTATGCCCTTTCTTTTACAGTGATATACATTGATGTAATCTTCATCAATGGACCACTGTGGTATTTGCCATACTACTTCAATATAGTTATTCAACCAAGTTTTAACGTCAAAAACAGCTCTAGGTTTAAAAATTGCTGCTTGGAAAGTAACAGTTAGAATCTTCCCCATGATAATTGACAATATGTTTCTTTTTATGCCACAACTGTGGCCTAGTTGATCCTTTATTTGCCATACTTCAGCATTTGCCAGCTGACATGACCAAGCTGTTTGAAATTTTAGGCTTAGGTGACTCTCAGTTGTTTAACACTTTCATAACTTAATAGATCTTTCAACATAATGTTCAGCAGCCCAAATAACTGTGGATTTAAAACTTGATGTCATCTAAATTGTAGAATATTAAAGAACAAAAGCAAACATTTAGCCCTATCCACTGTGCTGTCTATGAAAGAGGTAACCACTTACGATCCCATTGGCATTTTTCTTCTTCAGTTCTTTGCCTGAATGCGCATTTGATGAACCACAGAAAGGTGCTGTGAGTATTTTTACAGTCAGTAGGGACTGGAGGTGTGTCCTGAGACTGCTTCAGCCAGAACAGGTATTAAACCCCATTGGTCTGAATTGCTACATACGTAGAGTTTTGAGACATTGAGTCATCCAGCACAGAAACAGACCCTTCAATCCAACTCATCCATGCCGACCAAGTTACCTAAACTAAACTAGTGCCACTTGCCTGCATTTGGACCCTATCTCTCTAAACCTTGTCAACTTATGTACTTATCCAAATGTCTTTTAAATGTTGAAACTGTACCTGCAACTATCACTTCTTCTGGCAGCTCATTCCACATCTAAACCACCCTCTATGAGAAAAAGTTGCCCCTCAGGACCCTTTTAAATCTTTCTCCTCACCTTAAAAATGCACCCCCTTGTTTTGAACTCCCCCACCCTAGGGAAAAGACCTTTGCTATTCACCTAATCTAATCACCCTTATGATTTTATGAACCTTCATCATGTCACCTCTCAACCTTCTACACTTCAGCGAAAAAAGTCTCAGCCCATCTAGCCTTTCCCTATAGCTCAAACGTTCCTGACCTTGCAACACCCTGGTAAATCTTTTCTGAATCCTCTTCAATTGAATAATATCCTTCCCATAGCAGAGTGACTAGAACTGTACACAGTAATCTAAAAGTCATCTTACCAACATCCTATACAACCTCAATATGACGTCCCAACTCCTATATGACATCCAACATCCCTGCTCTTATAATCTATACCATGCCTGGTAAAGGCAAGTGTCCCATATGCCTTCTTTACTACCTTATTAACTTGTCCTGCCACCTTCAAGGATCAGTGGACAAGTGCTCAGAGATCCGTCTGTTCTTACAGTGTCTTTCCATTCACTGAGTACATTCATCTGCAAACTTATTGACACCCCCCAACATTCTCATCTATATTGTTTATATATGTATCACAGACAATAAAGGACCTAGCACTGATCTCTGTGGTACACTACTGCAACACCGGGCTCCAGTTACACAACTAGCCTTCTGCCACCACCACCTGTCTCCTGTCACTAAGACAGACCTGGATCCAACTTGCCAAATTACCCTGGGTCCCATGAAGTTTTAACCTTCTTTATCAGTTTCCCATGTGGGATCTTTTCAAAGGCCTTGTTGAAATCCATTTAAGCTACATCACCTGCATGATCCCAACTACACACTTGGTCACCTTTTCAAAAAATTTAATCAAATCTGTTAGGCATGACCTCCTTCTGTCAAATACATACTGACTAGCACTGATCAAGCCTTTCCTCTCCAAGTGAAGATTAAATCTCCCTTTCAGAATTTTCTCCAGTAGTTTCCCTGCCACTAACGTGCAACTCATGGGTCAGTAATTCTTTGGTTTCTCTCCATCACTCTTCCTGTAAAATGAAACCACATTGGCTATCTTCTAATCTTCTGATAGCTCCCCTGTGGCCAGACAGGAATTAAAAGTTTGGATCAGGCCCCTATTATTTCCTCCCTTGTCTCCCACAACAGCCTGGATACAATTGATCTAGACCTGGGTATTTGTCCACTTTTAAACCTGCCAAAACCTCCAATACCTCATCACTCCCAATTCAAACTGCTCAAGAACCCCTGTCCATCTTCTTGAATTCTGTACCAACATCCTCCTTCATCTCCTCTTCCAGAGTAAGGACAGATGTGAAGTACTTGTTTAAAACCATACCAATGTCCATGTATTGGTAAATAAGCTAACCAGTTCGCATATACCATTGGGTGGTCACTTAGTGCATGTAGCGCTGAAGGTAACAATGGTCCTTAACTTCTATTCCTCAGGATCCTTACATGCATCAGTAAGGGACTCTTGCAATATCTTGTGGTCTTCCTTGACAGATCTACAGCCACCTTGTTGTAGATATCCATGAGCTGGGTTCATGTGCAGGAGTCTTTGCAGGAGTCTTTCAATGTTAGTTGCTATTGCGCCCTATAATGCAGGTCTGTGCTTCCTAAGCATCCTCCAAGTGGATCAGAGAGATGCCCTGAAGATCTTCAGGGGTTGGCAATTATCAGATGCCAATGTTTGTTGACGATGGCACAAGCGGCATGGATCATGCTCTGAGATGCTGTTTGTTGTGAGTTACATGGAGGCTCTTCAAAACCAATAGCTGGCACCTGCTCCAACTTCTATGTTGAGAATTCTGGATGACTAGATTGCTTGGCAAGTTTGGTAAGAAAGGATACTACATGTTAATGAGATGAGATCTGTAGTTAATGAGATTGTTAACAAGCAGTAGTCCTCCTTAATAGGCAACATCACCACTGCCTAGTTAGAAACTTCCCCAGCACCTGGCAGTTGAAGAAAAGACGCAGTGAGTTGTTCCTGATGTTGGCATGGTCCTTATTGATTTCTCGTGCAACTCAAACACAACAGCCCATGCCAGTCAGGCCCCACGATTCCACACTATATATATAAATGCCCTGGATGAGGAAAGTGATTGTACTGTAGACAAATTTGTGGATAACACAAAATAGTTGGAAAGGTATTGGTGGGGATGACATAAAGAGCCTGCGGAGGTATATAGGCAGGTTAAGCAAGAAGACAAAAACTCGGCAAATAGAACATAATTTGGGAAAATGTGAAGCTATGCACTTGGGAAGAATAGAGGATCTGAATATTATTTAAAGACTGCAGAAAGCTACAACACAGAGGGATCTGGGTGTTCCTGGAACATGAATCGCAAAAATTAACATTCCAACTTAAGAAGGTAATTTGGAAGGCATATGAAATGATCTTTATTTCAACAGAGTGGAGGATAAGAATATGACACCCTACTGAAACTATCCAAAGCACTAATCAATCCATGGCTAGAAAACTCTGAGCAGCTTTGGTTCCATGATCTAAAGAAAGATATATTGACATTAAAAGTAGTCCAGAGAAAATTCACATGGTTGATTGCTGGTATGGATAGATTTTCTTATGAGGAGAGGTTGAGTAAGCTGGTCCTACAATCACTGGAGTTTAGATGAATGAGAGGCAATTTTATTAAAGTGTACAAGATTCTTAAGGAGCTTGACAGGGTAGATGCAGAAAAGTTGTTTCGCTGTGTGGGACAGTCCAGGATAAAGTGCATATTCTCAGATTAAGAGGTCACCCAATTAAGAAAGGGATGAGGAGGGTTTTCTTCTCTCAGGGAGCAGTGAATCTGGAATTCTTTACTGCAGAGATCCATCCAGGCTGTGTAATTAAGAATATTCAAAAGTGCAAAAGACAGATTTTAGTCAGTAAGGGAATCAGGGATTATGGTGAAAAAGCAGTAAAGTGGAGTTGTGCATCATAAGATTAGCCATGCTCTCAGTAAATGGTGCAAAAGGCTTGATGGGTTGAATGGCCTACTTTTCCTTCAAGGTCTTATAGTTTTATTGAATCATAGAATCACAGAGATCAATAGCTCAGGAAAAAGGCCCTTCAGCATGTGTCCATTTTGATCAAATACAATCACCTAATTTTGTCTAATCTCAATTTCTAGCATTTAGCCCACAAACCTTGTATGCATTGGCATTGTAAGTGTGCATCTAAATGCCCCTCAGATGTTGTGAGGATTTTTGCCTCTGCCACCCTTATGGCAAGTGAGTTCCAGATTTCCTCCACCCTCTGGGTGAAAATGGATTTCCTCACATCTCCTCCAAGCCTCCCACCCCTTACCTTGAGTCTTTGCCCCTAGTCATTGATTGGCCCATAAGGGGAAAAGATTCTTCCTATCTACTCTAATCCTATTATTGTGTTGGTATCATGAGCATGGGGATGAACAAAATGCTGTCACCATCAGGAGCACCTGAGATGAATCCATGGTTACAGACAGCTGCTGCTCATTGACCATTGTGAGACTCAAATGGCCCTTCTGCTCACTGAAGATGAATGATGTTTTAGTAGGGATCACCAGAAGGCTTGCTCATTTCTTTCACTGGCTATGCTTGCCAGAGTTCTTTGACAATGTGATGGCTTGCTGACCTGAAATGATAGTCCCAATCTCCTGAATGTGCCACAGATCAGGCTCTCCGCAAAAGTCACCAATCATCTGAATCATCAGTTATCATGTTCTGAAGAATGGTCACAGGGCCGGAAACATTAACTCTGCTTTCTTTCCACAGATGCTGCCAGAGCTGCTGAGTTTCTCCAGCAATTTCTGTTTCTGTTTCAGATTTCCAACATCCACAGTTCATCGTTTTTTTCATAAATCACCTTGATGGAGAAGACTACATGAAGGTATTTATTATACTCATAGCTGTGTGGACCACTGCACTGTCAATGCCAAAGTACATGTATCCTCTGGAATCTCTGTTAGATCCCCACATACTTCCTTTGGACATCCAACATGTGCTGCATCAAAGATTACTCTGGAGGCACACTACATACTCTTCAAACTGTTAGGTACAATCCACAAGGGCTGATGTATGCTGAATCTCGGCAGCGCTACTATATGAGCTGGTGCTGGGTTTGGAGCAAGGATGGGGTGCAGCATCCTCTGAGTTCCTCACCTTTTGCTTAAAGGTTAACGTGAGCTCTCTGGTTTGATGTCTGCTGAGGGCACTGAATGACCAGCTGAAGGCATAAGATGACTGATAGCAACTCAACAATGTTTAAAACCACGAGTATGATTAAGACTTTTTATGGAGTCAGATAGAATGTTTTACTGCATCTACAGAATCAGGAAAAGTTAAAAATATAAGATAACAAGGTGTAGAGCTGGATGAACACAGCAGGCCAAGCAGCATCAGAGGAGCAGGAAAGCTGATGTTTCGGGCCTAGACCCTTCTTCAGAAATGGGGGAGGGGAAGGGGGTTCTGAAATAAATAGGGAGAGAGGGGGAGTTGGATAGAAGATGGATAAAGGAGAAGATAGGTGGAGAGGAGACAGACAGGTCAAGAAGGTGGGGATGGCTCCACCCCCGCCTCTTTGACCTGTCTGACTCCTCTCCACGTACCTTCTCCTTTATCCATCTCCTATCCGCCTCGTCCTCTCTCCCAATTTATTTCAGAATCCCCTTCCCCTCCCCCATTTCTGAAGAAGGGTCTAGGCCTGAAACGTCAGCTTTCCTGCTCCTCTGATGCTGCTTGGCCTGCTGTGTTCATCCAGCTCTACACCTTGTTATCTCAGATTCTCCAGCATCGGCAGTTCCCACTATCTCTAAGTTAAAAATACAATAGCTTTTACTCAGTGAAATGAGGGAGGGTGGAAAATCTGGTCAATGGTAACACCCACGATTTTGATTGTGAGTATTCTGTGATAGTAACACCATTGATTCTCATTGAATAAACAAGAAGGGAATTTCACAACATAGGTGCAAACTACTGCAGATGCTGGAATCTGCACTGAAAATAACAAATGCTGGAGATCACAGCGGCTCAGATGGCTCAAAATGTTAGCTTGCCCCCTCTCCGTGGACACTCTCTAACCCGCTGTGATCTCTAGCATTTGTT
>JAHRHZ010000012.1:34641704-34675181 GCA_024137785.1 Ginglymostoma cirratum | reverse complement strand
GCAAACTACTGCAGATGCTGGAATCTGCACTGAAAATAACAAATGCTAGAGATCACAGCGGGTTAGAGAGTGTCCACGGAGAGGGGGCAAGCTAACATTTTGAGCCATCTGAGCCGCTGTGATCTCCAGCATTTGTTGTTTTCCCTCAAGGAAATTCATAAAAGACTTGTCAGAATCTGAGAAAAACAGGTTAATAATTTATCTTGAGAACATCCTAATTTGGCAAAGTATTCGACATGCTAATGGTCTAAACTTGTATACCTGTATCTATATATGCCACTGATGGATTCAGAAACTCATACTGGCCCCAAAATCTGATCTACGCACCACTTCATAGTTTCAAATTACTTACAGATCCTGTATTTTAAAGCATTGCCAAACTTCAGAAACCATCAGCCACAATGGACTTATATTTCTTGGAATATTACAATTGGTATCCAGCTGCCATAAGACTAGCAACAAAATGAACAACATCTGAACATTTTAATCCATATTTTATACATATTTCTTTTATTGGTGAGTCATGGAAGATCCAGAGCTGTTGCCATCTATTCAAACTCCTGTTGCTTAATCAAGGTAGCTTTGCTTCCTGTAAATTTGGATTAACTAGATCTATATCTAGTAGACCTGTCAAATTCATTTGAAATGCCACTTATTGATCACTTTAAAAATAAATCTAGATACATGCATTTAATTAGATTTATGATATGTCTCTATAAATCTTTAATATCCATCATAGTGAAAATGTTAGACTTCTTTATTAAGGAGGTTATAGCAGGATATTTTGAAAACCATAAAAAGAATCAAAGTCAGCATTGTTTAGTGAAACGGAAATCATGTTTGACTAAGTTATTAGAATTCATTAGGAAATAAAAATTGAGGTGGATAAAGAGGAACATAGGGTGATACATGGCACAATGGTTAGAACTGCTGCCTCACAGGGGCAGGGACCTGGTTTCAATTCCAGCCTCAGGTGACTGTCTGTGAGGAGTGTGCACATTCTCCCATGTCTATGTGGGTTTCCTCTGGGTGCTCTGGTTTCCTCCCACAGCTCAAAGATATGCAGGCTAGGTGGATTAGCCATAGGAAATTCAGGGTTACAGGGATAGGGTGGGGGATGGATCTGGGTGGGATGCTCTTCAGAGCATTGGTGTGGACTCGATGGACTGAATGGCCTTCTTCCGCACTGTAGGGATTCTATGACCTTGAGGATGTGGTGTAGTTGGATTTCAAAGTCCAGTTGATTATGTAACACATCAAAGGTTATTGCATGTTGTGGGATTGCATGGTGTCTGGTGGGTAACATGTTAGCCTCTGCAGAGGATGGTAAGTTAGCAGGAAGTAGACAGTAGGGCTAAGTAGTGAGAGAATAGTCATAGGAATAAGTGCTAGGTCTCAACCAGTTTTGATCTGCATTAAGGACCTGAATAACGGAACTGAATGTCTGGCAGCTAAATTTGCTGGTGACATAAAAATGGCTAAGAAGTTAAGTTAACAAGGTACAGAGCTAGATGAACACAGCAGGCCAAGCAGCATCACAGGAATGTTTCTGAAGAAGGGTCCAGACCTGAAACGTCAGCTTTCCTGCTCTCTGATGCTGCTTGGCCTGCTGTGTTCATCCAGCTCTACACCTTGTTATCTCAGATTCTCCTACTATATCTAAAAAATTAAGTTGTCAGGAGGATACAGGGAGTCTACAAAGGGATAGTTAAAGGTTGTGAGTGATAATTTAGCAGATGGCATCTACTGTGGGAAAATGTTCACTTCGAGAGGAAGAATAAAACATGCAGTATGCCGGTCAAACTCAATTTTACAGGACAATTTGGGTGTACTGGTACATGAATAAAGAGGAATGCATGACAGTTGTGTAAGGCCTCAGTGAGCTCACTTTTGCAGTACCGTGTACAGCTTTGTTTCCATACTTAAGAAAGGCCATAATTGCATTTGAAACAGTATGGAAAATGTTCACTTCACTGAGTCCTGTGATGCAGGGGTTTTCTCATGAGGGGAAGTTGAGCCACTAGAATTTTGAAGAATTCGAGGTGATTTTATTGAAACATATAAGATACTAAAGGGGATTAACATAGTAGGTGCTGAGATGATATTGCCCCTTTTTTGGGCATCTAGAATTAGGGGACATGTTTAAAAATTAGGGATCTTCCATTTAAGTCTTAAATGAGGAGAAAATGATCATTATAAAATCAAGATGAATGTTGAATGTGTCTACACTTGCAATAGCTATTACTTGATAATCCAGGCTGTCTGTTCAGTTACAGGTAAATGTTAAAGATCTCACTGCAGAATCTAAAGAAAATGTGCAGATTCTCCAGTGTCATTGCTAACATTGGTTCATATTCCATCTGTTTTGATATGATGTGAGATTTTACAGTATGCAATTTGGCTAGCAGATTTTGCTCCATTTTAGCGATGGCACTCATTTCTCGTGAATATAGGAGAGACACTTTTGGCCCTCCTCCTGACGATCTCTGTTAACCTCTGATCACTGAATAACATTATTCTGACCATAAATCATTTGAGTATCATAAGCAACATATTCCTGAATTTCTGAAGTGCTGTTGGTGTGTGAGTGTCCACAGTAATCGCTGTGGACTTGTATAATTAGTTCTATGATGCTGGGGTAAAATCTTAAATTATTCATTCCATTGACTTTTAGTTCAGTAAGAACTTTGATAAAATGTCTTATCCTCTTGGCCTCCACAATTAGTAGAATCTTGTGAACACTGACTTTGTTAAAGTTCATGAGATCAAAAGGAGGAAGGCTCAATGCCAATGCCATGTGCCTGTGTCACTAGGGTGACCGCTATCAACATCCAGCTGAAAATATTTGCTGAGGTTGCCAGGCTGACATGTCCCATCCACTTAAACAATTTAATTTTATCCCTCGCAAACCTTCAATAAGTTGGTCATATTCTATTTTCTGAAATAAAAAAATTCTGACCTGAACTCACCAGTGACTTACAGAACTGCTGTTTGAGAAGGCGAATATGCTTTAATGACACATAGCTCCTCTGACCATAAGCCACTTCCAGTTGTACACAGCTGGGCAACAAAGCTGTTAGAAATGTTAGAAACCTTAATGCAGGCTGTGCCCATCCTCAGTCCTGCCCTTGCTTGAACAAGTGCATACCGTTACGAATCAACATAGTTCTTCACCCAACAAATCATTATGGATCTTTGCTGTATGACTAAACCCAATGTGTCTTGGTCATATCATAGTTTCTAAATATTCTTATGGAATTTTGTCAAAAACAACAGATGAATTCCCAAAAACAGTGAAATTTAGGATCTTGCCTCTAATGATCAATTGAACAAGTTGGGAAAAATTCAAAAAGCTACTTATCGCACATGGTTCTGGTTGCCTTATACCTTGATGCATTCTAATGATTCTTAGACAAAGCTTTCAAAGCTTAGTGACTGGTGGCAACATGTTTGATTGACGAGGATCTCTATTGTAGCTTCTGATCTTAATTTGGCTGCTAAATACACAGTTACTTGGTTTACTGGACTGTTCCTTGAAAGTAATATTCAAAGATTTTGCAATTGGCATTTAAAACAATCCTACCTTAAATAACTAATATGGTGTATTATTTTACCAAATCCACAAAGCTTGTAAGAGCATTTTAGAATAATTTGCATAATAGATAACACGCTTGTTACGCAGTAGGTACAAATTTAGTTTCCTGTAGGTGTGAAATATTATAAAATGATGAGGAAGGTATTTTAAAGCGTTCTGGGAATAGTTGTCCACTTAACAATATTAAGTTTCTTTCATTTTGTGAGATGGTGAAATGACTGTAACAAAGTGAAAACCCGAAAAAACAGCTAGTCAATAGTTCTTTTCACCACATGTTACTGTCTGCAATATGCTGCTTACACAGAAATAATTAGGACTTTCCCTAAGGTAGAAATAATATGAATTACATCTGCTATTCATTTTCTAACTGAGGTGAAGTGGTCTAAGTCTCAGTGGGACATCCTATTTGAAACAGTCCATCTGCTTTTTCAGGAATGGAAATCATTCCACTTTCATTTGCAATGCAAACCCTGTTGTACCACATGCCCTTCATTATTCATTATAACCCCTTCGATCAAACCTGGTGTGACCCACTACAGCTGCATATTCAATTGCAAGTATTTTCTTTTGCATGCTTAAAGTATACCTCCAGCACTGTGGGGTACAAATGTAGTCACCTTCTGAACAGAGCACAAAAACATCAATGACCAATGTATATTGTACAAAGGCGATGATTTGGATGAAATTATGGAGAGTAAATTTTTATGCATTGAGCTGTGCTGCCTTTACGTCAATGAGAAAGAGACTTGACCACTAATGATCAGGAATGGTACTCTCATGAGTTTCCTGTGCCAACTCATTAGCATATATATTGGAGCAGTGCTTGATGTGAAACTTTGAAAAATGCGCATATTTTTGGTAGTAGATGAAAATTAGAATGCAGCTTTAAATAGTCTGTCACACTTACACAAATTAGCAGCAGTCTCAGGGCTGAGCAGATAAGCAATTATCAGTGTTTAAAGAAATGGTCTAGAATCAGAGATGGGAAGGCTGACGAAATGACTAGGGAAGGAATCAGGTGGACAGTCAGCCACTTTCCTGCTGCCATCCCATATTTCCAGTGGGAGAGAAGAGGCAGATGACCCAACTGCATGGAACAACACAGAGCCACTTGAGTGTACGACTGAGTTATTTAAATTGTAACAGTATTAGTATGATTCGGTGTAAAGATTTATTCAAGGCAAAGAACAAGTTAACATGCATAATGCGTTTGAATTGTACACACGTACATGCTAGTTACTTAGAAATTGACACCACTCCTATAAAGAATTGCTGGGGAAATTCAGCAGGTCTGGAAGCATCTGTGGGGAAAAAAGCAGAATTAATGTTTCGAATCCGGTGACTCTTCATCCAAGGGATATTGTTGAGGAGATGACTTATATTAATGTGGCAATGAATATTGATGGTGTTTTATTATCATTGGTTATTTGGGGTTATGGAATGCCACCAAGGTTTTAAAAAAACGTACAGTGTACACAGATCATACCACTTGTGAACTAATGAGCTAGAGAAAAGAAAGAGGGGTAAACAAAATTGATGAGAGAATGAAGGAAAAAGAATTTGTCCAATGGCAATTAAGAGGTTCTAAGAACACTATGCCTGTTTCAACTCAATGAAATAGGTGACAACCATTCTTTGGTTCCTTTCTTAGGGAAATGCCTTAACCAATCAGAAGCAATCTGTCTGGGTTATAATTTTGAAACAAAATGTCAATTAACTGTCAGCCATCATTCACTAGTGCATTCTTCACAGCAATGTCTCTACCAGAATCTAGTTGCCAACCGATCGACACTCTCCTCTCATATATACAGTGTAATAGTTATTCACCCTTTACTTGGATATTTTATGAGAATTGACCTGATGAGTGTAAGATGAAAATCTTTGAAATATGTCTTTTTTCAACAATACTCAGGTTCAAAATTTTTTTAATGATTTAAGTATAACTTAGAAGAATTAAATATTCCTTTATAGTATGCATGCCCAAAGATGGGATAAGGTTTAACTGAAATATGAAGCAATCTAACTGCAATTTTAGATCAATTTAGATCCAAGCAGCTGTGACCAAGACAAAAGAAGGAATAATTCCCTCAGGAAGAATGGTGATGGAAGAAATAAATGAATAATACATTTTGTGGAATCACATGGAATGTTGGCTCCAGAAAAAGAGACAAAATCATTATTGCAATGGAAATAAGGTATTTTCAATGCTGACGAATGAGATAGGATGTGGGTTGCGCAAAATTGTATGGAAACAATGAATCAGGGTATGAGATAAAGTAAAGGAACGTACCCAGTAACAAATTGAGATTGAACACCGTCCATGTAAATTTAGTGACAATCAGGAAAATGGAGATTAAATCATTAACTCAGCAATTTTACATAGTGATATATTATGGACCAGACCAAAATGCCTCAAAACATTTCAAGGAGATAAACTAGACCCTTATTTTTTCTTATTTTAAAGGCAAGTATCAGCCATTGCATTTAGGATGCAATTCGATAGGTCAAACTATCAGGCTTAAAGCAAAACACACTTTATTAATGCACTATAGTTAAAATACAAACAAATAACATAGCTCTATTAGAAAACTTAAAAGAATAATAGATTATTTAACTACTAAACAACAACTATTCCAATATAGTAACATCCCACAAACACAGGCTTGACAAAGGCAAATTCAGTAAAATAAATTGTCTCACCTGCACTTCTAGCAGCAGGAAGAGAGCCTTAGCTTTTAGCTGCAGCAAAGAGAGAGCAATGTAGCAGCTTTCACAAACCCAACAGCTACTGAAAGCTAAACTAAACATCCTGGTTCTGAAGGAGCTTGACCCACTATTTCAGTCTGCTTTTATTGTTCCACTTTAAAAAAAAAATGAAGGCCTCACGAGCTGTTTATTTCATCGGCTTTGAGAAGACTGCTCGACACTTCTGTCTCAACCTTTCTACATAAAAACAACCAAGATAAAATACACGTCCTCAGTCATAATATTGTCGTACTTTCCCCCTAAAAAAAGTGAACCATCAATATACAAAAATGGTTTAATTTTTTAAAAAAGCCTTTAGACTTTCACTATTAGTACACTATAACACATTTACATTACATTGGCTCTAAACATGCAAACATTCACTACAACAATCCCTTTCAGTCCATTTTTTCCCACCACTGCAAGCCTCCATCTTCCTTCATCAAAGTCGCGACAACGCTTTGGCAGTTACATTCTCTCATCCTGCCACATGTATAATTTTCAAATTGCATGGCTGCAATAATAAGCTCCATCTAAACGGTCTGGTATTTTTATCCTTAAATTTTTTCAAAAACTTTAAGGGGTTATGACCAGTATATACAATTGTCTCAGACTCAGTACTGGCAATATAAATGTTGAAATGTTGCAACACCAATACCAAACTCACGGCCGCCTTCTCAATTGTGGAATATTTCTGTTGACAACTATTCAATTTTCTTAAAAAATACCAAATAGGTCTTTCTAACTTTTCGTCACCATCTTGCTAGAGTATAACACTCTGACACCCATATCACTTGCATCAATAGCCACTTTGAACAGCTTTGCATAATTAGGTGTGACTAAGACTGGGGCAGTGGTTTACACAGCTTTCAGGTTGTCAAATGCCTACTGACATTTCTCTATCCACTGTAATTTTCTGCACTTCTTCAACAAGCCAGTCAGTGGAGCAACAATGTTGCTAAAATTCAGTATGAACTTCCGATAAAAACCACTTAGTCCCAGAAATCATAGTACTTCCCTCTTTATCAATGATATGAGAAATTTCCCAAAAACCTTTGTTTTCACATCCCAGGGGGCATATGTACATGTCCAATGACATGGCCCAGGGATGTGACTTGGGCATTTGCAAATTCAGTCTTAGACAGGTTTATCACCAAGCACGCCTCCTGAAGTCGATCAAACAATTCTCATAGATGCTCCAAATATTCCTCCTATGCGTGACTAAAAATCACCAGATCGTCATTGTACATCACACAATTGGGTAATCCTGAATTGACCTTATTGGTTAGTCTTTGAATGTGGCTGGCACATTTTTCATACAAAATAGCATGACTTTAAACTGGTGCAGTCTATTCAGTGTCACAAAAGCTGAAATTTACTTTACTCCTTCGGATAAAGGTACCTGCCAATATCCTCTGAGTAAGTCCAACTGAGAAATGTAAGTTGCTTGTCCAACTTTCTCAATATAATCTTCCAAACATCAATATGAATCAGATTTTGTAGCTGCATAGACTTGGTGTTAGTTCACACATAATCATTGGGTACCATCTGGTTTTGGCAACATTACTATGGGTGAGATCCATTCACAGCAATTCACTTTGATTCTGTTGTCTTTGAGCATGCGTTCAATCTCTTTTTAAACCTGTGCCAACTTTTGAGGGTTAAGTCTATAAGGATTTTGCTTAATTGAAACAGCATTTCCTATATCTGCATCATGCATAATTAGATTAGTACTTCCCAGCTTATTGCCACGTATCTCCCCATGTGATTGTAATAATTCTTTCAGGTTGTAGCAATTTTCCTTTGGAAGGTAACTTAATAATTTATCCCAATTTTTGAGAACTTACTCATTGTCCAAGTTAATTTGAAGAATGTCCCATTCCAAATCATCTGAGCTTGGTTATTCACGTTGAGTTACAACCAGTAATACATTCTCTTTTTGCTTTCCGTCCCTATTAAAATACCTTTTGAGCATATTCACATGACATGCTCTGTGAGATATCTTTCTAGCTGGCATTGTTGTCAAATAATTCACCTGGCTCAAATTCCTTTTGATTTGTTAAGGCCCCCTGAAAGTGGTCCTTACCAGATCCCGTATTACTGATAGTAACGCTAACACTTTATCTCCTCTAGCGAAACTGTAAATTTTTGATTTATTTTCTGCTTCCTGTTTCATCACAAGCTGTGCTACTTTTAAATGCTGTCTATCCAACTCACCCACTGCACTTAGTCTTTTCCCTAAAATTTGGTGCATAGTCCAAATATGTGCTCTCTGAACCCTGACTTACCAATTTCTCCTTAATTAATTTCAGTGGTCTTCTCACCCCATGCCCAAAAACTAATTCAAACAGGCTGAATTTTGTTGAGTCATTGGCTGCATCCCCAATTGCAAAAAGTACAAATGGAGTTCCTTTATCCCAATCATCTGGATAGTCTTGACTGTAAGTGCTCAATTTGGCCTCTAAAGTTTGATGCCACTGTTTTAATGCTCCTTGCAATTCTGGATGGCATGCAATGGATTTGAATTGTTTTAGTCTTAATGTATCCATAACTTCCTTGAATAACTTTGTAAAATTTGATCCTTCATCCAATTGTATTCCCGTGTGTAGTTTGTATCGAGTAAAAAATTTGAGTTACTCCCCTATAGTGTTTTTAGCCATGATACTGTGTAAGAGAATGGCCTCTGGAAATCTAGTAGACACATCCATTATGGCCAACAAATGCTGACTCCCAATTCTGGTTTCAGGTAGGTGTTCTACGCAATTATTTAAGACTCTTGTAAAAGGCTCCTCAGACCAGGGAATGGATATTAAGGGTATTGGTTTTATTACTGCCTGAGGTTTTCCAGTTACCTGACATGTATGACATGGCTGACAAAATTCAACTACGTACTTATACAGTCCAGGTCAATAAAAATGTTTTTGTATTTTGGCTTGAGTTTTTCTTACTCCCAAATGACTTCCTACTGGTAATTCACATGCTACCTGTAATACCTCCTTTCCATAACCCACTGGTAATAACGCTTGATGAACTTCTGCCCATTTTTTATCTGCCTGAATATGTGGTGTTCTCCATTTCCTCATCAAGACATCATTTTTAAGATAGTAACATTTGGGACATACTCAGATTCTTCTTCTGTGTACACGTTTAGATACAACTGCTTTAGTTTTCCCTCTTTCTGTTGTAATTCAGCTAGCCTTTCTGAACTAAAAATATCCACTTTTCCCTTCACCTGTTCTTGTTTTTTTTCTCAATCATTTGATCAGACATAGTTTCTGATAATTGAGCCTCAACTTTCTTATCTTTACTTTTTGATTTCTACTCCTGATTCAGCCTTTTGTGACCTTGTTATCATGCTGTCATGAAAAGTCCCCAGATACACTTCCTGTAACACCTCAGTGGCTTGATTTTCCAACTGTGGCTTTTCAACCACACTAGGCATCACTCCCACCTGTGATCCAGTTGTATCATTACCAAGGCTAAACAGTATTTCTGAAATGGAGAATTTTTCTATCTCTCCCACCACCACTTCTCCACTTTTCACCAGACTCTCCAACCTTACTATATATAATGGAACACTGCTCTGCTCTCCATGAAATCCACATATTACCAACTTTTCTGGCACTACTTCTTCTGAATTACTTCTTCATCTCTCACCATCAAAGATTGACTTCTGTTTCTCTTAAAATTATAATTTCTTTACCTACTCCTCCTGACATACATGAGTAAACCTTATCCACACAAGTAAATTCTTTAAAGAGATCTGACATTTTCTTCTCAACTAACCCCTGATAAGATTCTTTGCAGCTTTTTAGTTTCCACTGTGCTTTCCTTGCACAAGGACATCCCATGAATACTAAAGAATATGGGGGAGGAATTAAGTACCATCACTGTTATGAGAGAAGTAGTATTAGACAAACTAATGGGGCTAATGGCAGATAAGCCCCTGACCCTGATGGTTTACATCCTTGGATCCTAAAAGAGGTAGCTGCAGAGTTGTGGGTGCATTGGTTGTAATTTCCCAGAAACTGTTGGATTCTGGACAAGTACCAGAGGATTGGAAAACTGCCAATGTGACACAGATGTACAAAAAAGGAGGTTAAAAATTGAGTAACAATAGGCTGATTAGCCAAACATCTATTATTGGAAAAAAGTATTGGAATCAGTTATTAAGGGATAATAGCAGAACATCTGGAAAATGATAAACTAATCAAGCATAGTTAGCATGGCGTCATGAAAGGATAATTGTGCCTGACTAATTTAATTGAGTTTTTTGAGGAAGTCTCAACCAACGTGGATAGAGAAAAACAAGTAAATGTACTGTATTTGGTCTTCCAGGCGGCTTTTGACTACTTACCTCATAAAATATTAAGTCATAGGATAAGAGCCCATGGTGTTGGAGGTAATATATTGGCATGGATAGAAAATTGGGTCATGGCAGGAAATAGCGAGTGGTGGTAAGGAGCTCTATACCATCTTGGTGACCCTTGACTGGGGGGTTTCACAGGGATCTGTGCTGGAACGCCAACTGTTTACAATATATATTAATGACTTGGAGGAAGGAAGTGAATTTCTTGTTGTTTTCACGCTACACATAAGTAGGTGGAAAGGCAGGTTGTGAAAGGGATACAACAGAGAGATATTGATAGGTTAAGCGAGTCGACAAAAAGTTTGCAAATGGAGAATAATGTGGGATATGTGAAGTTGATCATTTTGCAAGGGGAGAACAAAAGGACAGAAAATTATTTAACTGGATAAAAACTGCAGAAAGCTGCAACACAAAGGAACTTGGAGGTACTTGTGCCTGAAACACAGAAAGGTAGCACACAGTCAGCAGGTAATCAAGAAGGCTAATGGAATGTGGGCCCATTTTTCAAGATGGGTGCAGTATAAGAGTAGGGAGGTCTTACTGCAATTGTATAAGATGCTGCTGAGACCACATCTAGAGCACTGTGAATAGATTTTGTCCCCTTATTTAAAGAACGATAGCATTTCATTGGGGGCGGTTCAGAGAAAGCTCACTAGCACGATCTCTGGTATGGAAGGACTGTCTTATGAGCAAAGATTAAACGGGTTGAGACTCTGCATGCAGGAGATTATAAGAATGAGAGGTTATCTCATTGAAACATACAGGATTCTTAAAGGTCTTGACAGGATTAATGCTGAGAGGATGTTTCACCTTAGGAGAGAGTATGGACCAGAGGGCATAGTCTCAGAATAAAGGAGCACCAATTTAAGACTGATATGGGGAGGAATTTCTTCTTTCAAAGGGTTGTGAGTCTTTGTAATTCCTTGCCACAGAGAGCTGTGCAGATAGAGTTCTGGTGTAGTTTAAGGCTGTGATAGATATATTCCTGATCAGTAGGTGAATCAAGGGTTGTGAGGAAAGGGCAGGAAAGTGGATGTGAGGAGTACGGACTCAGCCATGAATCTGTTGAGTGGTGAAGGGGCCTTATGGTGTCAAATGGCCTATTCCTGTTCCTATTTCTTATAGTCTTATGGTCTAATGGAATACGGATTTGAAGTTGCAACCAGATGAGTCAGTACGTTAATGAATGGTGCAGCAGGATCGAGGGTCTGAGTGACCCACTCCTGGTCAGTGTTTGCATGTTGATATGTGGTTTTGTTTTGGAGGCCTAAACTGCAACTAATACACTGACCATCATCCAAGGTGTTGGGACCATGAAAGAAGAGGTAGGTAAGGACTTAGTCTGACAAATATATTTGGATGTATTATAGATGGAATTTAATTTAGATAAACTTGAGGTGCTGCATTTTGGAAAGGCAAATCAGGGCAGGGCTCATATACTTAATAGTAAGATCCTAGGGAGTGTTGTTGAACAAAAAGACCTTGGAGTGCAAGTTCTTATTTCATTGAACGTGGAGGTCAATAGGAAAGTAAAGAAGGCATTTGGTAAGCTTGCCTTCATTGGTCAGTGCATTGAGTACAGGAGTTGGGATATCATGTTGCGGCTGTATAGGAAATTGGTTTGGCCACTTTTGGAATACTGCATGCGGTTCTGGTCTCCATGCTATGAGATGGATGTTGTAAAACTTGAAAGGGTGCAGGGAAGATTTACGCAGATGTTGCCAGGGCTGGAGGATTTGAGCTATAGGGAGAGGCTGAATAGGTTGGGGCTATTTTCCCTGGACTGTTGAAGGGTGAGGGTGACATTATAGAGGTTTATAAAATCATGAGGGGCTTGAACAGAGTGAATACCCAAAGTCTTCCCAGGGTGGGGGTGTCCAAAACTAGAGCGCATAGGTTTAAGGTGAGAGGGGAAAGATTTAAAAGGGACCTAAGGGGCAATATTGTCATGCAAAGGGAGACGTGTGTATGGAATGAGTTGCCAGCGGAAGTAGTGGAGACTGGTACAATAACAACATTTAAAAGGCATCTTGGATGGGTTTATGAACAGGAAAGGTTTAGAGGGATATGGGCTAAATGCTACCAAAATGTGAATAGATTTATTTAGGATATCTGGTCAGCGTGGACGAGTTGGACCAAAGGGTCTGTTTCCATGCTGTACAATTCTATGACTCTATGACACTATTTGATCAGGTCAAGAGAAGGTCAGAAAGAGCTAAATAATGTGAGGATTTCAGTGTAAGTGTGGTTGTAGTGGGACTAGTGTGAGTCACAAAGTGACTAGTGTGCAAGAAACTACCACTGAATAATGAGCTCTTAACATTTGATCAAAGGAAATGGGAAGCGTAGGTGTTCAGCCCCTCGAGCCTGCTCGACCATTCGATACAATTATGACTGATTTGATTGCAACTTCAATCTGCATTCCTGCCTACCAGTGATATTTATCTACTGAACAATGGCATGACATAATTAAAATGGTCAGTATAATAAGAAGGATTTTTTCTTAGATTATTAGGTTTTGATTTTAATTTCCTTGAGAAACTGGTTTCATAATAATTGTGATAATTTAACACACGGGGAAAGGGAATAAAATATTGTCAAAGGAGCTTATTTTGGATGATTTAAGGGTTAAGATATTAGTAGAGAATGTGTCCACAGGACAGATACAATTAAGGAAAAAGAAAGAATCGAGAATAAATTCAGGGCTTTAGAGCAGGACAAAAGGGATTATAAATTATAATAGAAAATAGGTTCTATTTTCATTTTGGGGTTTAAATGAGGTTAATATAGTGAATTTGAAAGTTTTTACAACATTTGTATTTAAACAAATGCTTTGTTATTTTTCAGCCTCAATATGGAGATGGTAGGAATGAATTGTTTTTAAATAATTTTGACCTTATTAAGTAAGTGAAGAATTAAATTTTACTCTGCTCCTGCTAACTACTCTGTGGTTACTTATAAAATATTTTATTGTCAAGGATAGTCATCAGGCCAGGTAACAAGTAAAGTCATGGGTTTATGTTTTTATAGTTTTATAGCCATTTTTATGGCCTAAACTAATGCAAATTCAGGCAAAAGGAATTGGAAATGTTTTGAGATAAATGATCTTTTCTCAAGGATTGAACTATGTTTGAATTCATCCAGTTTTTAGCTTCGAGTATATAACAGATATAAAAGGTATTGTGCGATTATTTTAGATTTGAACTAGTTTCAGGCATCAACAGTTACTGTGGAATCTCACATGGTTCTTTTAGTGAAAATATATTAATAGGCTTTGGAATTTTTCGACTTCCTTAGAATTTGGGATGATATTAAATCATTAAGGTTGATACTGTCTTCTCTCAAGCAGATGCATGAATTATGCTACTGATGCCATATTTACTTGGTAAACAGTATGAAATACGTCAGCTCAGAGGGACATGCTGTCACAAAAGGGGCATCATTTTCATTTCAAAGAATAAATCAGGACATAGTAGAAACTGCAAGCAGCAAAATAACCATCACTTTAAAGAAACCAATTAGGAATTGTGTGTACGTAACTTAGTTCATCTGAGATTTTTCATATACTGTCCATGTGTTGGCAAGCTAAAAAGAGATCAGGATGTCTGTGATCCAGGCTAGCATGGGTTAATAAGCACCAATACTTTGTGGCTTGATGCACAGAAAATAAAACTTAAGACAGAAGGAAAGTTTCAGTCAACAGAAGAGAACAAGATACGTGCCCATTCAACGAGAAGTTGCAATTTATTGTCCCGAAGTGGAGCAACTGAATTCACTCACTTTATTGAGTATTTTTTGTACTAGTTTTGATAAACTTAATAAACTCTCTTAAGCTTGTGAAGACATACTTTCACTCAGAATGGATGTTGAAACTAATCAGGAATAGCAAAATTGTAAAATAAAAATAGGAAGCGCTAGAAATTCTGTCTATAATTATAATTGACTTGCACCTTAGAAACTGCAGTAAATCCCAAAGCCTTATACAAGTAGCCAATCCCAGCTCCCTTGGTATTTACCTTGGCTGTCTCACAAACTGCTCTGGGAAGGGGCTCTTCTTTCTGGTCATTCTTTGGCTCATGAAGGAGACAATTGGCAGCAATGGGTGACTCAGCATCATTGGTGCTATTTGCCTTCGGTGAGTACCCATTTTCCAATTTGAATCTGTCATATTGGCTCTAATGTCTCCAGATACCTTCCTTACAGTGTTCATATCCATTAATGCACTCTCACCTTCAAGGAGTAGCTGGTTCAGTTGGCAGGCAGGTGGCTGTTAGGAGTGACCGGGCATCCTTGTTTGGATGGCAGCTCCAGTGGCAACAGCACAATTGCTGGCAGCGTCTAAAATGCAGTCCCAGGTCCTATTGGCACCCTGCTTTGGCACGAGTAGTGGAATTCTTACTGTCTCCAAAATTTTCCAGCCATGAAGTTATTATCATGCAAAAAGAGACCATGTGGCCCACTGAAAGGTTGTTTCCCCTTGTAAGAGAATCTAGAACCAAAGGGTATAATGTTAAGGAGTGATCATTATAGACAGAGACGAGGGGGGCAGTTTTTGTCTCACAGTGGTGGATCTGTGGAATTCTTTGCTGCAGAAACTTGTAGAGGTTGGCTGTTAAGTATATTCAAGGCTGAGGTAGACAGATTTTTAATCTGTTATGGAATCAAGGGTTATAGGGAAAGACAGGAAAGTAGAGTTGAGAATTATCAGATCAGCCATGATCTCATTGAATGGCATGGCAGACTTTATGGGCCTCATGGCCTACTTCTGCTCCTATGTCTTATGGTCTTATGGAGTCCATGCTAATTTTCTCTATGGCAATACAGTTAGTCCCATTTTATTTCTCTAACTCATAGCCTATAAGTTTATTTCCCTCAAGCATTGTTATAGGTGCAATAATTTCTATCAGAAATAAGAGTATCTAATTTTCTTATTTCCATTTAAAGGAGAAAATAGAACCATAATCAAAAATTGTGACGCTAAGAAAGTGGCCCCTCAAATTATGTGTCTTCAGACGTCAATGCTGCCCACACAATTTAAAATTGGCAGCTTTGGTGTCCAAATGTACCACAAGTCGTTATTATGTCTCAACATAATATGTGCATGATATTATTTATGCTGCAGTACAGAACAATACATAATAAAACTGGCAAATGTACAATATCAGCCCCATTGGTTGTAAAAATATAAAATATAACATTAAATTCTGTCTAAATTTTGGCATAATTAAATATTCTTGGAAAACCTTCATGATCGTCAACAAACTTGTGTCTTCAAATAAAGTAACCTGAGAGAATGGGATATTGTGAGCATGATATTTAGGATAAAATTGCAAAGATGCTGCATGTTGTAAGTTACCACTGTTCTTTCTGAAACAGTATTCTGTGCTTTTTGACTGCTTGGCAGGTGAACCATGCATCATTGATTAAAGTGGACAGCCATATAGTTTACTCAGAAAGTGCTGATGTTAGTTTTTGATGAGTTAAAAATTAAAATTGACAACACCATTTTAAAGCCTTTGGGGAGGATAATCTATTTTGCTTTCAAGTTTCCCTTCTCACAAATAAGCCATAATTTACGAGCAAAGGCTATAGTGTCATACAATTGAAACATGTAGGTCCACAGTCTATCATTGACATCTGGCTTTGACTAAGGAGTTCAGTGTCAAAGCGATCGTTGGTGCTGTACCTGGCTCTCAAGCACTAATTACCAGTACTGAGTGCAGAAGTTAGGGGATCCTGGGGATTCATGACCAGTTTTCACATGGTCTTTACACAAAGGGGGTCCTGTTCTGCATTATGCTGTTGCCTTAATTAGGAAGTGAGTTCGTTGTAAGCCAACCACATTAAGAACTACATGATTACAGCACTGCATTAGGACAAGTTTATTTTAATGACATTTGTGTACATGTACGAGACTCATGAGGGATATATCCTTTTGTTAACTGATCTTAAGAATTGCCTCTAGCAATTTAAGCTGTTCTCAGAAAGCTTAATCAGAAATAAAAGCTTTAGTCAAGCTTTTTAGAATGGTCTAAAGTTCCACAATTCACATGTATACATTTTAGAAAATTAAATATTCCAGTGAAATTTCACTGCTAACACAACATAAACTTGGAAATCCTTTTAGTTATATTTTATGTCTTGTTGCCTTAACTCCTCCTTCATTGTGAGTATTATGGTCAGTGCATAAGAGCATAGGAGCAGAAATTAGGCCATTCATCCCATCGAGTCTGCTCCGCCATTCAATCATGGCTGATAAGTTTCTCAACCCCATTCTCCAACTTTCTCCCCATAAACCTTGATTCCCTTGACAATCAAGAACGTATCTGTCTTCATCTTAAATATACTCAATGACCTGGCCTCCACAACCTTCTCTGGCAGTGAGTTCCATAGATTCACCACTCTCTGGCTGAAGAAGTTTATCCTTATATCCATTCTAAAAGGTCTTCCCTTTACTCTAAGGCTGTGCCCTCGGATTCTAGTCTCTCCTACCAATGGAAACATCTTCCCAACATCCATTCTGTACAGTTCATTCAATATTCTGTAAGTTTCAAGTAGAATCCCCCCTCATCCTTCTAAACTCCAATGAGCATAGACCCAGAGTCCTCAAGCGTTCCTCATATGTTAAGCTTTTCATTCTCGGGACCATTGCCATGAACCTCAATCTGAACCTGCTCCAGGGCCAGTACATCTTTCCTGAGTTATGGGGCCCAATACTGCGGGCAATACTCCAAATAGAGCCTGACCAGAGCCTTATAGGACCTCAGAAGTAAATCCTTGCTTTCATATTTAAGTCCTTTCAAAATAAATGCCAAAGTTGCATTTGCCTTCCTAATTACTAACTCAACCTTCAAGTTTATCTTGAGAGAATCCTGGACTAGAACTCCCAAGTCTCTTTGCACTTCAGACTTTTGAATTTTCTCCCCGTTTAGAAAATAGTCCATACCTCTTCTTCTTACCAAAATGCATGACCTCACACTTTCCCATGTTGTACTCCATCTGCCACTTCTTTACCCACACTTCTAGCCTGTCCAAACCCTTCTGCAGCCTCCCCGTCTCCTCAATACTACCTGTCCCTCTACCTATCTTTGTATCATCTGCAGACATTAGCCAGAATGCCCACAGTTCCTTCATCTAGATCATTAACATATAAAGTGAAAAGTTGTGGTCCCAAAACTGACCCTTGTGGAACACCACTTGTCACTGGCTGCCATCCTGAGAAAGACCCTTTTAACCCCACGCTCCGTTTTCTGCCAGACAGCCAATCTCCTATCCATGCTCCAATCTTTTATCCGTGCTAGTACCTTGTCTCTAACACCATGGCCTTATCTTAGTCAGCAGCCTCCTGTGCGGCACCTTGTCAAAAGCCTTCTTGAAGTCCAGGTAGGTAACATCATTGGCTCTCCTTGGTCTACCCTGCTCGTTACATCCTCAAAGAATTCTAGCAGACTTGTCAGGCATGACCTCCTCTTGATGAAGCCATGCTGACTTTGCCCTATTTCACCACACACTTCCAAGTATTTAGAAATCTCATCCCTCACAATGGACTCTAAAATCTTACCAACGATCGAGGTTCGGCTAATCTTACTAATCTGTAATTTTCCATCTTTTGCTTTACTCCCTTTTTAAAAAGGAGTGTCACATTAGTGATTTTCCAGTCCTCTGTGACCCTCCCTGACTCTAGTGATTCCTGAAAAAAATCACCACTAATGCCTCCACTATCTCTTCAGCTATCTCCTTAAAAACTCTGGGGTGCAGTCCATCTAGCCCTGATTATTTATCCACCTTCAGGCTATTCAGTTTTTCTTGCGCCTTCTCCTTGGTAATGGCCACCATACCTAGCTCTGTTCCCTGACTCTCTTGAATTCTTGGGATATTACTCATGTCTTCCACTGTGAAGACTGATAAAAGATATTATTCAGTTCCTCAGCCATTTCCTTGTTCCCCACGATTATCATTCCAGCTTCATTTTCTAATGTCCTCTTCTTCCTCTCTTTTGCCTTTTGTATATCTAAAGAAACTCTTACAGTCCTCCTTTAATTACTGCTTACCCTCATATTTAATCTTCTCCCTCCTTATTTAAATTTTTGTTGCTCTCTGTTGGTCGTGGTAAGCTTCCCAATCCTCTGGTGTCCTGCTGCCCTTTGCCACGTTATACGCCTTTTTTTTCCTTTTATGCTATCCCTGATTTCCCTGGTCAGCCATGGTTGCCTCATCCTCCCTTTAGTATGCTTCTTTTTCCTAGGGATGAAATTTTTGCTGCATCTCATGAATTACTCCTAGAAATTCCTGACGTTGCTGTTCCACTGTCTTTCCTGTCAGTCTCCTTTCCCAATCAATTCTGCCCAGTTCCCTCCTCATGCATCTGCAAATGCTTTTATTCAGCTGTATTACCATCACCTCTGATTCTACCTTCTCCCTCTCGAATTGCAGAGTAAATTCAATCATATTATGATCACTGCCTCCTTAGGGTTCCTTCACCTTAAGTCTCCCCATCAAATCTGCCTCATTGCACAACACTAAATCTGCTACTGGCTGTTCCCTATTGGGCTCCTCCACCACAAGCTGCTCCAAAAAGCCATCTTGTAGACATTCTACAAATTCCTTTTCTTGCAATCCACTACCAACCTGATTTTCCCAGTCGACTTTCATATTGAAATCCCCATGATCACTGTAACTTTGCCTTTCTTACATATCTTTTCTATTTCCTTGTGTATCTTGCACCCCAGCTCCTGATTACTGTTTGGAGGCCTGTACATAATTTGAACCATGGTTTTTTTACTCCTATGGTTCCTCTTCTCTACCCACAAAGATTCTATACTATCTGACCCAACTTCATTTCTTACTATTGATTTAATTTCATTTCTTACTAATAAGACAACCCTACCCCCTCTGCCCACCTGCCTATCTTTTCGATAAGATGTGTAACCTTGGATATTTACCTCCCAATCCTGATCCCCTTGCAGCCACGTCTCTGTGATGTCTTTCAATCTGCACCATAAGCTCATTTACCTTCTTTCTTATACTGCGTGCATTCAGATATAACACCTTCAGTCCTGTATTAACTGGCCCTGTTCTCATTGTCATTTGTTCATCCAGTGTGCTTAAAGTTTGATTGCCAACCCTTTCCAAACACTCTGTCTTATTTTAGTCTGTGCTGGAGCCTTTAATAACCTCTCCTGAGTTCTCCTTTCTTGTCATTTTTTTCATATTTTTCCACACTGTTGAATCCACCCCTACAGACGTTAATCTGCTGATTTATTTCCCACTGGGGGAAGTTTTACCCTTCTCTTAACCCACTCACCCCCACTTGCTAGTTAAAACTCCTGTTGACCAAGTTTAGGTGTAGACTGTCCCAGCAGCACAGATCCCTCCTGCTTCAGTGCTGATGCCAGTGCCCCACGAAAAGGAACGCCTCTTTCCCACACCACTCTTTTAGCCACGTATTTAGGTCCCTTTTTCTCGTATCCTATGCCAATTTGCACTTGGCTCGGGCAGTAATCTGGAGATTATAACCCTTGAGGACCTGCTCTCCAATTTCATTCCTAGTTCCTGACAGTCTCTGAACAGGTCCTCTTTCCTAGACTTGCATATGTTGTTTGTTCCGATGTGGACCACAACAACTGGATCCTGCCCCTCCCGCTCCAATATCCTTTCAAGCCGATCAAAGATACCTCTTACCCTGGCTCCAGGCAGGCAACACACCATTTGGGACTCTCGATCCTGCTTACAAAGGATACTATCTATTCTCTTGATTACAGAACCGTCTACAACTACCACTTGTCTTTTTGCTCCCCCCTCTTGAATGGCCTCTTGTACCACAGTGCAGCGGTCAGTTGGCTCATCCTCCCTGCAGCCCTTTTCCTTGTCCATACAGGGAGTAGGTACCTCATACATGTTGGTCAAGGTCAAGAGCTGAGGCTCCTCTGTTCCTGAATGCAGGATCCCTCTATCTGCCTTGCCTACAGTCACACCCTGCTGTCCTTGGCTACTGACCAAATTTGAAATACTTAATCTATCGGGTGTGACTGCCTCCTAAAATACAGCGTCCAGGTACTTCTCCCCCTCCCGGATGTGCCACAGTGTTTGAAGCTCAGGTTCCAGCTCATCAACTCTGAGCTGAAGTTCTTCGAGCAGCCAACACTTGCTGCAAATGTGGTCACTGTTGTTCGCAATGGGATCAGCCAGCTCCCACATCGTACAGCTGCATCACATCACCTGTCCAGCCATTTCTACTGAGTTAATTACTTTATTGTGTTAATTAAATTTATTGATACTTCTTTGCTGTGTTCTTTTTCAGTCAATCAGGTCACAGCTCCCTGTGACGTCACTCCAGATTGTGTTTCAAGCTACAATGTGCCCCAAGCTCTGGTAGGTTGAAACTCACTCTGTGCTGCTGCTCCACCCTCTGAAAGCTTCTCACTGACTAGGCTGCGAGCCCTGAGCTCCGATAGGTTTTATACTCACTCTGTGCTGCTGCTTCACCCTCCGACAGCTTCCCGACGACTAGCAGTCCAATTAAATTCCCAACAATCCCGCTTTATCTTTCTCCAATAAAGAAATCATATAAAACATCTTCTGAATAATGCTTGTAATAATAATTTTTGTCTGGGTACCAATGGCAGTATTATAGATCAAAATCAATGTGTATGAAAATAAGCACAAAAGGTTTTAGTACAAAGACATATAAAAATATAGATATTTGAAAGTACTAAAAAAAAGTTGCAGTGTATGATTTAAGTATGTGTGATAAAACGGAATGGCACTAACACTAGAACATTGTTAAATGCATTACTTTGCTTGACATATATTTTATAGGAACTGTAATTTTAATACCTGCATTCACATGTTAGATGAAATGGCAGTAATATGATTTCCAATGCAGTGTTGTGTAGGAGTCCACCATCTCAATAATATTTGAAGCTTCACAAAGTTTCACATATTTTTTTAAAATGCTTTTTTGGTACTGCTTTTAAGCACTCTTGTACCAAGCAGTTATGGGGCTCCAGAGATGGGTTTAAATTTTCAAAGTACTTTATGATGGTTCAAACAATGGGTTTGAAGGTAATTTATGTGACACAATCAGTATCAGTTTTTTTCCAGGTTATTGTGATCCATCTCTTTCAAAACAGAAAAATAAATTTGAGAAACGAAAGCAGAAGCTCAGAGAATGTTGCCATTGTAATTAATGCAAAATACATTTAACTGATTATAAAAGCATTAAATTTGCTTCTGATGAATTTCTACTTTTGATATTCATTTTGACTACTCTAACTGAAAAAACACATTTTAAGATAGCTCACACAGATGTATTTAGATGTTATTTAGTTTCATTAAAGTACTTATAAGTACAGTTTAAATCTGTTGTGCTTTTTTTTTAAAGCTTTCCATATGTTGCATCAGTGTAAGATCCAGTTGTGGGTTTTGCAAAAACAAGAATGAAAGTAGATCAAATCTACTATGTTTCACAGAAATCACCAATTTGAATGATTTACTTCGAAAGATTCAATGGCATGCATAAGTCAAGATCTTACAATTATTACACAATCTGAACAGAGTTGGGTTTTCTGCTATTTATTACAAGGTCTTGTCATGCAGTGGGTCGTTAGGAGCTCTTGGTTTGTGTCCCACCTTGTGATATTACATTTATTATGCAGACAAACATGTCTGTTATCAACCTGAAAATCATAGACTCTTAGAATTTTACAATACAGAAGGAGGCCATTCGACCCATCATGTGTCTATCAGCTCCTGAAAGAGCTACCTAGTTAGTCCTATTCAACAATTTTTGTGGCCCTCCAACTTCATCGCTTTCAAATATATATCAAGATCTCTTTTGAAACCTCCTGCTCCACCATGTTCCCAAACAGCATATTCCAAATCCTAACAACTCTCTCAGTAAAGAAGTTTCTCCTCTTCTCCCACTTAGCTCAGTTGTTGACAATCTTGAGATTGTAACCCTTAGTTACTGACTTTCCAACTAATGGAAACAGAATATCCTTCTTTACCCTGTCAAAATTTATCAGAACTTTGAACATCTTTATCTTCTCTCTCTCTCCTTTTCTACTCTCTCTCCCTTCCTTCTTTGTCTCACACTTTTTCTTCTTTCTCTCTCTCTCGTTTTCTTCTGTCTCTCTTTCTTCTTTCTCTATCTCCTTTTCAACATTCTCTCTATCTGTTTCTCCTCTAAGGTTCAGCTCTTAACCTTTTCTGCTCCAAGGACAGTAAGCCCAATTTCTCCAATCTTTTCTTGTACCTAAAATCCTTCATTCCTACTGTCATTCTAGTAAATCTTCTCTGAACTCTCTCAAGGGCTTTAACATCCTTCCTTAAGGTGTCCAGAACGGAATACAATACTCCAAATGTGGTCTGACCAATGTTTCATAGAAGTGTAGCATCACTTCCTTGCTTTCATAATCTACGCCTCTATTTATAAACCTAAGGGTCCTATAAGCTTTCTTAATAGCTGTATTAACTTGCTTGGCCATCTTCAGAGAATCATGCATGTGAACACTGAGGCCCCTCTGCTCCTGTACTCTCCTCAAAGTTGTACCATTGAGACTGTATTGTCACTCCATGTTTCTTCTATCAAAATGCATTACCTCACATTTGTCTGCATTGAAATTCATCTGCCAGGTTACCTGCCCAATGGACCAACTTGTCAACGTCCCCCTGAAGTCGCTCAGCATCATCCTCACAATTGACTATTCTCCCTAGCTTAGTACGATGTGCAAATTTAGAGATTTTTCCCTAAACACCCACCTTCAGATCCTTTATATAAATCAGAAAAAGCAAGAGTCCCAACACTGATCATTGGTGAACACCACTTTCCAAACTTATTTCTTTTTATTTGCAAAAACATATAATATTCATAAATTATCTGTGAGTATATTAAAAAAAGTTCTATTTTTGAAAAAAAAGTGCTTTTATTTGAGTGTTGCATTCTTAAGTGAGTCAGTCCAAATGCAAAATTACAGTGACTTATTACCAAATATAGCCAGAAACTTTTTTTTTATTGACTCATGGTGTCTGGATATCACTGATAAGGTCAGTATTTATTGTCCATCCCTAATTGTCCTTGAACTGAGTTGCTTACTGGGCCGTTTAACCACATTAAGCCAATGACACAGATGTGGATCTAGAGTTACTTATAGGCCAGACCAGGGAAAGATGACAGATTTCCTTCTCTAAAGGACTTAGTGAACTAGATGTAGTTTTTACAACAATTGACAATGCCTACATGCCTGCCATTAGGGAAGCTTTAAATTCCAGAATTTTATTGCATTCAAATGTCACCATCTGCTATGATGGGATTTGAATCTATATCCCCAGAATGTTAACCGAAGGAACTGCGGATGTTGTAAATCAGGAACAAAAGCAATGTTTCTGGAAAAGCTCAGCAGGTCCGGCAGCATCTGTGAAGTTAAAAACAGAATTAATGTTTCAGGTCCAGTGACCCTTCCTCAGAACGGGACCCAAAATGTTAACTCTGTTTTCTACCTTCACAGATGCTGCCAGACTTGCTGAGCTTTTCCAGAAACTTTGTTTTTGTCCCCAGAATGTTAGTTTAGTGTTTTGGGTTACTCATTACTAGAATATATATACATATATATATTTATATTTTTATTTTTATATATACACACATTCCAGTCCAAGCTATGAGGGGTTTTACAAGTTGACAGCCCTTTAAGACTTCATGGCAGAAAGGCATTAGACAGTAGACTTTCCCTAATGCACCCTAACAGAGGTTGCCCCAGCACTTAGTCCTGGACCTTGGAATGCACCCATTTTTGGGCAGACCAAAGAGCATCTTTCTCCATGCTGATCCATGGTTCTCCAGGTGCAGTTGATGCTTGTCTCTGTGCGTGCTCTGGGGAACAGACCGTAGAGCAGAGTCCTGCCTCACAGAACTGCTTGTGACAACCTTGACAAAAACCTGAAAATCCTTGCATTGACTGTCAATAGGAGCAGTAGGAGCAACACCTGGTCAGCCAGTGTGATGAAAAGAAAGTAGGAGAAAGTGGTACATCTTTCTGCGCTGAGTGGGAAAGGATACAAAATGTCATGTGATTCATACCTAGCTCAGTTTGTTCTGAGGAAATTGCAAGCTCAGACTTGCGTAAATGTTCTCCAACTGTGTCATACCGCTACTGATTTCTCAAATCCTTAATAAATCCATGCATTTTTGTGTTAACCAATCCCTCATGTTTGGTTGCTGCCTTGATGTTTATCTAACAAATAAGCAAAAGGAGAAGAAAATCGCAATATCTTTCATCACTATTCATAACTCCAGACCACAACATGCATCTTAAAGTGTATTTCCACAGTAACACAGACTCCCTGAGTGCATTGTATTCACAGCAAGGACATTAGGCACTTTGCTAATTTCAAGCCAGATGTTACAAATGATACAATGTGCTTTCCATTTATGCACATGCCAGCACAAACAGTACTGAAGTGCATGTCACCCGAGTTTTATTTGTGGATTAACCCCACCTAAATTAATCTGATTTACTCTAGGTACAAGTCTCTCTCTTAACAGATTTGTGCCTTAAACGGATGTAGTAGTATCAGGTTTCAGAGATGTAATACCAGTGAGAGCTACTTGATGCAGGACCTCCTTCTGGGTAATGACAAGAGGGTAGCTGCTAGGGGTACATAAGAAAAACAAAGAGAAATGTTTCATTTGTGATCCTCCATTGCATGTGTACCATTCAGAACCCAACCGCTCTGCCACCTTCTTCCAGGGGTAAATCCTGAAAAACTGAGAGGCGAGTTAAATTGCTGTATAGAGAAATTGAACTGAAAAATACCCAGCACAGTGGAAGATGTTTGTTATCATTGGTCAGTCATTTCAGCTCCAGGATAACTACAGAAGTCGCCGAAAGTCGTATCCTGGGCCCAACCATTTTCATTTTGTCATCAATGACCTTCCCTCCATTGTAAGGTCAGAAGCAGGAATGTTAATTGATGATACACAATATCCAGCACCACTTGCAACTCCTCAGATACAGAAGCAGCCCATGTCCAAATACAGTAAGATTTGCACAATATCGAGGCTTGGGTTGACAAGTGGCAAATGACTTTCAAGCCACAAAAGTGACACACAATGACAACTTCCAATAAATGAAAATCTAATCATTGCTCCTTGAAGTTTAATGACATTTCGTGCCAAGAAATTGCAAGAGCATACTGTCAATATTCTAGGGGTCACTATTGACCAGAAACTGAACTGGACCAATCATATAAATACTGTAGCTACAAGAACAAGTCAGATGCTAAGAATCCTGCAAATCACTTATCTCCTTACTCCTCAAAGCCTGGCAATAATCTTCAAGGAATAAATCAACAATAAGATGGAATATTCCTGACTTGCCTGGGGACTGCATCTCTAGCAACACTCAAGAATCCTGACAACGTCCAGGACAAAGCAGGCCACTTGATTAGCACCACATCCTCAAACATTTACTCCTTCCACCACTGATGCACAGTAGCAGCACTGTGTGTTTTATTCATCACGTACAGCAGAAATTCACTAAGGCTCCTTAGTTTATATCTTCCAAACCCACAACCACTAACATTTAGAAGGACAAGGGAAGTGGATACATGGTAACAACACACCCATTCCTTGTTCTCCAAGGCACTCACCATCCTGACCTTGGAAATATATTGTCATTCCTCAGTGTCAAAATCCTGGAACTCCCTCCTCACAGCATTGTAAGTGTACCTGCACAAAATGGATTTCAGTAGTTGAAGATAGTAGCTCACCAACACCTTCTCAAAGGTAAATAGGGATGAGCAATAAATACTGGCCCAGCCATCAATTCTCACATTGCATGAGTGAATAAAACAAAATATTAGCAGGCTGTTTAACACCTGGAAAAGTGGCTGTGTGCCATTGAATTTCTAAGTCTTGCTTCCTTACATTTTACAGTTTTGTTTGTGAATCTAATTCGAGTGTTATCCCAGTTAGTACAAATCCTGCTTGGTAATTCACTGCAAATGATACATCTTCTGTTGGATAATAATTGTACATTCTGTAGTTAAGATTCCAAGTGTTGTCAAGAAGATCAGACTACATAAAACAATGGCTCTTTACGAATAATATTTCCTGGATGAACAGAAACACTGTAATTTTAGTATTGTACTGAAGATCTGATGCTGTAGGGCATAATTGAAGACAGAATGACAACATAAAACAGCAGATTCATTCCTTTGCTCTTAGCTTGGCTAAAAATTTTTTGAAAAATTTATGAGCCCGCAGCAGACAAAATCATCCTTTTGTGCAATCTTGTTCGAACTGGTCTGCAGTTAATAGACTCACAGTGTAAGGAAAGAGCAACATATGGGTCTTGTTACTGCACAGGGAGCTGCTTTTGGCAGTTCCTTCAGAAAGTAAATTAAAGCTTTAGGTAGTCAAGAAAAGCGACAGCATGTAGACCCTTGCTGCAGGGGAAGCCTGAGTTCATTCTGTGGGTTTGTGCATAGAATTTAAGGAAATAACTATTTCCTTAAAAGATTGGCCCTAAAAATTATGCTGTGATTTTTTTTATTTCTGAGAAAAGTTCAGAAATTAATTCTACGTACTTCACATTTTATAAGGTGCAACGTATTAACTGCTAATGTAACTTTTGACCTTAAACTGGTACACCATTCTAATCTGTGCAGTGTCTGTCAGTAGACTATTGCCGTAACAATTATAAATAATTTAATTATTAAACATCTGTTGTAACTATACTTGAGCAAATTTTACAAAAGCCCATACCAATACTCTCAAACAACTTATGGTTGGAGGACGTGGAAAGGAAGAAAGAATGTCATTTAACCTCAAGAACATGGACAGGTAGCCCTCCAGACATGATGAAGAAGAATACAAAATGGTAGCTGTGGAGATCATTGCCAGGAATCAAGCTCTAAGGACCTTGATGAGTGGTGCAAAAAGCTTTATGACTCACTCAAATGGTCACTATCTGTGAAAACATAATAAAGTTACATCTTATACAAACTGAGCTCAAACATCCTCTATCCATCTTCTATCCGCCTCCCCCTCTCTCCCTATTTATTTCAGAACCCTCTTCCCCTCCCCCATTTCTGATGAAGGGTCTAGGCCTGAAATGTCAAGCCTTCCTGCTCCTATGATGCTGCTTGGCCTACTGTGTTCATCCAGCTTCACCTTGTTATCTCAAACATTGCTCTATTCAGCACATCGCTCATCTTCCACCAATATCCATCAATCAAAACCAATATTTCATTATTCTAAACCATCTCATCCTCATTTGTTTAGCGCTGTTGTTAGTGGGTTGGAGTTTAAAAGCAGGGAAATCTTTATACAACCATATGGACTGTTGGTGAGGCTGCACTTGAGAACTGTGTATAGTTTTGCTTCCAATATTAGAAGAGGATATAATGGTGTTAGAAGCTGATCAAAGGAGATTCAGAAGGCTGATTCCTGGGATGGAGTGTTTGATTTATCAAGAACAGTTAGAACAAGCTGGACCTTTCTTCATTATTATTTAGAAGAATGAGCTTGCATTTCAGTTATAAAATTCTGAGGGGGTTTGAGAGGATCAATGTTGAGAAGATATTTTCACTGTCAGACATAGGACTGAATCATATGTCTTTTTGGCCAAGTGTGGGTTACAAATTTTTGGTGTTTTATTTGCCATGAGGTCTAGTGAAATTTCCCACTGTATTTCACTAATTTCGCCACATCAGCTACCTATCTCATCATTACAGCGTCCCTTGTGTCTGATTCCATCCCTATCCTACCATGCGCTGTTTCTGAAACAACTTGCCACTGAGCAATATCTGCTGAGCGACTGGTATTCCTTCAACTCGCAATTTAAGAGGCCACTGTGAACCCAAGCAAAAGTTGGCAACCCAGCTTTGCCCATTACCAGTGAGGTAAAGGAACAGTAACCTCAAAATCATGCTGTTCACAGCACAAAGCTGTCTGACTGACATGCCCTCACACATACAAACCCATTTTGTTTCCCTAGTCACTGCTTAAACACCAGGCCACACAATTTCCCTGACCTCAACAACATTCCATTGAAACATCCTCTGAGAGTATTAGCTCACTCTATTGCTAATGCCCACTGGATACCTGCAGCTTGTCAATGTTCAGTTGGAGAATATCACAGACAGGCAAACAATTAGACAATTCCAAACATGAGCTTTTAATATATGAGGTGCAGCGTACGTCTTGGGACACTGTGACAGAACTATGCCAGCTGCTGGAGCACTTTCTCATTTTATTATTTAATGGCTATGTAGACTTGAGGGACCAAGTGTCCTACTCCTGGTCCTATTTCTTATGTTTGTATGTTCCAAGCCTCACACCTATCCTCACTTACACATCCAACTTCATCCTCATTTCTAACTCGTTTCTGACATACAAACTACAGATAGTGTGAGCGTACATCTCTTACCTTCCCTTCTTCTCCCTCACCACAATACATTGCTTTTCCCTTTTCCTTTCCAGAACCAAGGATGTGCGAGCTCTTCAGGCAGTGACGGAGGGGCAGGAAGACAGTAACGATGAAGACACACATGGTCGCTTGATTTAACACTTGGGGCCGCCAGCATGAACACTGATGCTTGTGCAATATAAGAGATATAGAGGTGTGATCTGCATATGGCGAGACACTGAGCACAAATGTGTTGGAGTTAATACAGAGAGCAACTGTGGCTTGCCAGAGAATGAGGACGGAATGTTGTTTTAATGCAAGGGATTTAGAAGAGGACATTCCTTGCACTGGACCATGGATCAAGTCTTTATGTTGAAATGTTTGGTACTTTGGGAGTCTATTGGAAAGTCTGAATGTAATATCAGGCCCCCAACTTGGGTTAGGGTGGAAGGCGGTTACAAGGGTTGTTCCCTCAGCTTCATAAGGTTCTACAGCAAACTGTAGACAAACCAAATCTTGAGACCAACTCAGTGAGGCAGGTCTTTCTGCCAGACAATTGGATGATGTATGGTATGGAGCTGTCCTTATATGTCGACTTTAGGAAATACTCAAATTCCCTTCTGGTAAATGATGACTTTTTATCTGTGACAATTTCCAAGGCTGACTCTCTTGTAAGAGTTGATGCAAAGGTGCCAGAAGGGAGGCCAGGTTATGTATGAACTTTCCATAATAGTTCACCAGCTCAAGGAAAGACCTAAGCTCCAATATAGAGTGGGAGCCAGGGCACTTTTGATTGCCCTCACTTTATCTTCCAATGGGTGTAACCTGGTCTTGCTGTCTCTGCAGCCCGAGTGGGTCACTAGGACCTGGAGACAGAAAGGGCTGTAGATGCTGAAAGCTAGAGTCAAGAAATGTGGAGCTGGAATTTCTGACCTGAAACATTGACTTTCCTGCTCCTCGGATGCTGTCTGACCTGCTGTGCTTTTCCAGCTCCACATTTTTTGACTCTGGGTCACTTGGGCTGCCTGGAGCACACGTTTTCCCTTCTAAGATGTACTTAGAAACATCTACAGACATTAGCCAAGTTCCTTAAACCCTCCTTATTGGCATTCCCTGTAATTAGCATGTGATCTAGATAAATGGCGAGCGACCTTATTAAATGTTCTCCATCGTCCACTGAAAAATTGCACAGGCTGACGATACCCCAAATGGCACTATTATGTATTGATACAAATCCTTAGGGTATTAATTGAAGCATACTTCTGGGAATCCTCAACTAACCACAATTGCAAGTACACACGGCTCAGGTCCAGCTTCATGAAGGACAGAGCCCCTGCCAGCTTTGCATACGCATCCTCAATGTGGGGGATTGGGTATTTAACAGGCACTGAAAAGGGGTTTACCCACAAAGGCGAACTGATGGACCGGGCTTCATAATCTGTATGACCGGTGCTGCCCATTCCACAAACTGCACTGGTCTAATGATTCCTTCGTTTTCCATGCTTCTGATTTCTGCCTTTCCTTTTACCCATAAGGCAAATAGCAAATATGGAATTGCTTCCTGGTCAACCTGCAAGGTGGCCTTGGCTCCCTTGATAGTCCCTGAAAAAATGTCTGGGTATTTAATTAGGACTTCACTCAGGCAGCCATTTTCTAATCAAAAACTGTTGAATCAATCTTTCTCAACCAATATTGCCCTGTCAAGCTTAGGCCCGAGACTTTTACTATGATCAGTGGTAACTGAGCCAACTACTTCTCATAAGAGACCGGAACTGAAGTTGTACCGTTAATCTGTAAAGGTTCCCTGGTATAGGTTCTCAGTCTGGCTGAGGTCATGCACAAACTTAAAGGTCGGAGTCCACAGCAAATTTTGTTAAAGACCGGTTGTGCAATCACTGAAACAGTCACGCTAGTGTCAACCTTCATTAAAACTGGATGACTATATAAGTAGATGTTTATTGTGATTGGTTCTGATTTCGATATAGCTAAGCAATTTAACTGTTCCAAACCAAATGTAAATGGAATTTCCAGGGTGTGCACTCTCCTGGATGCCAGCTTATGAGTCCTCTTATTCAATTTATGTCTAATGCGAAGCTTTTGCTGTCTTGAGTCCATATACCAGCAACAACTACACTGGCTTGTCAGCCCGGAACCTGAAGAAACTTGTAATGTTTTGGCCGAGGTTTGGCTTTGTTTTGGGGTTTTGCTGTGGGCTGACTGAGAGTCCCTCTATTTAGGACATGTCCTGAGTGAGGCTATGCAACTCCCTTCAGTCGAGTAGTGTTCCCTAACCTCAGTCAGACTGGAAAGTGTGTCACCTTGTGTCGGAATACTTAGCAACTCATACGTTCCGTTTACTGCATTTTCCAATTATAAAGCCACTTGTCGTGTCTGTTTGAAGTCCAGATGAGCTTCAGCTAATAGGTGCTTTTGCATAATTACAACATTAATCCCATACACCAAACGGTCTCACAGCATCTCATTAAGTGTTAAATCAAAGTCACATGACTATGCTAGTTGTCTTAACCTTGTCAAAAATCCCAATATGGACTTTCCTTGTTCTTGAATTGTTGAGTTAAAAGAGAAAAGTCTGAGAATTAAAGGAGGCTTGATGTCATAATATTCCTTAACTAAGTCCATCAAATCTTGAAAGGTTTTAGTATCTGGTGCCTCAGGGAAAGTTTGGCTCCTAATAAATGAAAAAGCTGCAGGTCCACAAGCTGTCAGGAGAATTACTCATTGTTTTTCATCTGCCCCAATGTCATTTTCCCAGAAAAAATAACACATTCTTTCCACATATTGGGCCCTGTCATTGGCAGGATCAAACAAGTCAAGCTTCCCAAATAATGCTTACTCCAACTCAAATCCCATTCTCGTCACCACTGAAATAACTTCACAGAAGCCAGTATCCTATCACGAAGTCATCATTTTATTTACATTTGGACAGTCCTTGACACTGATTCAGCTCCCTGAGGCCCAGCTCTCAGAATGAGCAGCACATCTGACACTCCTGTTCTTATCTGTCAGCCAGGGCTCTCTGATTGAACCAGGTCAGGGAACTCATATTCTATGAGGTCTACCTGTTGACCTTGTTACAATCACTACTGTATTCATTCCACCTGATACCAAAGGTTTGAGGCAAAACCTTGAAATCAACAGTGAGTGTCCCTGATAGCAATGGATACTAACAAGTTCTATTTCTGACTCAGCATGTTTTTAGGTGTTGGATATCCCTCATATGTTTCTACCTTCCACACATTGTCAGCATCATCAATGATCCCACTGATGTGCTGTTTAATTCTAGGACTGTTTCTTTGTTAAGAAGGGCAACGGGGATAACCCAGGAAATTATATGATGAGTCTTGCATCAGTGGTAGGGAAATTACTGGAGAAGAGCATTACAGACAGGATTTACTTGTATTTGGAAAAGAATGAACTTATGAGGGATAGTCAGCATGGCTTTGTGTGGGAGACATGTTGTCTAACAAATTTGATTACATTTTTCAAAGAAGCAGTGAAGATTTTTGATGAGGGTAGGGCAGTGGATGTTGTCTACATGGACTTTACTAAAGCATTTGACAAGGATCCTCATAGTAGGCTGGTCCAGAATATTAATTCACACAGGGTCCATGGTGAGTTTGTAAGTCGGATATAAAACTGGCTTGGTTATAGAAGAAAGGGAATAGTTATGGAGGGGTGCTTTTCTAATTGGATGCCGGTCACTAGTGGTGTTCTGCAAGGATCAGTACTGGGATCTCTGTTGTTTGTAATAAATATAAATGATTTGGAGGAAAATGAAGATGGTTCAATTAATAAATCTACAGATAACCTGAAAGTTCATGGAATTATGGAAAATGAGAAAAGTTGACAAAGGATACAGAAGGATATAGATCAATTTGAAAGTTATTTGGAGTAATAGCAGATGGAGATTAATCCAGACAAGGATGAGGTGATGATTTTTGGGAGGTCAAATACAAGATGAAAGTATACAGCAAAAGGCAGAACACTTAGGAACACTGATATACAGAAGGTTCTTGGGTGCAAGTCCATAGGTCCATGAAAGTGGTAATGCAGGAAGGTGGTGAAAAAGGGCAAGGTGTGCTTGTTTTCATCGAATAGAGCATTGAGTATAAAAGTTGGCAAGTCATGTTGCAGCTGTATAAAAGTTCAGTTAGGCCACAATTGGAATATTGTGCGTGCAATTCTGGCTGCCAAAGCTTTAGAGAGGGTGCAAAAGAGGTTTACCAGGATAACAAAGTATAGAGCTGAATGAACACAGCAGGCCAAGCAGCATCAGAGGAGCAGGAAGGCTGATGTTTCGGGCCTAGACCCTTCTTCAGAAATTTCTGAAGAAGGGT
>JAHRHZ010000012.1:34595506-34636704 GCA_024137785.1 Ginglymostoma cirratum | reverse complement strand
GTTTTCCTGCTCCTATGATGCTGCTTGACCTGCTGTGTTCATCCAGCCCCATGCTTGTTATCTCGGATTCTCCAGCATCTGCAGTACCTTTTATCTCAGAGCCCATGATTTTCCCTTTTTTACACTGGGTGTGTTAAGTATTGTATAATCCTACATAGAAGTCCTATAAACTACTCCCTCTTGCCCTCAGCCTACTCAAACTGATTCTGCAACTTGCTGTTTTGAGCTAGCGTAGTCTTCCATTACTGTAATAACAAGATTCATAATTAACAAAACTACCCCAATACCTTTTCCGATGTTTCTATCTTTTTAATATGCCAAGTTTATCAGGAGACAGTGTCGTAGTGATCATGTCAATGGCTAGCAATTCAGAACGCTGGGTAAATGTTCTGAGGCATGTGTTCAAATGGCATAACAGATGGTGAAATTTGAATTAAACAAAAAAAAATCTAGAATATAAATCTAGCCTGTTGGTGATCATGTAACCACAGTTAATTGTTTTTAAAAGCCCATCTTTGAGAAAGGGAATCTACCATCCTTACCTGATCTGCCCGACCTGTGAGTCTGGATCCACAGCAATGTGGCTGAGAGTCTTAACTGTCCTTTGGGCAATGAATACTGACCTAAATTAAAAAGTCATTCTGCTATACCATTTCCATTGTACTTATAAAAAGCATTTGGAAATAGAGCATAACGCAAAGAACTTGCTGAGCTTTAATTTGATATGACAAAAGCAAATAACTTCATAGTTGTGTGGGATCCTGACTGTCATAGAAAAAAAACTGGTGTGACCCAAACAAAGTCTAACTAGAATAGGTGCAGAACCTGCACCATCTAAACTTCAAAATGCTGCATTTTCTGCCTTTAATTTTTGATATTTACTTGCTATCGACACGTGCGCTTACACACAAATGATCCATTTTTTAAAAAAAACCTATTCACTTGTGAACCTCTTTTTATTAGATATATGCTCATTCCACACTTCAATCCTGTTTTCTCATCAACCTGTTGAGAGATGTTATTACACATCTCTCAAATAAGTGAGACTTGAGCCTTGACCTCCAAGTCCAGTGGTTAGGATACTACCACAGTGCCACAAGACCCCTTTATTCGGGTTACTGAGTCTGTAGATTAATCAGCTCATTTAAAAATCTAGTTAACGGAATTTGCATCTGTTGGGAAATATGTGTTCAATTGCTACACGTATCAGAAGCATAAAATATTCACCACATCACTATTAAAAGATTTAGCCTTAATGTATTTTGCTTTTACAAATGTTCCCCGTGAACGTTCTCTCCTTCACAATAGGCCCCATTCACACTTTATCTGCACAACCTAGCCTCAAGTCCCATTGCAATTCCAGCTATCTGCATAAGCTCCAAATTCACTACGCACAGCACCCCAAACAACACCAACTGAATTCTCAGCGACTGAAATTGGCAAACAGTTCAACCACCTTGCTCGTTCAGCCTCAGGAGTTCTGATCTTGAAGTCAGGGAAGTGCTGCAATGTTGAAATCATTATTGTTTTGACAATATTGGGAAAAGTTGTGAATGGGATTCTTTTTATCACTTAATCTGTAAAATTGTTGCAATACTGAAAAGGTTAATGGTCTTACCAGAACTGTGAAGGTAAGAAATTTACCTCTCAGCTCGACTACTCATTCTATCCAGAAGCATGCCTAAAGCCCCATGACACACGATGCTTCTCGCCTGATTTTCATGCACATCATGTCATGAATGCTACACACTGCACACTGTATCTGGCATCGTCTATCCATTGGCACAATGTACTTTTTAAAGTATAGCCTACAAATGGGCACTTCATATTGTGAATTATGAGCCTGGGGAGCTAGGGTGGAATGAAAGAATGCTATTGGTTTCAGCTCACGTGAACATAACAGCCCCTGCTGAAGATGTCTCAGGTACTCTCTTCAAATGCTCGTGCCACCAAAAGGAACTTCTTTAAAAATTCTCTCATGGGGCATAGGCGTTACTGACAAGGCCAGCATCTTTTGCACATCCCTAATTGTTCTTGAACTGAATGGCTTGTTAGGTCATTTCAGAAAAAAATTCAGTGTTAAAGCTAAGATAAAACGTTGTGGAGCTGGATGAACACAGCAGGCCAAGCAGCATTAAACAGTGTTCAAGCTACATTGTCACACATAGGTCAGACCACATAAATACAGCATATTTCCTTCCCTAAAGGACATTAGCAACCCAGATGGGTTTTTATGATAATCAATGATAGTTTCACGGTCACCATTACTGATACAAGTTTTCAATTTCAGGCATTTAAAAGTAGTTGAATTTAAGTTCCACAAGCTGCTGTGGCAGGGTTTGAAACCAAGTCACGCACATTAACTAAGTCTTCTGGATCAGTCCAGTGACATTAATGCCAACTTGTAATTTTTCTTCAGAAGAAGCAATACCATACTGAAACCACCCAGGAAATGTTACTACAGTTCAATGTTGTCCCAAAGAAATCATTCCCTCCTCGTGTAGTTGGAACTGATGAGAGTGGCATTTCATGCTTTCTTCGTAAGTACCTCTACCTCCTGCTGCTCTCAAGATGTATAACTGCTTGCAGCTTTGACATTTGTTAATTCCTGGATTAGGGCCACATCTGCCCCAGTGAACTCTGGCGCACGTTATTTGGCAGTTAAATCCTAGTTTAGACCAACATGTCATTTATCATTCCATATCGAGGGAATCTATTAAATGAGGAGATCTCTGCTTCTTGTATAACATTGTTTGCTTTAAATTCCCACGTCCTGTATCCACAGGGGTTTTGAATTTCCTGGGAAGATGGAATGCCAGTATGATGGGACTTCCACTCAATAGTGAACTACATTGCTGACTCCATAAGAATGCAAGGGGTGAATTTTGTGTAGTTCAACAAATTGACATAAGGCAGGAGGATGTTGCTGTCACCTTTAGTTGCTGAAGGCTTTGAAAACCTGTAACCAGCTTCCTTATCCCCATTATAGTCATTTAGTTTTACATGGGGTTGCTACTAACAGTAAACTAGCAGAAATCCCAAGTGTTAGATGTAAATTAATATTTTTGGCTGTTAATGAATCCATCTGCCTTTATGAATCCAGAGGCTACAAGTAAAATCAAAAAAATCACAAGAAATAGGAACAGGAGTAGGTCATTTAGCCCCTCAAGCCTGCTCCACTATTTAATAATTATGGTTGATCCAACACTCCTCAGGTCCACTTCCCTGTCCTTTCCCCATAACCTTCGATTTTCCCACTGACCAAGAATCCATCAATCTCTGCCTTAATTATACACCAGGACTCTGTCTGCACAGCTTCCTGTGGCAAGGAATTACAAAGACTCATAACCTTCTGTGAGCAGAAATTGCTCCTCATCTCAGTCTTAAATTGATGCTCCGAAATTCTGAGACAATGCCCTCTGGACCTAGACTCTGCCATGAGGGGAAACATCATTTCAGCATTTACCTTGTCAAGCCCCTTAAGAATCCTATACGTTTCAATGACATCACCACTCATTATTATAAAATCCAGTGAGTAGAATCCCAACCTGTTTAATCTTTGATCATAAGGCAGTCCCTCCATACCAGGGATCATCCTAGTCAAACCTCTCTGAACTGCCACTAATTTAATAATACCTTTCCTTAAATAAAGGACCAAAACTACTCACAGTATCCCGATATGGTCTCACCAGCACCGTGTACAGTTGCAGTAAGACTCCCCTAATGTTATACTCCAACCCCCATGAAATAGGGACCAACGTTCCATTAGCTTTCCTGATTACCTGTGAGCTATATTTCTGCATTAAGTGCAGAAGTACCCTCAAATCCCTTTGTGTTGCAGCTTTCTGCAGTTTTCTCCATTTAAGTAATACTCTGTTCTTTTGTTCTCTCTTTCAAAATGAACAACTGCCTTATAGTGATCGGCAGACGCCCTACGGGTGGGCCCAGCAGCTGTAACATGGCTGCAGTCATTTAACATGATGCTGTCATCTTTCATGCCAATTCTTCTAACAAGTTCCACTCTCTAAATACCACATAAAAGGCAGGACCAGGCTTTTCAGAAAACTGTATGGGAGATGCCGATCACAGCAATTTAACTGTCAGGAGATGAGGACTACTTCAGGCTCCAGAAGTTGTTTTTCCAAACTAACAGCCAAAATCTCACATCACTGGCTTTCATTCTGTACATAGCTTGTTTGGAATTGAATGCAACCTTGTACAAATGTCCGTTCTAGTTTGCTGCAATTAGGTGGCCTCCACTATGAGGCGCACACACACTGCAGACAATCAGCTTAAGCTCACTTCAGCATGTCGTACCTTTGAAACAGAGATAAAACAACAGGAGAGACAAAAGGGACGCATTCCCAGAAGTAAATAGGAAGAATTCTGATGAAAGTTCAAGCTTAAAATTTAATGTGATACGGTAATGGTTCTGTTGTCATGAAATCATTTGGCTCTACCTTACGTTTTTTGGACTTATTTGAAGTTGCATGAGTGTTTTAGAGGACTTTCTTTTGCCACAAAGCTGAGTGAGTTCTCTCAATGTATCTTACCATACGCATTGCTCATGTTCGATTATGGCTCCATCTTACCAGATGACATTTCTTGATCTCCTTCCAACTCAGCGGATATTTGCCAAAAGAGGGCATCCTTTGCATCCATGCCATCTTAAAAGGGCATAGTGCACCTGGATTGCACTGGCACTTCAAAGCTGACCTTCCTGTTGACAGCCAGAATCTGAACATGGTGGAGAAGGGAAAGATGGTATTACAATTCTCTGACCTGAAAGCCCTGGGGAAGGGGATGGTGCAAAGTACAGGAGTCGTCTTCCTGGAGGATGCGCAGAGGAGACCGTAACACCAGACACCAGATCTGGAAGCCTGGATGGGGTCATCTTCTGAGTCATGGAGGGTGCGATGGAATGGCCAGCAGTATAGAAAGAAGATCAAATATCTTCTCTGCTGTGTCAGGGTAAGTGCTACTCTCTACTCTCAGCTATCTCACACTCAATGTCTCTCTACTACAACACTCACCTCATATCAATGCTCATGTGCTGCCACTCTCATTATTACCTTCAACATCCTCTCTCATTTGTTCTCATTTACCTCAACCTCCCAAACCACACCTCCGCACTGCCTCCTTATCTGCCCATGGACACTCTGCCCACCTTTCTACTGACTGACTTGTGCCAGTACCAGCATCAACACCAACAGCATTGCCGGTCACTTACACCATCAATCCCTTCCTTTCATTCATTCCTGAGGAAGACAGCCCATAACATGGCAGGACAAGCTAAACAGACGGTAGGAGAGTGTGGAGGTTAGGAGGAGTGGAAGAGGTAAGGGAGAGGAGGGGCTACTCACTCCTATGAGGAGAGAGAATCCTGGGCCTCACTGGAGCAAACTGGGACCAATCCTGCAGGGATCCGGAGACATTCGTATTCCGCCAATCGAATAAATAACATTCATTGATCCACTATAACTCTCACATTAACTCTGCTTGCAATCACATTGATTTCAATCCATTTCTAACCACTGTCCCCGCACTTTATCTCTCATGTGTCTTGCAGATACAGCCAGCATCACCGCTACCACTGCAGTGAAGCACCCAGCTTCTGTAATAGCCAACTCCTGGAACTCTGAAGACAGAAGTACCCAAGCGTCAGAGGAAACACAAACAAAACGCCATCTTGCGCCTTCCAACACCTCAGATACTGCCCACGGGTGAGGTTCTATGGCTAAAGACCTGTGCTGAGAGGCTGCTGCATCATGTGGAAGCAAAAGGGCCATTGTGTAAATAAGGTATTGTCCCTCTTCCCATAGCGTCCTTATTATTCACAAACTCTGTACTGAAAAGCGTATCTATCAGTAACATGCCCAACAGCATCTGAGGCAGTGAGGTGCAACACATAGAGGATGGCAATTCATTAGGGTGGCTTGGGAATATTGACCAGCAGCTCTCTATTTCTGCATGTCTGTGGGTGATCTTCCTTCTCTTTAAAATCCTTAACACCAGGGGGTGCAGCAGCCTCCTCCCTAACAGGTCAAACCACTTACCCCATCCAGTCCAAGTGTATTCATAGCCATTTTCTTCCCCATTTTGCATTTTCGATTTTCAGCACGATCCTCAGCCAGTGGCTGGCTGTCTCCATCTGAAAGTGTCAGTGAGCCTCTTAACATTGAAAACCCCTTCCTAGTAACCCATCCAGTAAATGCTATTGGTTTCACAGCTCCATATGTCCTCATCCAACACGCCTTCATGAGCCTACACCTGCCCACTTGCCATCCATACCCCTGGCATAAGAGGTGACCATGCCTGGTGTGCCCCTTCCCTGAAACCAGGGTGCTCTTGAGCATATTCGAGCCCCTCTCTCCAACATTACCTTGTTCCTAACCAAGGTTTATTGTATTCCATACCACCACCACTTGCAGAAATTGCTTGGCCGCTTGAATGGGATAATCAAACAGCCCCAGACAAGACGTATCCACACCCAAACCGTTGGCTGAACATTCCCCCAACTGCTTTAGTCCTTTGTCCCTGGGCTGGATGTTATAAAGGCCCAGGACTGATCATGATTCCCCCTGGTGCAGATGCACAGACTCCCTGACTGCAGTCATCTTGATCAGACACCTGACCATAGCCAATAATTGCGCTGGACTGATAATGGAGGGTGCCCTTGATTTACTGAGCTGGGACCTCCTGAGTGAAATGCACTCCCATGGTCTTCATTGATGACTACTCACCTGAGATTTTGAGACATTGAGACTGCTTGCTACACATACAGTGTTTGCTGCATAAAAGTTGGGCATGGTGTGGTTTAATGTAGCACACTGCCATATAGCAAGGTGGGCTCCTGACAACTAAAGCAAGCTAATTGGTTGTGTGACTGAGCTAATTAGCATGGTGAGATAAGACGAGGATAGTAGAACATTCAGATAGGCAGTAAGTGAGAAAGTGTTGCGAGAGCAAGTGAACAGCCATGAGATGCAGTATGGTCTAATCTGTGAGTTGGATATCTGTCTGTGCATGCAAGTGAACCTGCAGCCTGTCAATCTTATTTGCCAATGTGCCCTGCAATGCAAGTCTGTGCTTCTAGAGTGTAGCTGAGAGTGCCCTGATGGTTGTGAGAGGTTGGCAGATGCTAATGTCTGTGGACAAGGGATGCATGTGACTGGTGCCTGTGGATCAGGCCCCAGGCTGCAGTTTGATCCTATGCAATATAGATATCCTTCAGAGCAAGTGGTGAACTGAATCCACCAGCTACCACTCTGGTTTCCTTGTCAAGTTTTCTAGATATCTAGCTTGTTTGGTGAGTTCGGCAAGATACAAAACTGAACATATATGATGCAAGTTGGGCCACTGACAAGGCATTTACAAAGAAATGATCTCCCTTAATTTGCAACTAACCACACACAGTGAGAATCTCATCAAGTTGCTTGTGAAAAGTGTCAAAGAAAGTGTTGTTGCAGATGGTGAGATGCTGCTCGTTAGATTCCTCGTCTGCGTATTTCACTATAATCCACATCAATCAGACTCCTATAAGGTTCATATCTGTTCATCTCCCCATCACAGAGGAATTCACTTCCTTGGATCTCTATAGATCACAGACACAAACTTTGCCTTGGACACCGCCCTCCCAATCCCCGCCCTCATCAATTCATATCAGCAAATTCCCTCTCTGTTATAGTGCTCACTGTTGTCTTATCTGAGCCTGTAGGAGAGGGAGATGAATCATCAATTGAGCCCCATGATGTTTGGTTGGGTTGAAGTGGTATGGTTATATTGTGGGACACAAAGACTGATGTTTTCCCCTGGAAGGATTGAAGTAGGCATAAAGGCAGAAGTGGGGAAATCCAAATCCGAGTAGAAGGTGTAACTAATAATCTGCTCAGAAATTTCTCTGACAGCCTGGACATTTAAATTCCTCCTGGGTTTTTTTTCCATATTACATTCTTGTCCTAAATCCTCTGCCACTATGTTGCTCCAGTCTACTTAACCTGACTCAGAAGCTGTCTGTATATTTACCTAAAATCTACATAATTATCTAAATTTTAAACCTGGCAGCACCAAATTCACTTGGTGCATGCCACCATGTGAACAAACAAGGCAGGCCATGAATAATGTTAGGACAAAATTTAAGACAATTTTCTTTTAAATATTGTGCTTAATTTTCACGTAGACTTGGATAGATGTTTTGAAAGTATTAAAGGACACAAAATAATACACAGAAATTACAACATAGAAGCAGGACAGATAATGCAAGTTGTCTTTAACCCACAAACATCAAAAAAAGTCCTGATCACATTTGCCGGCATTGTTTCCATAGCCTTCAATTTGTTTTCCCCTTCATATATTCATTTCAATATTCTTTTCTCCTTTAGCTAACCATCTAATTTAATCTTGAATATTGCCATAGGTTCTACTTTAGCTACAATGCACAGTACAGTAAGTATGTGAATAAAATAGACTTTCTTGATTCTCTTCTAAATGTCTCACACTAATGTGGCCATGGTCCCTTTTCCGAGACATCTCAAATGTTTCTGATGAAGGGTTTAGGCCCGAAACGTCAAGTTTTCCTGCTCCTACGATGCTGCTTGACCTGCTGCGTTCATCCAGCCCCATGCTTGTTATCTCGGATTCTCCAGCATCTGCAGTACCTTTTATCTCTGTTTAAAGTTATAGCTAGCTTCTGCCTATCCTGACTCACTCTGAATCTGAAACATTTCTATCACATTGCACCAAGAATCTGATCCATTCCATGCAGTTGGTGCGACAGAACACAACTGATTTTGGTACTAAGAATGCAGAAGAACATGAAGAAATTACACTGGGCCACCATCTGTCAAATGAAAGATGACTCAAGACTTAATGGATACCCCAACAGCTTTGATTCAGCTGATTATGTTATTTATATTTGTACTTCTGAGAGTAAGAGACATAATTCCTTGGAAGCACTTAATTCTAAAAATACAAATGGTACATCTACTTTATCACTAGTAAGCTGAGTAGCCATTTTGGTTGAACAGAATGTTAAAGTGAAGTTGTAGTGGTCATTAGCTTGTAAAGAACTGGCAACCTAGAGTAACGCTAATGATGTGTGCATATATTTTGAAGTGAATCCAGGAGCAAAAGAGGAATTTTCCCTTTAAGAAATAAATTTCTGAAAAAGAATCCAGACCTGAAATGTCAGATTTCCTGCTCCTCTGATGCTGCTTGGCCTGCTGTGTTCATCCAGCTCTACACCTTGTTATCTCAGATTCTCCAGCATCTGCAGTTCCTACTATCTAGGAACGAATGTTTAACTGTCTCAACTGAGATTGATATTTTTATCAAACACATTCAGACTAGTTCATTCAATAATAATTGATTTACACACCTGAATGATAAGTTTCACATATTGGGGGTAAAAGACCTGCAACAATAAGCTTGGAAACAATGGACTGAGGTATTGAAATATAGCTGGAGTTTGTACTTCAAGTTCCTGATTTTGGCACACAGCAGAAAGGATGGATTTGATACTGGAACCAAGTAAAGAAATTCTTTTCTCTCAGCCCCTTACATAGTAAATCTGCCTCATAACAAAATTGATTAAAAGGAAGCATCAGAATACCTAGAATTCAAAGACAATTGAAATATTCACTACTACATCATCAACTTTACAATAGCAGGCTCATATGGCCTAAGAGGGTGTCAAAATTGCTATAAGCTCCAGAATTTGTTAATTAAAAGATCGAAGCTTCCAGCATCAGCAAATGGTGATGAGAAAAATGACACAACTTGTGTCCTGCTCATGGTAAGGTTATCAGAGGAGATGGCAAAGAATAATCAGTTGCTGGCAGTTTGCAACATTAAACTAAACAAGATATTGCCAGCTGTTTAAAGTAGATAGACCGCACTCCACTTAAAGGATACATTGCTCACTGATAACAATCAGTCAACACTACGTAATACATTTAACTTCCTCTCAGAAAAGAAACCCTTGCATTAATATTTTGCCAAGCAAGTATTAGAACTGGAAGCCTCCATTAAAAAAAATGCTCAAACACACAAGGTTTTCACATTTACGGATGATCTTTTCTGTAGGTGCTATTGTTATCTCTGACCTACCCCTTGTGTCTAAAACATATTCTCCACATGAACTTTAATCACATTTTTCTTATCACTTCAGTGTCAAATGCTGAGAGATTAGTGACTGAATTTGCTAATGGAACTGTGATGCACTTCTCAGTGATACTTGTGTTCACAGGATCTTCTTTTCCATTTTCGGTGATTGGGGTCCTGGCCTGATCTATCGGTGGCTCATGGCAGCTCTCAGACTGGTGTCTCGGCAGTTCGCGGTGGGTCCCGGTCTGGTCTCTCAGCAGTTCATTGCGGGTCCTGACCTGGCATCTTGGCGGTTCGTGCTGGGTTCTGGCCTGGTCTCTCAGCGGCTCTCAACCTGGTTTCTCGGCAGTATGTTGGCTGGTCTCTCGGCGGCTTATGGTGATGTCTTGGCTCAGCATGCGAGTGGATCCTGCTCCGGCATGTTCCCGAGGCATTGGGGGTGGGTGGTGGTGATCAGAGAGGTGCAGTTTCAGCAGCAGTGACAATATCTGCAGCGGCAGCTTCAACAACAGACAGCTGAGGTCTTCTGGAGAGTGAGGCAAGTGGAGGACTCATCAAAGACTGTTGAACTTTTAACTTATTCCTCTATTTTCCTAATTCAAACTACAACCGGCTTTAATGTAAACTATTACCTATGTCTTTTTTTTTCTACTATTCTATGAAATAATGCTTAACTTTTAACTCTCATTTCTGTTACTACTTTGTCCCTAAGATTTTTTGGTAACTAGGTACCTACAATGGTACCATGTGTGGCAACATTACACACTCTTCACTGTACTCCTGTACTTGAGTAGACTTGGTAATAAAATCTAAAATCTAAAATCTAAATCTAAAATTCTTGGATGATAGCCAGCACCTTGCTCGAGTCTCTGAATTTCCATATCAGACCAGAAGCTTTCTTCTCTCTAGCAATGTAGAGAGTTTGGATTGATGCAATCACTGTCATTAAAACAGCAACATCTGCTGCGCTTACCTGCTTGTGCCAGACATGTGTTCCATTGGATTTATGGGCTGTATAAGAATAGAATAAATTGGCATACTTAAGTTGTAACAATCTTCAACTATGGTAATTTTGAGGAAATTGCATTTAATATACCAATTGTGGCTACCACACTGAAAGCAACAGATATTCTTATAAAATTCTGCTGATTCCTTCTTATCGCAGAAAGCATAGTTTTCCAGATTCACCAGGACAATAGTTTCTAAATGGATTATTGGTCGCTGACTCCAACCTTTTCACTACATCCTAAGCATGAGAGGAGATTATCTGGACTGCCTGCATATGAAGCCTATGTCCCACGGATTTAACCGCTCAGATCTGGGCCCTTGGCTTCTTCAGATAAGGGAATTTATTTCTGTCCCGTTGAGGAGATTGCTGCTTCTTTACCATTTCTCTAAACATCACAATCCCCTTCCCACCAGAATCTTCTGTTCATTAGCCCTCTGTGTTTTACCGTATGTCTCATTATTTAGATGATCTTCAGTTCGTGAATGTGTGTTTGCATAAGAAAGATTCCAGGCACAAAACTGGAAAAAGATGACAATTCCTATCACTTCAGGCAACTGCTATGATAACCCAAAAGTTAATCAAAGTTTGAGATTTTGCCTCTTTTACTCAGAACTGCTTGAATAGGTTATTAGGTGTGGAGAGGATAGATTGTTGGGGATAGCTTTACTTTGTTCAGTAATGTAGCTTGCCTGTTTTTATAGTTTTCTTGCCATGAGAAACATTTTTAATAAGAACATAACAACAATTTTTAATTGGCAAAGCCAATTGTTGCAAACTTGGTCAAACGTCATGAAATAGACTATTAAAGAAACAAAAGTTGCTGGAAAAGCTCAGTAGGTCTGGCAGCTTCTGTGAAGAAAACATCAGAGTTAACGTTTTGGGTCTGATGTTAATGTTTCATCGGACCTGAAAGGTTAACTCTGATTTTTTTCTTCACAGATGCTGCCAGAGCTGCTGAGCTTTCACAGCAACTTCTGTTTATGTTCCTGATTTACAGCTTCCGTGGTTCTCTCGGTTATTAATAGATTAGTAATGTTTTACAATCTATTAGGCTGTGTCAGACCCTTCTATATCCAAGTATTCAATACCTGCGAGGGGCAAATTGTGCTTTTACTTTCAAATGGGCGTGGTGTAGCCACTTCAATCTCTAGTCTTTGTTCAAGCCCTGTATTCATTATCAGGAAGTGAATAAAGAGCAGAGGAATGGTGGGAGAAAACTCTGTAGTTGCAGAAGTTGTTGTATAAATTCTCCCAGGTACTAAGGGTACTTGTGCCTTGCCAACCTCATGAGGTTACTAAAAGATTTCTGGCCCTGTATTTGAAATGGTGTTGAGTGCCTGAGTTACCTCCCTCAATGCTTGCTGTCCCACTATTTTCTTGGCCTCCCTGGTTTGGGTGCCAAAATGTAATTTTGTTTCTCATCCTTATCTCAGCCAACAATATATCCACCACAATTGCTCAAAGTCTCAAAAACATAATCACTGAAGGCACCCCTAATACTGCTCCATCTTCTTTCATTTTAATCCTCTAGTGATCTCTCTCTCTCTCCCTTTCCATCTCCTTCTTAAACTAGGTTTTGAACTTTTTAAGACCACAGTCTAGTCTATTAATTGTTGTGTCTACACTTTGTGTCACTTTATTTCAGCAGTGACAGATCAGTCATGAATGAGATTCCAGCTTTAAAGCTATCTGTAGAGTTAAATTAAGCTGTCTGCCTTCATCCCCTCAACCCCCATACTGCCTGATCCGCCAGCTCAATCAAATGGTTGGGCGTACGTCCTACTGTGCTATTTTTCTGATAGACATTATTCTGGATTTTTCTATGTCTGCAACTTCTTAAATGAGATAGAACTGCAATGTAGTGTACAGATTTGGATGAACGTTGAACTTAATGACCATAGCTCATGATTTTTGGAAACCATTGTTAATTTGTTTCCAACATTGAAACAGAAGTTGGAAGCTTGCAACACTTGTTCCCAATGGATGACTATGTTCAGTAATGTAATTTGCCAGCTTTTGGGAGTTTTCTTGCCAATAGAGACATTTCTAATTGGCAAAATTTTGCCTCTATTGCTGTAAATTTGGTTGAAAAGTCAGAACGTAGATTAGTAACGTCTTATAATCCATTCAAAATTCCAACTCTAAACTTAAAACTTTTCATTCCTAATGTAGATTCATCTGTTAATGGTCTAAATAACAACGGTTGAGAGGCACTGATCAGATACGAAAAGCAAAAACAAAAACCCATTGATACTTCATCTATTGAAATTCCTGACCTCCCTATTTCATCAGAGCTCAAGTGGATCTTCCACGTTAACTCTGTTATTTCAGCCAAAAAAAAAGTGGCAAACATATCAGTTCTCCTCAACAATTCTGAATTCTGCATGGAATATGAACCTGTCCAATATTCCACTGCTCTCTGAGAAGGTTTATTTACCATCTTTCTCTCATGCTCCTGGTCAAGATACAAGAAAGATACCATAGATCACAACATGTAAATCAATATATTCTACTATGATCCCAGGTTTTGGTAATACTGGGCAAGTCAGATCCCAAAGTTAAACGTGGCTTGTTAGATTGTAAGTTTTATTTTTGGGTGTTTGCTTACTGCGATGGTCAGTCACTAAGCATGTTTCCATGAGGTTGCCAATGTATTTTTCAAAAGAATAATGAAAAGGTATACACAAGATAGTCTTAAAACATCATATCTTAATCAGCAAAATGAGAAATTCAACCTGATTTTCCCAATAGCCTTTACAGACAATCAACACAGTGAAGTGTTACTCCAATCTTAACTCTCTTACTTCTTACTTAAATAATGAATTTGTGTTGTCTTTTTTGACTCCCTACACATTCACTAGATGTGATTATTTTGATCTTTCCCAGAGACACAAAAATGCAGGTTAATCCATTGGCTTTTCTCACTGAAACTTAAAAGAAACTCATAGTCTTTCTCAGCCATTCTCCTTGTACTACAGAAAACCTAAAGCATTATTTTCAGCCTGAAGAGTTGGACAAAATAAACTGCCCTTCTGCTAATGTCAATTTTTGTTAGGTTCATCTTGGCAGGTTCTGAGTTCGTACCAGTGTATTGTTCCAGTTGTGCAATGTCTTTCATACTTTCTGTTGTTACATGTTCCTCTCACGGGAGGACCTCATAAGTTTGAGACTCCAAGACATGGCCAAGCTCCATGGGCCCTTCCAATCGCAGTCCAGGAGCCACACGGCCTCCAAGAACTCTGACAGGTGGCCATAAATCTGCTCCTTCAGTTCCATGTATCAGTTCTGAGGTTCTGCCTCTGTAGCCAATGGAGCATTATTCTGACTGTCTTTCTTCCCACAAAATGGGACTGTCCACAGACGCCTTTCCCTCAGAAGCCTCCTCCTGCACACTATCAAACTGTGCTTGTTACCTGTTTCCTACGTGCTGAGATGTAACTGAAGTGATACATAGTGTACTTTTTTTAATGTGACAATACATCTTTGGACAATCCTTGCGTTGTTTGAGGGATTTCTCAAAACGGATGGGATGACCTGAGGCTGATATGCATGCGATATAAGAGGAACCTTTGAGAGATGGCCTCAGAGATCCTGAAAGTTTGGGGTGCTGAGGCCTTCCACCACACCAGGTATTCAGGCAAGACGCTGCACAGTTGCAGCTCTTCCCTTCCTGCATACAACCACATCATCTACCACCCTCCTTCAATCCCATGCCCACCACCATACCACACATGGATAGTCAGACTCACCTTTCCACGCTGCAAAAGCATTTAAACTGCTTGCAGCACTGTAACCAGGTATGGTGTAATTCTCCTATGTCACTGACAATGTTAGTAACGGTGATCCATGCCCTTTTAGTGATCTACAGTGGACGTTTTCAGCCTGGTAGGAAAATGATCTTATACCTGATCTTTTCACATAAGTTCAATGGCTATGAACCTTGGTGCAGGTGTGCCATTGTGAAAGCTGTCTGGCAAAGGTCTTTGGGAAACCAATTTCTCTGAATTGTTCACTTACAGTGAGACAGTGTGTGGTTAGTTTTGTTTAGCGTATTGCACAGTTAGTATCACAACTGCCTAACCAGAAACTAGGTTGTTCCTCAAGCTTGCATTGTGCTTTATTGGAACGCTGCAGCAAGCCCAGGATAGAGATGTTAGCGTGACAGCAAGTTGTTTTATTAAAATGGCAAGAAACTGGAATGGCAGAGTCATTCTTACGGAATTTTCTTGATGTCTCATTTCTTTGGTGCATTTGATAAGACAGGAAGTGAAATGTATCATTAACAGGGTGCTAACTGAGGAATAATTCCTCTAAATGGCAATTCACTGCTGCCGAACTGGAAACTTACCAGTCCGCTTGTCAAAAGCACAGAAAAAAAAGGTGAAGCAAAATGCTTTCATTGTAGAGATCAGCTTTGCTAGACTTCCCATCTGATTCCACCACGAATCTCACCATAGACCATGTCATTTAGACCCCTATAAGATTCTGCTCTTGCTATTAACTAGTCACTGCATCCTGGTTTGCTTTATCTTCTCTTTAAGTCTTGTTGGTGTCTTATGCTACGGGCTTTTCTCCTTTATGTTGCTGCAAATAATTTAAGAAGAGACTAGTTGAAAAATGTTAAATCGGAACATTTGTACTTAATTAAGCACAAAATTCATAGAATTCAGTAGAGCAATATGTCTAACTGTTGATCACCAGATTATCGAAAAGCATGTAATGTCCCATTTTACCCCACACAGACATAAGACATGGGAGCCCACAAATAAATCCAAACCTAAAAGCATCTCTTCACCCCTCCTCTGCACCATTCAATAACTGCTGTGAATATTGAGTAGATTCTCACGATCCTAGCTCATTCTTTACAAAATAGTGTTTTAATGTAATTTACCATATTTCTGAAGGAGAAAGCCACAAATATTCAACAGCAAATGGTCCTTGAACCATTTGGAAGAAACCACAAAGGAAATTGGTAGTACGTGCCAAGGTGACCACAAACATCCAATAATGTTTCAGTAAGGTCCAATTGTGATATTAGCCAAAGCGAGATGGAACTTCTGGGAGACTTTCAATTGGGAAAATAAATCTGATGAAATAGAAATAATTTCCAAATTAAACAGATAGACAAGGACAAAAGGAAACTACTGTAAATGCTGAAAATCTGAAACAAAACCAGAAGTTGCTGGGAAGTCTCAGCAAGACAGCCAACATTGTTAAGAGAGTTAACAGGCAAAATTTTCAGGCCCACACAAAGCTTTTAGAAAGGGAGGCAGGCAATTTAATTGGACTGGAGGTAAAAATTCAGTTTCCTGATGGTGGGTTAAAATTTTCCTGTGAAGTTCTCAGAACCTTGCAGACGGGTTGGGTTTCCTGGCTTTTATTGTCAGGAATCTGTTTTGAATTCAATAGCAAATCAGGAATTTTCATTATCACCCTGGGCAGCTAGGATTTAATTCACTGTTGGCCAAATACAGTCGTGCTCACAAACCCAATAAATGTGTGGATGTGACAGGGTAGATTGCTCCATCCATGTTCTGGTGAACTTCTTCATTAACATGGCAGCTTCACAAACAAGCCATGTCTTTTTAAACATGCTTATACTGTAAGGCATGAACCCTGAGCAACTCATGAGGTGTCTCAGTCATATGCAATCTGTCTTCTTGAAGTTAAACACCTTAGAGGGGGAAACTTTTCCAAGTTGATGAGATCATGCAAAGTCTCAGTCATGATCCCAGGTGATGGTATGCTGAGAATGAGACTTGACCTGATAGACTTATAAGTTTCACTTTGTCTTTTTGTTTTCCTTGGAGGTCAGTCACTGAACAGATCCACAAGAGGCCATTAATGTGCTTTTAACAAAACAAAAAACATAAGTGTTTATTGCATGCAGAAAAGCACAAACTATATTGAAGAACTACTCGAAATAAACTCATTATAAATATCAAAAAAACATTAAATCCTTTTACCTTAACAATAACCTTAAACCCTCAAAGCTCAGTGAATAGTCACCATCAGTTCTGAGGAAGGGTCACTTGACCCAAAACATTAACTTTGATTTTTTTCTTCGCAGATGCTTCCAGATCTCCTGAGCTTTTCCAGCAACTTCTGTTTTTGTTCCTGATTTACAGCATCTGCAGTTCTTTAGGTTTTTATTTAGTATTTAACTCACTGCCACATCTCTTCTAGGCATGCCCACCTTGAAAAAAGTTCTGCTCCATTCTCCAACAGGATTTCTGTTCCAATCTTCATCTTGTCCACCAACGTTAATTTCACAATCACTCCTGGTGTTTGACCAGGTATTTGCGAAAACCCGTTTCCACAGCCATATCATATTCCTCAGTGACTGCCTCCAGCTCAGACTTACCCCATGTGGATTCCGATTGAAGTTTCATCCCTTGCACTTTGAATCCTCCCAGGATCACAGGTATCTCCATGATGCTCAACATTCCACAGACTCTCGCTGCATCCTGAGACCCACACTCAGTGCCATGTGGTGCCACATGCACACTCTCGGTCTTTCTCTCCAACAGCATTGCAACACACTGGCTCAGGGTTGCACCACTTCACCGTACAAAAAGTTCTGAGGAAGGGTCAACGGGCCCGAAACGTTAACGCTGATCTTAGATCACCGATGCTGCCAGACCTGCTGAGCTTTTCCAGCAACTTCTGTTTTTGTTCTTGAATGGTCACCCCTATTTCCATGAAAAAAAATGCCTTGCTTAGCTGGCATTGCTGTGAGTAGCGTAATTTTCGGCATGTTTCTGTGTATTCACTTGATGCTTTTTCTTCAACAGATGTCTCCAAGAGACCTTTAAGCTGCTAACAAAATGCACTATTACTGCTAAGCATAGGTTCTTTCAACCCATGCCTTAGAACCATAGAAAAGATCCGGTACAGAAAGTCGGCATTCAGCCATAATGTCTGTACAGGCTGAATAAAGCCAACAGCCCATTCTAATCCCACATTCCAACATCTGGTCTGGAGCCTTGCAGGTTACAGCACTTCAGGTCCAGATCCAGATTCTTTTTAAATGAGTTAAGTGTTTCCACCTCAACTACGAAACAGGGCAGTGAATTCAAGGCATCCATCACAAACACTGGGTGAAAACGTTTTATTTTCTCATGTACCATCTAATCCTTCCACCAATTACCTTAAATCTATGCCCCGTGTAATCAACCTCTCTGCCGGGGAAACAGGTCTTTCCTATTGACTCAATCCAAGCCACTCATTTTTCCAAGCACCCCAGTGATGTCACCCCTCAGCTTCCTCTGTTCGAAGGAAAAACAACCATAGTTTAACTAATCTTTATGCAATTACCAAGCCATGGTAACATTTTTGTAAATCTCCTCTGTACTCTCCCTTTAAACCACTTGTGTTTCTCCTGGAATGTGGAGACCAGATTAATAACAATCTGTCTTCAGTAACCTTGTAAATTTGTGAAGGTGGCAGTGGAAGTGAGTTTGGGCCCAGTGTGAGACCTGGCAGCATCAGCGGAGGCTGCATCCGTGAGATGGGCCTGAAGCAGACTTATGGCAGCGGCAGAGTTGAGTTTGGGCCAGTGCGTTACCTGTTGGCATCAGTAGCATCTGTATTGGTGAGGTCCAATGAGGCCTCATGGTGGCAAGGGCATCGGTGGAGGCAAATTGGCACCAAAGAGTGGTGATTTTTTTTATCCGTGGGAGGGGGTGGTGGTGGTGGCGTAGGAGACTTGTACTTGGCCAGAGCACTTAACAAGAAGGACTATAAAGTTAAACACTTTTTCTTTATTATTCTTCCTTTTTTATTGTGTGTTTTGGTTTATTTTTCTGTGTTTTAAGATGGCTCTGGAGAGTGGCAACATAATACAACACTTTTCACTGTATTCTGTAACTAAACATACATGACAATAAATAAATCAAATAAATCAAAGAATGTTTTCCTCTCCAACACTTCCAACTGATTTTGATGTATTCTTACAATCAACTCAGGACTTCTCCCCAGCTCCTCACAGTACCTCAGCTGTTGTAGATCTCTTTTTGCTGATTTTGGAGCACTCTCTCATTCTCTGGGCTGTAAAACCCAAGTCAACAAACTCCTTAGTAATTATTTCCTGAGGGGTTTGCTCATGTCTCTCTGAAAGATTTGAAACTTTAGAAACTAAGTTTCCAAATGATAGTTTACAATCCTTCATGACAATATTTGTAATCTACCTTCTTGGAGTTCCTTTTTTCCCTTTATTTATTCATGGGATGAGGGCATCCCTGGCCAGGCAGCATTTATTGTCCATCCCTAATTGCCCAGAGAACAGTTAAAAGTCAACCACATTGCTGTGGGTCTGGAGTCACATGTAGCCCAGACCAGGTATGGACAGCAGTTTCCTTCCCTAAAGGACATTAGTGAACTAGATGGGCTTTACCCCAACAATCAATTCATGATCACCATTAGACTCTTATTTCCAGATATTTATTGAATTTCAATTCCACCATCTACCATGGCAGGATTTGAACCTAGGTCCCCAGAACATTATCTGGGTGTCTGGATTAACAGATTAGTGACGATACCACTAGGCCAACACCTCCTCTTTTATGCTATAAGATTTACCTACAGATATAAAACCATGCGCTGTAGATGCTGGAGATCTGATACAAACAGAAACAGAAAGAGAAACTCAGTAGGCCTGGCACGACCTGCGGAGGGTAAAAACAAAGAGTTAATATTTAATTGTCCATGTTCAGCAGTTGTTGAAACATTTCAGTCATATAGAATCTGCTTTCTTATAGTTAAATACTTGCAATGTTGTGGGCGAAGGCTGTCCGTGCCCAATAGCTTGCCCAGGGAATGAAACTGTGCTGACTGATTCCAGCAAAACTGACTGGGATGGGCAAACCAGTTTAACATAAAAAAGGGAACAACTTTAAAAGGGAACATGAGAAGGTGGATAGAGAGGGACGAAGCGTCACAGGACCCTAAACGTTAACTCTGATTTTTTTCATAGGTTCTGCCAGGCCTGAACTTTTCCAGCAACTTCTGTTTTTGTCCTTGATCTACAGCATCTGCAGTTCTTTTGGTTTTTACATGGGTAGAGAGGTGGACTGGCTACAAAGGAAAAGCTTAGGAATGGAATTTGTAGCATGAGACCATCAGTACACTGTGAGTATTATGGGAAATGGAAGGAGTCAACTGGGAACAAAAGATAAGGGATTTTAATAATGTTTACTCTTTCTCTTCCAATGGCTTCATTTGGGAACTAAAGCTGAGCTTGAAGAATCCAGCTTACTGCTGTTGTGCATTTCCTGTGATGACTTTGGCAGGCCTGTCTTGTTGGGCCTGCACCTAAAGGACTTTGGCTTGCTGGGGGTTGCCTGTAGAAATATGGGTGCACCTACTCATTGCCACAGAAGGCTGTGGAGGTCAAATCATTGAGAGTATTTAAGACAGAGATAAGTAGCTTCTTGATCGGCAAGACAATTAAGGTAATGGAGAGAAGGCAGGAGAATGAGGTTAAGAAATGTAACAACCATGATTGAATGGCAGAGACACTTGATGGGTTGAATATTCTAATTCTGTTCCTACATCTTATGATGTTATGGTCTCTTCAACCTGATCTGGTCCCTGACAGACAGAAGGTGAAAATCCTTGGGTACACAATGGCATCTCCCTCACATCTTGAGGGAATGAGGCACCTGGAATTTGTTCCCATGCCCCTCAAGCCATACATGTATTGAGTAATAGAGTGAAGGCCTGAGTGTATGTTGGAAGACACTGATTGTCCTTCCAGACGTGGTTCTCCATGGCAACAGCTTCCTGTTCCTCTAGACAGATATCCACTTGCATGGTGGAGCCAACATCAGACAGAACCTACACTGACCTCTCTGCCTTTTGCTCAAGTCTACACATGACCTCTGGCACATCGACTTGCTGTTCTGATGCTTGCACCTGCATCTCCATCAGCTCATTACGGGTTGAGTCCAGAGGCTAGTCAACTGGGCTTAGCAGGAGCCTGTTGCCCATCAGTTCTCCTGGGTCAGACACCTTGGCCAGTTCTTCCTCCTCTTGCAGTGGGTGCTACATTCACCAGAGTGTTAGTCCGAGCATAGTCTAGAGGTATTACCCACTGACGTGAATGTTTTTGTGTTAGTTTAGGGTGTGGAATAAGGCATAAATGATGCTTTCTCCGAAGGAGTCAATTCACCTTTCACAGAGGAGTGTTGTTGGGGGTCTGTTAGAGATGGGCCTGGTAACAGGGGACCTCTTGTTCTCTTTGTCCTGTCTTGGGAGTTGGGTTTAGAGGCTGTCGTGAAAAACATAAAGAATTGTTAGCGTTACAAGCCACCATCCCTACCTCCGTTCTGGTGCCATCACTTGCCACTAGACCCAATTGCTGGTAACGCAAGCTCCCTGAAGGCTCACTCCCTCCATGCTGGGTCCATGCTCCCCAAGGAGCTAACTCTCGCTGCCACTGCCGCACATGCCCAGGAGGCCAGGCCCTCACTTGTCCTGTTGAAGATGCCAAAAACCCTCAATTTCAAACGCTGCCAAAGCAGCCACGAGGAACAGCTGGATCCACTCCACTGCTGCAGCCTCCTGGAACCACCTTCCTCAACCCAATGTTGAGTTGGCACTAGGACCGCCCCGAGAGAAGCCACTGGGAACCCAAAGTCTCTTCTGCCACCTCTGCTGTCGCTGCCACGTGTCCACGCTACTGGGCCAATGCTGTTGCCAGGTCTGAGCTCTTCACCAAGAGATAAGTAAAATAAAATAAATGAATGAAGGGAAGATGAGAGAAGAGAGAGAGAAAAATTAAAGAAACAAAAAGAAAAGCCGACAGAGTGGGAAAGCCCCAGGCTCAGAAGATATTCTCCGCCGTCATCTTACTGGAAGTACTGGTAGCTTCAATGATGCGTGTCTGTTGGAGGTGCCTGGTACACAATCTTAAGTGGAGAGAGATAATAGGTACTGCAGATGCTGGAGAATCCGAGATAACAAGGTGTGGTGCTGGATGAACACAGCAGGCCAAGCAGCATCATAGGAGCAGGAAAGCTTGACGTTTCGAGCCTAGACCCTTCATCAGAAATCTTATGTGGGTCAGTTCTGTGCAGTGACAATCTTCCAATGATAACTTTGCTGTAAAGGCATGAAGCATTGAGCAGTTAGGCTACATACTCTGGTAGTGCACAGCAGGTTCTCATCCATTTGCCGCACTGGATCCAGGATCTCTTGACCTTCATAGCCAACTTGGCCCAAGCCTTGCATACTCAGGATCATATCTTGTTCCCATCTCTTACAAATGGTACACTCCTTGTGTCAGAGAGATACACCCCACTGGACAGCCTGCTGGACATCATCCAGGGAGGCACTGCTGGAGCATGAGATAGCCTTTTGGGGGGCTTCCAACATCTCCAGGAGTGGGTGGGAAGTGATGAGCAGACATTAAGTGATACTCTTGGTTTGCAGAGAATGGAGTGTTGTCCAGGTGCCTTTCAACTATGATGCCTGAAATCATTGTGTTTTTCACTGCAGCCTCTAAATTCCTGCTCCCAGGTCCATGAAAAAAATGTTGGTTTAACTATATAAGGATGTGCAGTGACCTAAGAAGACTAATCACACAGAAAGCCTAACCTGCCTCGAGAGGAAGTCACTCTCATTTCACACTTAAGTTTGGGAAAGTAAATTCTGCCCGTGTTTGAGCTTAAGATGAAATTTCATCAGAACATACAACAATAGCCTAGACTAAAACCTTGGTTTTTAACTTCAGAAAAAAATGATTGACCCTTACCTTCACAATGCTGATATTTTAAAGGATGCAGATACACGAAGCAAAACTATTTTGAAAGCAAAGATTTAAAAATGTCCTCTTCAATTCGGTTCTCATAGTTCTCTGTCTCATGGCTCATTAATCAAAAATTTAAAATTTTTTGAAGAAATTATCCTCTTGTTATTATAGTTCAATACTTCACTTCAGGGCCGATAGTAACATTTCAATCATTAAAATGGAATACATCATCCTCAAAATCTACTTCTTAACTAAAGGAGCTCGACAAGCTTTCTAAATCTGCAATTGTCAGCAATACTAATGGAATGAAAGAGCTTTAAATTGATTAAAGAGGCTGAACTGAGAGCTGAGAAAGATGAACAATGTACAAAAATGAAGTAAATAGCCCCCAGATGTCTTCAATCAATCTTTCCCCCATGTTATTCAGCAGATGTTACACATGCTGAGCAATTGCTACTGGTGACGTCTATCAACATATTTGAATTAAACAGTAACGAATGAAAAGTCCTTGGATTCAATAAATGTGTTGTCAGTGTGATACTGTTCTCAATAGTTATAATCATATTCTGGACACACTTTAAGGTAAACCTTAAATATAAATTCTACAAATTATTAATTGAATCATATTTGAAATATTGGACCTGATTCTACAGTGAAGGCAAAATCGCATTCCCATTGCTCCTTGATACATATGAAGAATAGCATAGCCACATCGCTAGGAATAACTGAATTTGAAATTTGTAGACAAGTTACGGAGACATGTCTCAACAGTCGAATAATAATGAGCAGGCTAAAATTTTAAAACTATCAGATAACATTCTCCAATGCAGTGGTGAACTTTCTGTTGTATGAGTGTCTTGCCCTGGAGAGTGGTCCATTAAACTAACATCTTTAAATCAGGGATTGTGAGCCAACTACCAAAGAATCAGATCTCAGCTCTGTAGTACTGCAAGAGCCTCTGATTGTTGGGGGCAGCACTGCTGCCTCATAGTGCCAGGGACCCGGGTTCAATTCCAGCCTCGCGTGACTGTCTGTGTGGAGTTTGCACATTCTCCCCATGTCTGCGTGGGTTTCCTCCCACAGTCCAAAGATTTATTTAGAGATAAGGAGAAAGCAGCCTCAAGGACTGTGTATGCAGAAACACTCTGGACTGGTACTTCAATTTGCAGGTGGCTGTTGTGTTTTAAAACACAAGATAAAGCAGTGACCCATTCCACTGATTGTAAAGGCACAGTTATAAACGGCTCTTACAGCAAGACAAAAATAGCAAAATATCAAGGGACAAAAGAAAGAGAGTAAATAAATACAATAGCAGAAGTACTTGAGAAACTACTGGGGCTAAAGACCGAAAAGTCTACTGGGCTTGATGTGATGCATCCTGGGATATTAAAGGAAGTAGCTACAGAGAGAGCGGATGCACTGGTAGTAATTTTGCGGGAATCTTTAGATTATGGAAAAATCCCAGAGAAGAGGAAAACGGTTAATGTAACACTTTTAGTTAAAAGGGGAAGAAGACAAAACACAAGTAAGTATAGCCAAGTTAGCTAAATGACTGTTATTGGGCAAAATTAAAGTCTACTATAAAGGATGTAATAGCAAATCATTTGTAAATACATGATATGTTCAAGCAATGTTTGCATAACTTCTTGAAGAAGAGCTCAAGCCTACCAAATTTATGAGAATTCTTTGAGGAGGGAACAAGTAGGGTCGTAAAGAAGAAGTTGCGGTTGTAATGGATTTGGGTTTTCAGAAAACATTTGCTAAGATACCATATGCTACAATGTGATTTGAAAAGCTTGAATGAGTGGACAAATGCATGGCAGATGAAGTGCAATGTGGATAAACATGAGGTTACCCACTTTGGTAGGAAGGTGATTATTATCGGAATGGTGATAGATTGGGAAAGGAGGTGGCACAACAAGACCTGGGTGGGCTTGTACACCAGTCGCCAAAAGTAAGCATGCAGGTGCAGCAGTGGTGACAAAAGCTAGGGGTATGCTGGGCTAAGTAGTGAAAGGATTCAAATGCAGGAACAGGAATGTCTTGCTGCAATTATACAAGGCCTTGGTGAGACCATACCTGGAGTATTGTGTGCAATTTTGGTTTGGCCATGGAGGATGTTCTGGCTGTGGAAGGAGTGCAACAAAGATTTGCCAGACTGATTCTGGGATGGCAGGGCTGGTTTTTAAAGAGAGATTGGATTGATTGGGACTATATTCACTGGCATTTAAAAGAATGAGGTGGGATTTCAAAAAACATGTAAAGTTTTATCAGGACTAGGCAGGATAAACACAGGATAGATGTTCCTGATGACCTGGGAGTCTAGCACCAAGAGTCACAGTTTAAGGATACTTCATAACACAGGTTAAGGAAGCAAAACAAAAAACATGGCAGATGGAATATAATGTTGGAAAATGTGAGATTATGCACATTTGCAGGAAGAATAGAACACTGAATATCATTTAAATGTGGAAAAATGCACACAAAGGGATTTGGGAGAAAATCTTGAGAAATCACAAAAAGCTGGCAGCCAAGTTCAACAAGTAACAGGAAAGGTAAATTGAATTAGCCTATATTTCAAAGGGAGAGAAGTATGAAAACTGGGAGATTTTGGTAAAACTATACAAAGCACCAATCAGACCACCCTGGAATACTGTGAAGATGTTTGGTCCCTTATCCGAGGAACCATAAACTGGCATTGGAGGTAGGCTAGAGAAGGTTCACTTGGCTGATATCAGGTGTGAAGGGACTTTCTTATGAGGAGATGTTGAATAAGTTGGGATTGTACTCATCGTAATTTAGAAAACTGAGAAGCAACCTTATTGAAATATAAACAAAGGACTTGACAGTGTAGATGCAAAATGCATGTTTCCTCTTGTGGTGTAATCTGAGAATAAGGGGTCTTGTGGTCTAATAAAATTCATCTTTTTTTCCAATCAAGGACTTTCTGCTCTTGCAGTCCACTGTATCATTATCCTTCTACTCTGAAATTATGTTGTTTGGTTTTTGGGGCTGATGCAGTACCATTTCCAACATCATGGTCGGTGTTTTTTTTTTATTCACAGGATGTGGGCATTCATGGCTAGATCAGCATTTATTGCCCAAAGGGTACTTAAGAGTCAATCACATTGCAGTGAGTCTGGAGTCATGTGTAGACCAGACCAGGTAAGGACAGCAGTTTCCTTCCCTAAAGGACATTAGTGAACCACATAAGCTTTTCCCGATAATTGACAATTTCATGTTTGTGAAATTAATTCCAGATTTTTGTTAAATTCAGATGGCAACATCTGCCATGGCAGGATTCCAACCCCATGGGTCTCCAGAATACTACCTGGGTCTTTGGATTAATAGTCTAACTATAATACCAATAGGCCACAATCTCCCTTGATCTAACTCCATTCAAACAAAGTTGCTATTTTTCATGGTACTACATCACAATACGTTAATGTTTGGGCTAAAGTTAAGCCATTCAGCTACATACAGTGTGCTTTCATCAGCATGTCATGCTTCAAGTGGCCCCAGTTAAGATAGAGTCTGAGATCTTTATACGACCAAGTCAAATGCTGCAATATGGTGATGACATGATGAGTTGTCTCTTTAAGGTTTTTGCATACTAAGTGTGAGACAGATCAAAATAAAAATACTTTTGTACTCATTTTCAAGTTCTGAAATTTCTTCCTCATGTCAATCTGGGAAGTACAAATAGATTTGGAGCTCATTTTCTATGACATTACATCAAGTTTAGAGTATGTTTGAGGATGGTAATCTATCCACATTAGGATGATTCTGACACTTCTGTCACATAGCGTTACTGTTTTCAGGCTCTGCTATAGAGTTGCTTAGTACATATAGCTGGATGACCAAAAAATTCTTCATTCATCTCAGTTAAAAGGCTCACGAGCCACTTGTAAGATAGTAAAGCGTCGCTATAAAATTATTTAAATCAAAACCACATCTTTAACTATTTTGTTAACAGTCATAAATATTTATGAACATTATCCAAAACACGGCATTTGTAATAAAAGGTGAAAATTATAGTGATAATTAAAAGTGATTATAAAAGACAAGAGGGAAAAAGAAAACAAAGAAATGCAGATGCTGGAAATCTTAAACAAAAATTGCCGGAGAAACACCATGCATCTGACAGCATCTCTGCAGAGAAAGTAGAATTAATGTTTTGACCTGAAACATTAACTTTGCTTTCTCTGAACTGATGCTGCCACACCTGATAAATGACAAGAGTTTGTGTTACACCATTTGCAGTTTCAAATTTTCATTTCAATCCAGAATTGAAGACAACTAAACAAAATGAGATGTTGACTCTCTGATCACATTTTCATATAAAAATAAAACAATTAAAAATTTGGAACTACTCTTATTTTCCTTCACCTCCCTCTTCATCCAATCACAAGGCTCTCTGGAATTTATCTTCATAAACTAGTTCTGCCAACTGTTCCATTAGTCTAAATGAGCAGCCTGTTAACCGTTGTATGGAGAGAAATAGATGACGTCTAGAATGATCTTGGTAATTGTCCTACTCCTGCTCTAGATGAAAATCAGGTCTTCAGATGAATAAAATGAAGCACACATGGCAGTATTTGACACTGATACAACTCCTTCTTTCACATAAAGTTTTCTTCTCATTGTAAACTTTTTGAGTCCAGTATGACTCCAATCCAGTTCTCTGATGTAGGGTTTTGGCATTTACTCAGTAATTTATCCTGGAATTAGAGTTTCCTGTCCATGTTGTTAGACTTCTGTGAAATGACTGAACTGCATCAGTTTTCGTTCCCAGTGGATTTGGAAACATAACTGAAAATTGGCAGTCTCATTCAGAAAAATTATGACACCTAATCAATTGAGATGTTACACACCAATGCAATGTAGGATGATCATTTCAGGATGAGTAAAGTTGAGTTCATGTACTTTAATAGTTGATGTTGCTTAATAAATGATACTACAAACCCTATATTCCTGGAAGTGGCAACACAAGTGGATAAGGTAATAAAGAAGGTATAAGGCATGCCTGCCTTTATCGGTCAGGATGTGGAGGTACCAGTGTTGGAATGGGGCGGACAAGGTGAGAAGTCACATCACACCAGGTTATAGTCCAACAGGTTTATTTGAAATCACAAGTTTTTGGAGCACAGCTCCTTCGTTAGCTGGAGTCTGTAAGTGGTGTAGTTCTGTTGCCTTGTCTGCTTGCCAGTGTCTCAAGGCTGGTTTGCTGTATTCTGAGCACAAGCTGAGAATATGGACTCTATCTCAATTTCAATGTTGCGGTATCTGCTGTAGAGCTGATGTACAAGATGATTGAGGAATTTGCAAGAGGTGTGATGACAGAGTCTCTCAGGGTAGTCTGAGTTGTAGGTTCCTAGGATGGAAATGTCAAATACTAGGAGGGATAGGTCTAAGGTGAGAGGGAGAAAGTTCAAAGAAGAAGTGAGAAGCAAGTTTTTTTACGCAGAGTGGCAGGCGCCTGGAATATGTTTCCAAGGAAGGTGGTAGAAGCTGATATAATAGTAAAGTTAAAGAGGCATTTAGACAGACACATGGACAGGCAGGGCATAGAAGGGTACTGGTCATGTGCAGGCAGATGGGATTAGCTTAGAATGGCATTATAGCTGGCACAGATATGGTGGGCCGAAGGGCCTGTTCCTGTGCTGGACTGCTTTGGGTTCTATGTTCCATGTGACGCTGCAAACAGAGGCCTCTGCACTACTTACAAATCACATTTTTTTCATTTTATTTTTCAATTTGTAGATATTGTTTACCTCAAACACATTCAACGAAGGGGACTAAAACAAAATAATAATTTCTTGCTGTTGCAGTCGCCTGGACATTGCCCTGGTTCGTAGTGAATCACTCTTGACTTGAAGGCGTGTGGGTGTTCAGTGGAAGGGTTTTCCATTTTTTTTACAGAATAAGGGAAAATCAGTGAAATGGCAAATTTTTTAGGATCCATGACAAAATTGCTTTTTAATTTATTTTTGAATGAAGATCAGTGAAGATGTGTGGTATTTCATGTTTCACGCACATATAAACAATTGCTTATAAACATCCAAAACATATTTTGCTAACTAAAAGTTTCCATCATTATTTTGAAAATGTTAGGCAGCATATGTTCAAATTTTCAAAGCGTAGATAAGGGCTAGCACCTCACCTGTAGCATGAAACCAGGCTAACTGCTGAAAAGAAAAAAAAAGCCTAAAGAACTGTGGATACATGCTGGAAATCAGAAACAAAAACATCTGTGGAGAGAAATGAGAGTTACCATTTCATTAACTGCTCTGAAGTTCTGAAGAAATAGTTCTGAAGAAGGGTCACTGGACCCAAAACGTTAACTCTGATTTCTCTCCACAGATCCTGCCAGACCTGCTGAGTTTCTCCAGGAATTTCTGTTTACGTAATTCCTGAAAAGATTTGCTCAGTGTAGTTAGTACTTTCTGGTAGTGCATTGTATTTATTGTTAATGTTTTGACTTTTCATACAGTTGCACTTTTCTATTTTGATAGCAATCAATGCATTGCACCCAAAATTGGACTTGAAATTGCGCTACTTAAGCTGCTAAAATTAACGTCTCTACTAAAATTTATTTGCATTTTCACAAACATAAAATTCGGTGCACTAGAGCAATGGGCAACATAATCGATTCTTCCCTTTTCATTAAAAGGTTTCCCTTGATATATTCAAAAGTACTTAAATAGAACATAGAACAGTACAGCATAGGAAAAGGCCCTTCCGCCCATCAAGTCTGTGCTAACCATGATGCCATTCTATACTAATGCTGAAATAACTGCACAGAGATTGGTGTCCCTTCACCAAGTAACCCTTCATTTACTAGGCTACACTACACTGGCTGCGGTCAACCAGCTCGGAGTCAGTCCTCAACTGAGAAGATTCTAATCTTCCGGTTATAGTTTGTTTTTCTTTACTATGTTATTGAAAATTTCATCACTAGTCGAATGGAGTTTGCTTTTACTTCCTGGGAATTTCAGCCTGGAGCCTGCACACGAAGCTCTCAGCCTGCACACAAAGACCTAGTCCACACACAAAGGCTCAGCTCGAGGCCTAAACATAAAGGCTCAGTCTGGGACCTACACATTAAAATAACAGCACAGAGGCCAGGTCCTGTCACCAATTCACCCTGTATTTATTACTGCATCAGAACACCGGCTGTAGCCAGCCAGCTCAGAGTCAATTCTCAACTGACGAGATTCTGATCTCCTGGTTATATTAGTCAGCCAAGGCTTACCTGATTGGCCCAATATAACAACCCCAATCAAGAACACCATAGTTACTGAGATATACCTGGTTCCAATCACTATATCCCCCAGCCCCTAAGTCCAGGGATGTAGGCCTGGTCTGTTGCTTGATGCTTCTCTTGTGATGCTGTTGCCCTAAGTCCAGTTTCTCCAACTTGGACTCAGACACAGGCAGCATGTATAGGACTGTAATCTGTCTCTTGCATCCAGAATGCCTTGGAAGAGTCTCCTCCTCTTCTTCCAGCACTAATGGTATCAAGGTTACATCCATTTCAGACTCTGAGGTTTCCTCGATGCCAGATGCAGAGGGAGCACCTGTGGTTTCTGACAGGCCTTCTGGCTGTTCTGAGGGGCCGGGTATGTTTTGCTCCTGCACCCTTTTTGAGGTAACAGCTTTCAGGTGATCCATGTGTTTGTTCAGGACTGTATCACCCACCCAAACTTTGTAAGTCACAGGACGTGGCCTCATGTCAACCTCACCTTGTACCCATACAGGGCCATTTCCATGGTTCCGGCACCAAACGCTGTCCCCTGAATTAAATTGCCTCTCTCGCTTAGAGGAGACATTTGGCTGGCATTCGCGTTCCTGCTGCCATTACAACCCACACTCATCACCCCTGGGTCTGTAAATATCAGGTTTAACCTGGTGCAGAGTCTTCTCCCCATCGGCAACTTTGCTGGAGCTACCCCTGTTGTTGTGCACAGGGTGGTCCTATAATCGACCAGGAACCGGGACAGTTTGGTATCAATTGATGATGCCAGCTGCTTCATGAGCCTGCCTTCGATATTTGGACCACTCTTTCCGCTAGACCATTGGATGATAGATGGTACGGAGTTGTCCTTATGTGCAGAATGCCATTGGACTTTGGGAAATATTCAAATTCCCTGCTGGTATATCTGATTATCCATGACAAATACTTCCAGGAGTCCTTGTATCATGAACGATGCTCGCAGTTTCTCAATCATCACTCCTGAGTTTGTCAAATGACTTTATGCACGTCCTATCACTTTGAAAAGGACTGATGTCCTTTAGGGAAGGAAACTGCCATCCTTACCTGGTCTGGCCTCACTTACTTAACTGGTCTCACCAGGTCCAAAAAGGTTGCAATCCTGGTTGCAGTGGCCCTTCTGATCCTCCATTACCACCAGCTGTTTCAGCTTCACGAGGACAGGATGTTTTTGTGTCCACATTTGGATAATGTCAGGGGTGACTGAATGGATGTCCAGAAAGTTCAAAACCAAAATGGACTCTTCCGGGGGAGGCACCACCGATGAAGTATCTGCCACTGAGAGGCGGCTCAAGCCACTGCATTAGCCACTTGGCTTCCTGGACAGTGTTCTAACTTGTACTTGTATGCACTGAGACTGTGGGCCCAACGCTGATTCCTACTGGAAGCTGTGGGCGGCACTTCCTTGTCTTCCTTCAGTAGCTCTAACAAGGGTTTATGATCTGCTACTACGACAAATTCTCATCCGTAGAGGTACTGGTGGAACTTTCTCACACCAAAGAAGACTGCCAAACCTTCATTCTCTATCTGGGCATACCTGCATTCGGCACCAGCCAAAATCCAGGAAGCATGCACTCTCGAGCTTTCTTCTCCATTGGGCCACTTGGGAGCCAACGCTACCCCAATACCATACGGGGAGGCATCGCATGTCGCCACTAATTCTTGCTTTTAATCATAATGGGCCAACGTCTTAGATGGCGATAGCTGCTTTTTCACTTCCCTGAAGGCTGCTTCTTGATTTTGTGACTATTTCCAAGGCTGACCCTATTTCAATAGCAGGTGTAAGAGTGCTGAGATGGAGGCCAGGTTACGTATGAATTTTCTGCAATAATTCACTAATCCAAGGGAAGACCTAAACTCCAGTACAGATATGGGAGCCAGGGCTCCTCTGATCGCCCTCACTTTCTCTAAGGTGCACACCTACCTGGGAGAAACATTTAAGCCCTATGTCCAAGTTTTCCAAATGCTCTTTATTGGTCTTCCCTGTTATTGGTATGTCATCCAGATAAATAGCAAGCTGGGGTAGCCCGTGTAAAATATTCTCCATGGTCCGCTGGAAAAGGGCACAGGCTGATGATACCCCAGATGGCAGCCTTGTATATTGATATAAACCCAAATTGGTATTTTTTGTAGCGTACTTCTGGGACTCCTCATCCAGTCGCAATTGCAGGTAAGTGTGGCTCATATCCAGATAGACCCACCGCCCCCATTGCCCCCCATCCCAAACCACCAACTTTTCGTACAATTCTTCTGTACGAGGGATCAGGTACTTATCCAGCTGTGAGAAGTGATTTACCATTTGCTTAAAATCCCCACAAAGGTGAACTGAGCCGTCAGGCTTCACAATCAGTATGCCCAGTGCTACCCATTCTGCAAACTGCACTGGTTTGATGATTCCTTCTCTCTCCAGCCTCCTGATTTCTGTCTTCACTTTTGCTCACAAGGCCTGGCAAAATAGCAGAAACCTGGTCAACATGGCTTTGGCTGCTTTGTTAGTCCCTAGACCTTCCTGCAAAACTCCTGGGTATTTCACTAGGACTTGACTGAGGCAGCTATTTTCTAACCGAAAAATGTAGAGCCAATCTCGGTGAATCTTTCTCAACCAATTCTGCCCCAATAGGTTGGGACCTGAGCCTTTTACTACCATCAGCGGGAACTGCACCAACTGCTTCTCATAGGAGACCGGAACTGAAGTCGTACACTTAATCTGAAACAGTTCCCCAGTGTATGTTCTCAGTCTGGCTGAGGTGTTGCACAAGCTTAAAGGTTGGAATCCTGATCGAATCTTTTTAAAGGCAGGCTCTGCAACCACACATACAGCTGCACTGGTATAGACCTCCATGGGAACTGGGTGACCATTTAACCAAACATTAATTTTAATTGGTTCCAATTTGGGTGTCACTAAGCAATTTAATTGTTCCAACCCACACATTGAGGAGCTTTCCAGGGTGGGCACTCTCCTGGGTACTGGCCTCCAAGTTTTCCTCAATTCAGGCCTTTTTTGCTGCGTCAAGTCGGCATACCGGCAGCAACTACAATGGCTTGCCGGCACAGATCCTGAAAAACTGTTTAGCCACTTGACCGAGGCTGGGCTTTGTTCTGGGGTTCTGCCTAGGGTCCCTCTACTTAGGACATGCCCTGCGTGTGGCTCTGCGATTGCCTACGCTCAAGTGGTGCTCTCCAAGCTCCGTTGGACAGGTGAGGGTGTCCACTTCCATTAGCCTGCCCTCATAGTTCCCAAGCTCCATTTTCTAATGACAGGGCCAGCTGCAGTGCCTGTTTGAAGTCCAGTTGGGCCTCAGCTAGCAGGCGCTTCTGCATGGTCACATTATTAATCCCATATACAAACAGTCTCTCAATGTCTCATTCAGGGTTAACCCATAATCATATGCCTCTGCCAGCTGCCGTAACCTTATCAAAAATCCCAATGTAGATTCCACCTGTTCTCTAACAGCAAAATAAAAACGATGGCATTTCTGGATTAGGGGAGGTTTGGGGTTGTAAATTCCTTAACCAATTCTATCAATTGTTAGAAGGTTTTAGTGTCTGTTGCCTCCGGGCAAGTAAGACACTTAGCACCAAAAATGCTGCGGGTCCACACACAGTCAGAAGGATTAGTTGTTGCTTTTCATCTGCTCCAAAGTCATTGACCCAGAAAATATATTGCATTCTTTCCACATAATGGGTCCAGTCTTTGACAGCAGCGTCAAATGAATCAGTCTTCCCAAACAGAGCCATGATGCCAGAAATGCCTACCCCAACTGCAAGATGATGGTTGCAAGCAAATGTTGTTCAGATACGTCCTATTTTCTCCTGTCACCACTGAAATACTTGCACAGACGCTGGTGTCCCATCACCAAGTCACCCTTTATTTACCAGTGCACAGAGCACTGGCTGTAACTAACCAGCTCAGGGTCAGTCCTCCACTGAGGAGATTCTAATCCCCTGGTTATATTGAAGCGCAAAGGCTTTCCTGATTAGCCCAGTTAACAACCCTTTCAAGAACCCCATAGTTAATGAGGTGCACTTCGTTCCAATCACTAAAAATTCCATCTGCCTGCATTTAGTGTTTGTTCTTCTCTATCAATTCAGCTGAAATGGGTTTATTATCAAAAATAGCTGTTTTAATAGGTATCCAGTCCTCTGCCTGTAAGTAACTTAATTTATAATCATAGACAGCGACTTTTGAAAATGTACTGAGCTATTTAGTGGATTCATTGTTGCTCACGGGTTGGTTTCTTAATATTGTAAATAAGTGATTTTGTAATGAAAAATGTCTGTGCATCTTAGAAAATGACAGCCATTTGAAAAGCCTTTCTTAATTATTCATTGGATTTGACAGGCCAAATGATGTCGTAGTATTGTTTTGCAATTTTACACCTGATATCAGAGCATGATGCAGCAAATCTAATCTAAAAGCAGCATGAAAAGATCACAGGAAACTCAACTACATGTTGTTTTGGGCATAAATCACAAAAATCCCAAAACTTGCACTTTTTAGATCGATTCCACCCAGTTTGTGCTAATCTTGCTGCAGTAAGCAAGCAGAAACTCCACTTGGAACTACAGAAATAACGTGTCAGTAATTCTAGCAAGTTAATTGGTGTGAGAAAGGAAGGATCAGCTGTGAGGTGAAATGGTATTTCCAAAAGCACAATTGTGTCTTTGATGGTTTGAAAAACATTGCCTGAATGTGAGAAGGTGAAAGAAAAAGAAGGAAACAGTTAGGAAAGCACAGACCACACCTTTAATATCCATAAAATTGTAGGCATTTCCAGAAACAATGTGCCATTTAACTTTAACTGAGTGATAACAATAGGAAAAGGGTAACTTTTTAAATTTCATTAACCAAAGACTTGGATGAAATGAGAAGAATCTAATTTCCTAACATCTGATAGGAGTAACAGAACACAAAGAAAGAATCAAAGATGATTATTGTGAAGAAGAGTCAGATAGGACTTAAAAATTTAACTCTGTTTCGCTCTCCACAAATTCTTCCAGACCTACTGAGCTTCTTCAGCAGTTTCTGTGTTTGGTTCATACTTGAAGCAAGTTTGCTTTTAGACAGACACATTCCCAACTAGTTGTATAATCACTCCTAAGATTATTGAAGTGAGCACTTTGATATAATCAAGAAAAAGAATGGTTAGAAGGCACCTAGAAAGACAGACGTCCACAGCAACTGAACTTATTTTACATGTTAATTCCCTTGTCTGAAGTCAGTTTCCTATGTATGCAATTTCAACTATGTTTTTACAGTGCTTTTAGATCTCATGTCTAACCTCTTAAGAGCTTGACTTTGTGCCAAATCTGTATTTGAATACCCAACACAAGAAGTGCTACCACAGGAACCTTTAAATGTTGGTTTTGTTAAAATATACAATCACAGAATGCAATTCAGATGCCTTCCCTGAATGGACACAATTGCACGTTATAACTATGTACAACGGACTAACAATGAAATGTTGCATGTTCTTTCTTTATTCATCACATGAAAGTTATTCACTGGAATTTCTGGTGGAGAATGGTGGCATAGGGGTTTGTTAGCAGTTAAAAGGTAAAAGTCAATAGTTTTGTAAATCTGACCCAACCTACCACCAACACACCCACTTCCAATTCCCACTCGCAAAAACTTGGTCAGCTATCAGACAGCCTGTCCAATGCAGTCACTCAGTTTTGAGGAGACTATGTATTTCCATTTCAAATAATTTTTTAACTTCAACACATAGAGACTGAGATTTCTGGGCCTAGGAATCACAGCAGAAGAAAAAGTGGGGTGACGAAGGCTGGGTCCACGTGGTAATGATTTTATTGAACTATATATGAACCATGGGAGGGTAGCAATGTTCTCCCCAAGCTCAATATGTTTGCATTCACTCAATCAGACTCTCACAGTCAACTGCTAGCCCAATCCTTGTGCTAACAGACTTCAGGTACACCTGCTACAAGCCAGGCAGGAATTGAATGAGCCCTGTTTCCAATAGATGAGAGCTGGGTCATGTGAACAATCAATGACTTTATGACAGTTGTCAGTTAATGAGGTGAGTTTGGGACAATAGCAGGAGGAAACTCACCGAGCCTCACCTATAGAAACCTTCCATGAAACTTGACAAAATTGATGCTTGCCCAAAAACCCTTAAGATTCGGCCCCTTAGTTCCAACCCTAATCAAATGGAAAATCGTTCAATTACTTTTGGAAGAGTTCACTGTACACTCATCCAGGCCAGCTCAAGTAGTCTAATCTGGGCAAAGAAATCCAGGCACCATTCTACAGACTGGATCAATGTTGAAACATTGCTGGAGTAGGGGCTGCAATTCTGGAGTGGAATGGTGAGGATGTGGGAGTTAGTTAAAAGTCAGGACAAGTCCAGCGTGGGAAGTGACAGAGATTGGGTTGAGTCTGCAGGAGGTTGAGGGGTCAAGGAGTCTCAGCTGTCCATTGGTGAGGATCACTGTGAATGATTGAAGTCAGTCAATGTGAGTGTTTGGGGTGGAGGTCAATGTTAATTTGTCTAATGTCTACTGGCTAATTATTTGGGCAATTCAGTAAAAACCCTCTGAAGTCTCTGATTCTTACTCAGAATTGGGAACTTTTTTGGAAGGTTCCAAATGCCAAGTTTCCTTGTCTAATGTCCTTTAGAAACCAATAGCAATGTGGTTGACTCTGAACTGCCTTCTGGGCAATTAGAGACGGACAGATAAATGCTGGCCAAGACAGCGATGACCTCTTCCTGTGAGCGAATAAATTTTTAAAAAAGTAATTACTTAGCAGCTGTTTCATCCTCACAGGCAATTACCAAGTGGTAATTACTTTCAGTTCTTCGCATGTTCCTGGTGTGCACCTTCCAGGATTCATCTCTCTGACTATCTGGAGACTGAAAGATCTGGGTCAATATTTCCTCAGCCCCATTATTGGAACACAATGTTCAAAAGGCATCTTCTTTTTCTTGACTTGCGTCCTTCATTAGGAGCTTGATTCTCAATCACCCCAGATGATGTGTCAGTGTCCTGACTGTATGGTTCTGTCTCACAGCTCATATGAAATATTTTTGAAACCTTTAAGAGACATGCTCATGACATCAGCACCAGATATCACCTGATGCTATAAAGATCTCAGTCTTCAGCTTATGGGACCACTTACAGCATAACATACTTAGGCATGTATGCAACAGTTTGTGATTGAATTGCTCAGTACCTGTCCAGATATGATAGTATCTGTGACTGTAATATATGTGGATGCCTGCGTTGTAATAAAAATCTATTGAATCTTTCAGCAATGCATTATCTACATCTAGTTCTTATGTTATGGGAGTAAACATAAGTATTGCTTCATTAGTTACAAATATCCTGCTGGGGGTAAAAAGCTCAGCACCACATCTAAGGCAGATCATGAGGGCAGTTAAGATTGCCTTCAGGGTATACTGCTGTTTGCAAAGAAGAATAATGGCAGAAGGTGCCAGCAACAGTCAAGTGTGGACTGATACACAGTGCAAGGTGAAGATGAAGTGGAGTCATATTTGACTTGCGATGTTAGCATGTTTTCTGTCTTCACAAAATGCTGCCAGACTTCAAGGTTTTAATTTAAATTTCCAGCATTTCCAGTATTTTTTTTAAAATCCATTTAAATGATAGTTGATTTCCTTTGGAGAGCTGATCTGATCATAAAACCTTATGCTTTTAGTGAATTTGTCACGTTATTGAAAGTCATTGTCTAATTCGTCTCATTCACTGCACACATTAAAAGACAAAGTACAAATCGCTGACTGATCCCGAAAGACCCTACCTATTGTTGCCTAGCCTTACTATTATTCTGTTTTCTACAGCCACTTTAAATTATTTACTCACTAAAACATTGAAATATAACTTGGTACAGTAAATAACTATAGTGACTATCTTTCAAAAATACTTAATTTGTGCTGAAGCACTTTGGAACAGTTGCTGTGTTGAAAGGCATTAAAAAAATCATGCCCCTTCTTTAATTCTGCATCAGCAAAATGAACAAATGTTACAAATTATGTTGCATCACTAAAATGAGCAGTATTCCAAGTCATTGTTCAAATCAATATGATAATTTTCATTAATTCCATGCATTTTTTTCTTCAAAAATGCGAGTTACAGATGTTTGTTAATACCCTCTGAATTCAATTATGTTATATCCAGTCAATAGCCCTTGCCAAGTAATTTCTTCAAAGAATTGGAATAGATTTGTGAGACATCTCCTATTTCGAACCATAAGCTGTACAGATGGTACTTTACAGTATCTCAGAAAAAGGTCTTGCATATTTCCTTCACTGCCAGTGTTAGATTAATTGGTCTAAAACTCCTTGATCCCAATTTTCATCCTTTGTTGAACATTAAATTTGTGTGCGTTCATAGTCAATGTAGAGACTGATCTATTTCCAAACTCATTTTTGAGGATTTTAGAGTATATTCCCTCTCCTAATACCCTGCAGATATTTAATGCATTTATTTCCTTTATAATACATGCCTTCCTGATCATAACAAATGTCATGGATTTCAGTGCCAACTTGATGGAATCTGGATTCTGGCTACACACTTCAGTCGTGAATAATTCAATTATTGCGGATGCTATCTCATGATGCATAACACTTGTTTGACCAAAATTATGATTTAAAATATCCACAGTTTTTTCAACATAATATTATATGTAGATGAAAAAAATAAGGTAGATATTAACTGTTGACTGGGAGATTTTATGAGTTCTGTCACATTAACATACATTATTGCATTAAGATTGAATGCGATATGGTTCATTCTAAATCTAGGATCTAATACCTGAAAAAATAAAATTATGAAGGTCTGAGAGACAATTTGGCTCTGTTGGATGGGGAAAATGCACCAAAAGATTTGATGCTCAGCAGGCAATGGCTAGGATGTAAGAAAACTATTTAGTCTACAACAGATATACATTCCTCTAAGGCACAAACATCCAAAGAGAAATGTTATTCAACTGTGGTTAGTGAAAAGTTAAAGAATACATTAGATCAAAGGAAGTAGCTAACAAGTATGCCAAAAAGAAATCATAAGCCTGAGGATTGGGAACAATTAGAACTCAGCAAAGAAAGCCAAGAAACAGATTGAGGAAGGGAAAGGAGAATATATATGCAAACTAGCGAGGAATGTAAAGGTGCACTGTAAAAATGTATTTAGCTATGCGGATAAAGAAAGATTAGCTAGAAGAAATGTGGGCCCATTACAGATGAGATCAGGAGAATTTATAGTGCAGAACAGGGAAATGGCAGAGTTACTTTGCATCTGTCCTAAAGGAAGAAGATGCAGAAAGTCTTCCAGAAATACCAGGTGGCCAATTTCTTATGAAACTGAGGAACTCAAAGAAATTAAGATTTGTACAGAGGTAGCACTTGAAAAGTTAACAGTATTAAAGGTTGATAAATCTCCTGGACCCGATGAGAAGGCTATACTACACTTGATATTGTGTAACATGACTTGATTAATTATTGACCCCAGTGTAGAGACACCTCTAATTAGCAGCAATCATAATATGATTCAATTTTGCATTCAGTTTATTTCAGAGAATATTGAATTCAAGACATTTTTTGAAGATTTAAAAAGGCAGCTATGTGGTCATGAAAGCTGGACTAGCCGAAATGAACTGGAACATTGGTCTGGGAGACAGATTAGAGTAAGTGCGGTCTTACTGCAAAGAAAAATTTGAAGTGGAGCACCACCATCTGTAGTTAACTAAGGAAAAAGAATGTCACTAAAGGTGAGAGTTAGTTCAGATAACTCATTAGCATACAAAGAATGGCGCAGAATGATGAAAAAGTTCATCAAGACAAACAAATTAGAGCATGAGAAGAAGCTAGCTGGAAATGATAGCAAGAATTTCTATAGATATCTAAAAAAGAAGAGTATGTAAAGTAATCCGTCTTCAATAGGGTGAGAATAGGGAGTTAATAGTTGGTAATAAAGATACAGTGGAAAGAACAAATAAATATTTTGTTTCTCTCCTTATTTTAAAAACATCTCAGCAACAGTTGTAAATCACAAGTTTGAAGGAAGAGAGGAACTTAGTGAAAGTATAATCACTAGGGAAGCAGTACTGAACAAACCAAACGGAGCTGTGGGTTTACAATCTCTAGATCCTCATAGACCTCATCCTTGGGTCTTAAAACAGTTGGCCAATGAGTTGATACATTGATGTCAATTTTCCAAATTTGTTAGATATGGGAAAGATCCATTGGACTGGAAAGTAGCAAATAAAGCCCTATATTCAAGAAGGAAGGAAGACAGTTAACAGGAAATTATAGGCTAGCTAATTTGATGTCTTTCAAGGGAAAGTGTTAGAATCAGTCATTAAGGAGATTAACTCTAAAGGAAGATTAACTGGACATTTAGCAAAGAATGGTAAAATTGAGCACAGTAAACATGGAGTTATGAAAATGAAATCATATTTGACAAACCTCTTGGATTTTTTTTGGATATTATTTGTTGCATCAATAAGGGATTATACTCTACTGTTCACAATCTATAAAAGTGGTTTGGATGTGGACACTAATTGTAAAATTTCTGAATTTTTATAAGACATCAAACTCGGTCAGAATGCAAACTGCTCGGATGATGCAAGGAGGCGACAAGAGGATTTAGATTAGCTTAGTAAAGGCAAAGGAATTCACTTTGGTAGAAAAAATACAGAAAGGCATGTTCTTTCTTCAGTGTTGAGAAATTGGCAAGTCCAAGTGTCCTCATTTATGAGTCACTATAAGATAACATTCAGATTCAGCAAACAACTAGGAAGGTGATCAGAGATAAAAGGTACTGCAGATGCTGGAGGATCCGAGATAACAAGCATGGGGCTGGATGAACACAGCAGGTCAAGCAGCATCATAGGAGCAGGAAAACTTGACGTTTCGGGCCTAAACCCTTCATCAGAAATGGGGGAGGGGAAGAGGGTTCTGAAATAAATAGGGAGAGAGGGGGAGGCGGATAGAGGATGGATAGAGGAGAGGATAGGTGGAGAGGAGGCAGACAAGTCGAAGAGGCGGGGATGGAGCCAGTAAAGGTGAGTGTAGGTAGGG
>JAHRHZ010000012.1:34548074-34590506 GCA_024137785.1 Ginglymostoma cirratum | reverse complement strand
CACATCTGCCAATGTGGTATACTGCATCCACTGTACACGTTGTGGCTTCCTCTACATCGGGGAAACCAAGCGGACGCTTGGGGACCGCTTTGCAGAACACCTGCGCTCAGTTTGCAACAAACAACTGCACCTCCCAGTCACGAACCATTTCAACTCCCCCTCCCATTCCTCAGATGACATGTCCATCCTTGGCCTCCTACAATGCCACAGTGATGCCACCCGAAGGCTGCAGGAACAACAAATCATATTCAGCCTGGGAACCCTGCAGCCCAATGGCATCAATGTGGATTTCACAAGCTTCAAAATCTCCATTCCCCCAACCGCACCCCAAAACCAGCCCAGCTCATCTCCACCTCCCTAACCTGTTTTTCCTCTCACCTCAAGCCACACCCCCATCTCCTATCTACTAACATCATCCCGCCCCCTTGACCTGTCCGTCCTCCCTGGACTGACCTATCTCCTCCCTACCCCCCTACCTACACTCACCTTTACTGACTCCATCCCCGCCTCTTCGACTTGTCTGCCTCCTCTCCACCTATCCTCTCCTCTATCCATCCTCTATCCGCCTCCCCCTCTCTCCCTATTTATTTCAGAACCCTCTTCCCCTCCCCCATTTCTGATGAAGGGTTTAGGCCCGAAACGCCAAGTTTTCCTGCTCCTATGATGCTGCTTGACCTGCTGCGTTCATCCAGCCCCATGCTTGTTATCTCGGATTCTCCAGCATCTGCAGTACCTTTTATCCCTGACACTGTGAGGTAGCAGCACTAGCTTGGTAGCAGTATTCCAAATTATTGTCTTAGAGGCTAGAGAAATACTCTGATTCCTTTCTTCTCCTGGAAATAATTTTAATCATACCCTTGATGGCATCTTACTGTTTACCATCACATTTTATTGAGCAGAACATCTACAGCATGTTCAACACAGTAACCTGGTAGATTTGTATCAGAGAACTCTGTGTTTCATCCATGTGTCTCTTGGCTCCTCAGGAAACTATTTGAATGCCAACACTAGCATGGTTCAGAAGAGATTTACTTTCACCATTTCTGAAATATCAGTTATTGCAACTGGGTCATCTGATAATAATGCAATTTTTTTGTTCAGTAGAACGTATTTACTAAATGTTCTCTATGTTTTTATGTCCATTCTTCTTTGTCCCACCTTCTGTTCCACCACTTGTATCTGGAATAGTGTCAGCTATTAATACAGCAAAAGGACAATTATACTTTTATTCATTACCTGTGTACTCAATTACTCATGCTTCCAACATATTTATTCGTTTAGTCATCTCTGTTCAACTTACTTCACAAGATTATCTGATTTTGGTGCAACCGTTCCAACAGCATAAGGCTTCCTGACAGTTCCACTCAAACCTTGCTCTCAAGACCTACTACAATGTCTTACGACGCAAATTAAAAATGTTCCTCCAACCATATTTGTTCAGTTCTGATAGTGCTTACTTCATGTGACCCTGATGTCAGCTGTTCAATGAAGAACGGTGCCAATTTTAAAAGGCACACAAAGTCTACCTTCTGTACCAGTAACACAAGCTATGTTGAGTGTTACACCAATTGATAAAGCATGAGTTTGCTGAATTACTTGGAAACAAGTAAATGTTTTCATTTCAGGGTATATGAATGAAGGGAACCTATTATACTGACTTCAGTAATGTAAGCAAGAGTTTGATGTCAGCAGCAATCAATATTTCTCGTCCTACAGCACAGGCCCTGAAGCATTCATTCAGTTAGGTTTGGAAGTGATCCAATGCATTGGAACAATTTCTGCTGGACACACATACTTTCTATTGAATATACATTACCAAAACAAATACACCAGCAGATAGTACTAATCGGAATAAAAATTTAAGGAGGTATTTTAAAAGCCTCCATGATGGGTGGGAGAGATTTGGAATAGGGTATTAAAAATAAGAATGTCAGAGAAACTAATCCATATTATGCACCTACTGCCATTTCTATCACATAAGTTGTGTGGCTCATTTGCGTTCCCTTCATGAGAGCCGGGACATCTCATTAAAGCATCTATATCAAGTTCACACAGGGCTTAGGAATTCCACCAAGGGAGATGGAAACAGCTACATACAGCAGATAAGTGTTTTATAGAGCATTATGCAATGATGTGTGTCTCTTGAACAGAGAGAGATGCTTATGGTCCCATTAGGCTATGGAAAATTAAAAATCTCTGGAGATTAGAAGAATGAGAGCAGATCTAATTGAAACAGGAAAAATTCTTTTGGTATTTCCATTTTCTGTCAAAATCCAGTAGCTATTTGGTTTACAGTGATAGAGAAGAAACCATTCAAGAATCATAAAAAGAGGATTTTGTCTTAAACAAAATTCAGTGTACTGCATAATAGCAATCAAGTACAAATTACATCAGTGAGATAAGCATTATTACTATGACTATGACCAATCTTTTGAATGTATGTTTGCATTCACAATGTCCTAAGATGTTCTTTCTATCTTATCCCCACTTAATCTTATACATCATAATCAGACTGGGTGAAGCTTAATGCAGCCTCCACTGTTAACCCTTTCAGAACTATAATCTTCAACAATATCTCCATCCAAGTATATTTTTCCCTATCATCTACATATTTTACATTTATACATGCAATTACATTTACCACAAACCCATCATCCTTAAAGTCTTTGGCTTCACAAATGCAAGCAGTCTGGATGTTGCCAAATGTTTCCTGAATGAGTTCTCTTCAGACTTGGAAGATCAGCAGGCCGTTGGCTTTAGGACTGTAGACCTTGGTTAGATACCTCATTGGCAGACAAGGCAAAATAGTGTTGGAATGAAAGGGTCATTTTTAAGTGACAGCCAGAGGTTAGTGGGGTACCACAGGGATCAGTACTTGGACCCCAGCTTTTCACAATATATATTAATTATTTACATGAGGGATCTAAGTGTAATATCTGCAAGTTTGCAGATGACACAAAGCTGGGTGGGATGGTTAACTGTGAGGAGGACATGGAGATGCTTTAGTGTAATTTGGACAAGTTGAGTGAGTAGCAAATGCATGTCAGATAAAATATAATGTGGATAAATGTGAGGTTATCTCCTCTGGAGGCAAAAACAGGAAGGCAGATTATTATTTGAGTGGCAATAGATTGAGTAAGGGGAAGGTACAACGAGACCTGGGTGCTCTTGTACATCGGTCACTGAAAGTAAGCATGCAGGTGCAGCAGATGCTGAAGAAGGCAAATAGCATGTTGAACGTCATAGCAAGAAGATTTGGATACAGGAGCAGGGATGTCTTCATGCAAATGTACTGAGCCTTGGCAAGGCCACAGCTGGAGAATTGTGTGCAATTTTGGTCTCCTTAGCTGAGGAAGGATACTGCGGCTATGGAGAAAGTGCAATGAAGGCTTATCAGACTGATTCCTGGGTTGGCATAACTGATATATGAACACAGACTGGATTGGTTAGGACCATGTTCAGTGTAAGCCACTTACCATACAGACTTGGAAACATATTTTCGTTCCTTCAGTGTCACTGTGTCAAAATCCTGGAACTCCATCCCAACAGCATTGTAGGTGTTTGTCTACCAAATGGACTGCAGTGGCTCAAGAAGGCAGCTCACCAATACCTTCACGAGGGTAACTCGGGATGGGCAAGAAGTGCTGACTCAGCCAGTGATGCTGAAATCCCATGTTTGAAAAATAGCTTGAATTTAAAATTAATGACATGTTCATTGACATAAACAGGGTCCGTTAAATTCAACTTTGTTGGAACTAGCAGGCCAGTAACGTATTCTGAATGTTGTGCTATTATACAACTTTTCATCCAGACTGCCAATCACAGTGCCATGAACTTTGTACGGATCGTAGTTCAGAAATGCATCAACATCAGCAAGGAGATGGGTAGAGAACTCACCATTCTGTGTGAAGAAATTCTTTCTCATCTCAGTCTTCAATGGCCTAACTTTTATCCTGAGATTATGTCACCTTGTTCTTGAGTCACCAGTCAGCGGAAACATTCACATCTGTCATTCTAGGTGAGAATTTTTAAAGTTTCAATTAAATCACCTCTATTCTTTAAAACTCTCCAGAATACAATCCCAGATTTCTCAATCTCACCTCAGAGGACAATCCCACCATCCCAACAACTATTTTGGTGGAATGCTGCTTTTCTCCTCTATGGAAAATTCTATCCTTCTTGAGATAACGAGACCAAAACTGTACACAATATACAAGGTGGGATCTCAGCACCATCATTCTGTTCAAACTTTCCTCATAAAACAACCTGCTCATTCCAGGTATCAATCTAATAAATCTCTGAATCATTTCCAATGTACTTACATCTTTGCTCAAATAATGAAAACCAAACTGTTCCAAATACGGTATCACTAACAACTTGTATAATTGAGGTGTAACAGAAGTATACTTTGATGTTTAATTTGTCATTTAATAAAGATTAGGCACCCCATTAGACATTTAATTGTGTCTTCATTACTTAATTACATCAATACTTCCCAAACCTGTCACTATTTAAGCAATACTTTGTTTTACTGCTTATCCTAACAAAAGGATAACTTCACTCTTATTATATTCCATCTACCATTTTCTTGCCCAATCACTTAGTTTGTACAATTCCTCTTGAAGCCAAGGAAAGAAAACTTAGAGTGCAGGTTAATAGTTCTTTGAAAGTGGAGTCGCAGGTAGACAGGGTAGTGAAGAAGGCATTTGGTACACTTGCCTTTATTGGTTAGTACGTTGAGTATAGGAGTCGGGAGGTCATGTCACTGCTCTACAGGACTTTACTTAGGCCATTTTTGGAATACTGCACTCAATTCTGGTCTCCCTGCTATGGGAAGCATGTTGTTAAATTTGAAAGAGTGCAGAAAAGATTTATAAGGATATTACCAGGGTTGGAGGGTTTGAGATATAGAAAGAGGTTGAATAGGCTGGGGCTATTTTCCCTGGAACATCAGAGACTGAGGGGTGACCTTATAGCAGTTAATAAAATCATGTGGGGAATGGAAGGGGTTAATAGCCAAAGTCTTTTCCCCAGGGTAGGGGAGTCCAAAACTAGAGGGCATAGCTTTAAGGTGTGAGGGGAAGGATTTAAAAGGGACCTAAGGGGCAACGTTTTTACATAAAGGGTGGTACAAGTATAGAATGAACTGCCAGGGAAAGTGGCGAAGACTGGTACAATTGTAACATCTGGATGGGTATATGAGTAGAAAGGATTTAGAAGAATATAGGGCAAATGCTAGCAAATGTGACTAGATTAATTTAGGATATCTGGTTGGCACGTACAAGGTGGACCAAAGGGTCTGTTTCCATGCTGTACACCTCTATGTCTCTATGACACTATCTTGATTTGTTGATCAAAGATCTTCTCTCACTAATGTACTGACACCTTTCATTATTCAGTGCTTTTTTACCTCCCTCTCTTCTTTTTGAATATCCTTCCAAAATGACAAATGTCCTTGAACATTCATTTCCCAGTCTTGATCACTCTGTCACCATGACTCCATAATGACAACCGTAATAAATCACCAACTGTTTTGCTGTGAATGCTGCATGCATTCAGATAGTGTTTTACCTTTGTCTTTCTAGTATTATTCCACATTCTGATATAATTTGATGCTTCCTTTAATTTGTCTTCTAACTTTGCTTCATCCTGTTACCCATGTGTAAACTTGAGAATTAATTACTTTTTACATTTCTGAATATTTTGCAAGTTCATATCAAATTTGACTGCTCAACTTAGAGTTTGTTTTTAATGAAAGTTTTGAGGAATGGTCACCAGACCCAAAACGTTAACTCTGACTTATTCTTCACAGATGCTGCCAGACCTGCTGAGCTTTTCCAGTAACTCCTACAGTTGAACAGTGACGATACTTCAGAAATGCTTACTTGTTTATAAAGAGCTGGTTCTGAAATGCACTATGTAAATGTAAAACTTTTAAAGATAATGCCATAGATAGAATCAATAGACTGTGAATTAATATTTAAATCAATTGAACTCCTACTCAGTAAATCAGGTGATCAAACACTTCCTTCAGTTTCTCTTCCATGGTATTTTCTCCTGCACACATTGCTTAAAATAGCACTGACTCAAGATAATGTCAAATTGGAGACCTAATGTGGGACCCTGAGAACTCTGGATTAAGTCTATGCTTTCAGGTATTTGCATGTTGGAAGGGTGAACACAACTAAGAAACTATTTATTGTCTTTTGTAGACATAGAACTAGATAGTGTTTTGAAATATAGTACCAGGTGGGGTGGCAAAGTGGCTCAGTGGTTAGTACTGCTGCCTTGCAGCATCAGGGACCCGGGTTCAATTACAGCCTCAGGTGACTGTCTGTGCGGAGTTTGCACATTCTCCCCAATTCTGCATGGGTTTGCTCCAGTTTCCTCCCACAGTCCAAAAATGTGCAGGCTAGGTGGATTGGCCATGCTAAATTGCCTGTAGTGTTCAACGATGTTTAGATTAGGTGGGTTACAGGGGGATGGGTCTGGGTGGGATGCTCTAAGGGTCGGTGTGGACTTGTTGGGTTGAAGGGCCTGTTTCCACACTGTAGGGATTCTATGATGAGAAGGTCCTTCAGCAAATTAAAGGATGAGGATCTATAAGGAGCATTTAATTCATCAGACACACACTGAAATAGAAACAAAGGTGCTCTATTTGGTCTCCTGTCTGGCATTAATTAATCCTGAAGGAAACTAATTTCACTGAATGAGGTTAAAGGAAGGCTGTAGTGTGATTACATATTCATTAAATAAATGGCATTTAATTGTCTTAGTGTACTACCTAGTATCAAAAAGCATTCACACCATAAAAACTGCATAACACATTGTACACCTGTCTCCAAATCTGATTATAATGGTTAACACAGGATTGCTCCAAAACATAGTTATCATGTTGCTATTTCTACAGCTGCTCCTAATTTATATTTATGGAAAGCTATTTTGTGCTACTCACTTCAAAATATAACAGGGCCTATATTGGATTAACATTGACATTTTTCCCTTTATTTCATAAGAACTGGACAACAAGTTTAAGATCTGGCAAGATAAGTATGATCTCAGCCATTGAATCAGAAAGCCTTGAGTTCATATTCTAGGATCTTATTTCAGTGCCATATTGAAGGACTGTTACACAATGAAGAGATATCTACTGCCTAAAGGGACATTTTAGAGTACAGTGGCATTTTTTTAGACAAATGCAGCAATTATTATGTAGCAACATCCTCTAAATGATAACTAGGTGAGCGTTTGGCTGACATGCTGTTTTTGTGGCATTGAATGGAAGACAAACAGCGGCCCGGACAAACTCCATAATCCTCCCTGATGAGTACCCGTAGGAAGGATGTTGTTAAACTTGAGAACGTGCAGAAAAGATTTACAAGGGTGCTGCCAGGACGGGAGGATTTGCGTTATAGAGAGAAGCTGAATAGTTGGGGCTTTTCCCCTGGAACATTGGAGGCTGAGGGTGACTTTATAGAGGTTTATAAAATCATGAGTGGCATGGATAGGGTGAATAACCAAGGTCTTTTCCTTGGGGTGCGGGAGTCCAAAGCTAGGAGGGCATAGGTTTAAGGTGAGAGGGGAAAGATTTAAAAATGACTTGAGGGGTAACTTTTTCACACAGAGGGTGGCACGTGTATGGAATGAGCTGCCAGAGGAAGGGGTGAAGGTGAGTACAATTATAACATTTAAAAGACATCTGGATGGCTGTATGAACAGGAAGAGTTTAGAGGGATATGGGCCAAATGCTGGCAAATGGGACCAGGTCAGATTAGGGGAGCTGGAGAAAAGGGCTTCAGTGCTCTATGACTCTATGACTAAACGAGCACGTCAATGGGACCTTGATCCACACCTCACTCAAAGGACAGAAACTCTAAACATGCAGCATTCCCTAAACACTGTGGTGGAGCATTAAACTAAACTGTGTACTCTAATGAATATTCATGTGACCATGAAACAGGACTGTCGATAGCTAAGCCAAGAGCTGGTTTGAATAAATTTAAATAGCTATGGTTTGCACAAATGCGCATGGCTCCAAACTTGGAAGAAGAAAGGTGAAAAGACAATTTAAATTTGACCACTGATTGTTAAATAAACTTCAGGGCTATTGGCTATCCTTCAATTCAAGGATAATGTTTGTAATGTTTATTTGTTCAGTGTTTGAGAATGTGTTTGCATGCTGACTGTTAACTGCTCACTGTATATGGTTAGTTAAATCTGGGTGTGGTCATTTTGAGGGGGAGGTTGGGCTCTAGGCAAGATGCTGTTAAGAGTTTAAAATATTTTAAATAAAACTGTTGCATAGGTAGAAACTGGAGTGAATAATCTCTGCATATCTTTCAGCTATGAAACTCAAACATGGCAAGAAAGATGATGGGACAGGATGACTCCTGCACCTTTCCTTTTTATTAACCAGCAGATCCACCCCTACCATGGGATTGATGAACTTCAGGGCTCAAGGCCTGATTTTTTGACATGATGGACAGTCTGGTTATAGCAGATAGCTGTAAGAAGGCTATTGTCTCAGAGCTGTAAATCAGTGTATATTTCAATGAGTCACAGAACATAAGTTAAGCCCGGAAGAAGGGTCCCAACCAGAAATGTCGTTTTTTTCTGCTCCTCTGAGGCTGACTGGCCTGCTGTGTTCCTCCGGCTCCACACTGTATTATCTCTTAACTCCAACATCTGCAGTTTTTGCTATCTCTGAATAAGTTAATGTTTGATACAATGTTAAAAAAATACCTTGGGGACAGAAAAGTGTGATAATGACAGTACCAATAAGAGGGATCACTACACAGTCCTTGTGGAGATAAAGTCCCATCTTGACTTTTGAGAATACACTTCAATATGTTGTGTGCCACTATCACCATGATAAATGATGGACTTTGATCAGATCTAGCAAGTCAAGTCAGGGTATCCATGAGGTGTTGTGGCCATCAGCAGAAGCCAAATTGTACTCAATTGTACATAACATAACCTGCAGCATTATGGCCCAGTGTACCCACATTACAGTGAAGCCAGGGGATCAATGCTGGTGCAATAAAGAGTGCAGGAGGGCATACCAGAGGCATTACCAGGCAAACCTAAAAATGAGGGGTCAAGCTGGTGAAGCTACAAAACAGGACTGACTATGTGTGTCCGATCAATCTAAGCAATAAGTGATAGAGCTAAATTCCACCAGCAATGGATCAGATCTAAGTTCAGTAGTCCTATTACATCCTGTCGTGAATGGTGGTGGACAATAAAACAATAGACGGCACAGTGGCTCAGTGGTTTACACTGCTGCCTCACAGTGCCAGGGACTGGGGTTCAATTCCAGCCTTGGGCAGCTGTCAGTGTGGAGTTCGTGTATTCTCCCTGTGTCTGCCACAGCCCACAGATGTTCAAGTTAAGTGGATTGGCCATGCTATAGTGCCCAGGGATGTGCCCACTTCTTTGCCCACTCTCCTAGCCTGCCCAAGTCCTTCACACAGCCTCCCCACTTACTCAGCACTAAGTGTCCCTCTATCTACCTTTGTGTCTTCTGCAAACATAGCAACTATACTCTCAGTTTCTTTGTTAATATGCAACATGAATATTTGTGGTCCCACATGGACCCCTGCGAAACTCCATTAGTTACCAGCTGCTATTCTAAAACAGACCTCTTTATCTCCACTCTTTGTTTTCTGCCAGTCAGCCAATCCCCTCTCTATGCCTTCATCCCTAATACCATGGGGTCTCATCTTATTTAGCAACCAGCCATGCGAAACCTTGTCAAAAGCCTTCTGGAAATCCAAATAGATACACCAACTGGCTCTCCTTTGCCTAACATGTTTGTTACCTCCTCAAAGAATTCTAACAGATTTGTCAGGCATGACCGCCCCTGTTGAAGCTATGCTGATTCAGATCTATTTTTACTAAGCACTTCCAAGTACTCCACAATCTCATCGTAAACAATACGCTCTAAAATCTTGCCAATGATGGAGGTCAGACTAATCAGCTTATTGTTTTCCATCTTCTGCCTCCCTCCTTCCTTAAACAGGGGTCATACATTAGTCATTTTCCAGTCCTTTGGCATCCTCCCCGACTCCAGTGATTCCTTAAAGTTAACCACCAACGCCTCTACAATCTGGTCAATTCTCACCTTCAGAACTCTGGAGTATAGTCTACCTGGTCCTGGGAATTTATCCACCTTCAAACCTTTCAGCTTCCCCAGCACCTTCTCCTTAGTGATAGCTACAATACTCACCTCTGTTCCTGACTCTCTTGAAGTTCTGGTGTCTTCCCCTGTGCTATAGAATCAGGAAAATAAGCCCATTATAAAATTAAGCGTTGTGGCAAATTGTCACTCTACTTCGTAAACTAACTGGTGACTAATTAATTGAAAAGTCTTCAGTTCCATGAATTAACGAATGCCTCCTCATGGTAGCTAGCAATTTAATCTTGTAAAATTCGATGACATTGATTGCCCAACTCCAAGTTGCAAGTTAGGTTTGAAGAGGTTACACAGAAATGAACCCTCAAGTTCAGCCGTGCGGGTACATTATACCCAAAGAGTTCGAATGGAAGAATTAACAATAAGAGTGGGGGAGTGCTCAGCAGGATCATCAACATATGCCCCATCATGGTCAGATACTATACAAATATAGAATATAGCAGCATGAGTAGGCCTTTCAGCCCTTTGAGCCTGCTCCACTATTCTATATGATCACAGCCAATCATTCAACTCAGTACTGTGTTCCCACTTTCTCACCATACCTTATGATCCCTTTAACACTAAGAACTATATCTAACTATATAAAACATTCAATATTTGACCTGAATCAATTTCTGTGGCAGGGAATTCCCTAAGCTGAACGTTCTCTGGGCGAAGAAACTTCTCCTCAGCTTAATACTGATTGACTCGTCCCATATCCTCAAACTGTGACCTCTGCATTCCCAATATTTGGGAACATTCTTCTGGCATTTACCCTGCCTATTCCTGTTAGAATTTTATAGGTTTTGTACGTAATCCCAATTTATCCTTCTACACTCGGGATTTTTCAGTTTTCTAGTGTTTTAGATACGCTGAAGGAAAGACCGAGGCCCAGCACAGACAGCGTCTGGATCAGCTCTTTGGAAGTCTGGTGTGTGGCAGTGGCTAAAGGTGTGGAACAGGACTTTGGCGATCTGAGATCCCACGAATGGGCCCAACGAGGCAATGGAGCTTCCCTGACATCTGCAGAGATAATGAGAGCTGGGGAGATTGAACCAGTGCAGGGAAAGCATGTCAAAGCGGAGGAGATTTTGAGCCCTTGTAGGAAGTGCAGACCCAGCATGGCTAAGCACTTAAGAAAGACTTCAATAGTTGAACTTTTTGCTTATTTCTTTATTTTTCAACTTAATGGTAAGAAGGACTGTAATGTTTAACTTTTAACCTTCTTTTGATGTTATACCAAGAATTACGGCAATGTTTAACTTTTAACTTTGTTCCTTATTTCTACGTTGTTTTTAAGTTTTGTACCTAAGATGGCATTATATGTGGCAACATTGAAAGTTTTTCACTGTACTCCGGTACTTTTGTACTTCAGTATACATGAGAATAAAGTCTAAACCTAAAAATCTAAAATTCCCCAGTGAATATAATCCTAACTCATCCAGTTTCTCTTCACATGTTAGTCCTGCTATCTTGGGAATCAGTCTGGTCCCTTCAAATATGTATTCAAATTAAGGAAGTGTTCATGAGTTCACAATACCACATCCAACTCAAGGGAACATACCCAGTCATGGGTAAAAATCAATGTCTCCCTATCAATTTAAAGAGAAAATTATTGATATTGTATGGCAAACGTGTTTTTTTTTCAATTTGGGGATGCCATTGGCAAGGTTCGTCATTGAGATTCACAGGTTTGATCCCCTTCCGGACAGGGACTGTTGTAGAAATGGTGCACAGCCTGCAGCTGAGTTAGAATCCAGTGAAAGGTATTTTTTGGAGCTGTGGCGTTTCTGGCCTTGGGACTCTGATCCCTGATTTTGCGGCATGGGTACTTTTTGAATTGAGACTTTTACATCTGATGGCAGGGCAGTATGTTCTGATTGGTAGCAGAAAAGAGTTATCCCCGGAAGAAGCACTTGTGCTTCTCTTACTTGTTGGGGAAGCAATGAAACAAATTTGGAGATGGCAAGAACTGTAGACGCTGGAGTCAGAGACAACACAGTGTGGAGCTGGAGGAACACAACAGGTCAGGCAGCATCAGAGGAGCAGGAAAGTTAACGTTTTGAGTCGAAATGAAGTCCCTTTTCTGTGAAGCTGTCCTCACATTCCTCCAGCTGTTTGCTTTCCTGAAATCCAAACACCCCACCAACTGGTAATGCAAGCTTAATCTAATATTTAAAAGATCAACCCATCCCATGGGAACAGATTAGTCACCCACTTCCATATCATAACTCAAAAACAGAAGTGGACAGATTAGAGGCAGTTTGGAGTCAAGGTTCAGATTTTTAAACCCTTTAGCATTCACTCGATCCCAAGTTACTTGCTCATCATGATTAATGCTACTGTGATTTTATAAATTTAAGCTAATATATATTAAATATGATGTAAAATAGGGTTGAACTCTGGACACTTTCTTGATGTGCCATACAGATCAAAGAGAAACTTTGCTGAGTATTTTGCCAAGGGATTAAATGGACTGGGGGAAATTACATTATACTCTTGATTGTGCATGGTTTATGGAAGGAGCAGTCTTGATTGATCAAATAACAAATATCTTTTTCCTACTCCATATGTTCCAGTACTTTCATTTTCTACACAGCAGGTAATAATTAGCTTAGACTACTTCCTAACTTGACACAGGGCAGTTTAGCTGGAGTTCAACAATCCTGAGTTTCAGTGCAGGAAGTACTTTTGAGACCTTTAAAGTCATTTGTTTAAGATAACAGGAGAGAACCAATGACAGAGATGATGGAAAGCAAAATACAACATGGAATTCTCTACCAAATAGAACAACAATTGGGTCTGAAGAAAGATAATCAGAAACACCTACCATGGATCACCAAAGCACAAAACGCAGAATTTTTTTTTTTTTACGTTTATAAAGATTTTCTAAAAATGAGTTAACTGCCGTTCCCTACACAGGCAGTAGACTTCACAAGTAATTCGTTGGTTGTAAAACACTTTTGGACAACCTGAGGATGTGAATGAGTTTCATTTCTTTCCATTTGTATCTCCATGGGGAAAATAAGTTACTGCAGATGAGCAAGAAGTTCATTGAAACACCACCTTTGCAAATGGCCATACTGCATATCCTGTTCCACCTTAAAAATGGAATAAAAACATTACGAGTGGTCCATAAATTGAGTACAATTTTATGAATAGTGAACTGCACAGCCCTTGGTATGCCAACGGCTGTTCTAAGCTACGACCCATAATAATGGCAACTTGGAATAAGAATTTGTAACTGGATGTTAGGTAGAAGGACCATACATTAGAGAATACTTTGTTAAATATCCCGTGACGCTTCTGGCTTTAGAATGGCTGTCTACCCAACGAGTTTATTGAGCTTTTCTGTCAGCTGCCCTGAAAAGAATTAACTGTTCCTCTGAGAAGACACCCAAGTTCCGTGCCACATGGCACTGTTCTGTTAAAAAAAACACAGCAACTAACACTGAGCATTAGAATTTCAGACGTTTTGATTTAAGAGCCAGTAAATTTCTGAAGCTTGTTTCTGAGAATAACAGCCTGGTACATGACTCTCCCTGGATTATCAGGAAATATGTATAAACCCTTCCCATAATAGAGCTGATAAAAGTGCTCAGCTTTACTCAGGCAAGATGACCAAATTGGTCCAGATTAGTGGCCAGCATTTGATTTGTGCTTATCTCTAATATCAGCTTAATACGGATGTGGTGTTTCTTCTGAGCAACATATTTTAGTACAGTAATTAAATAAAGGAAAGCATGAAATTGCTTTCACTAGTTGGCCAAGGTTTTCAATCTGGTTTTCCACTTCAGCCAGGAAATGACATGGCATAAGGTATTATTATAACTATAGGAGACACGTTACCTGGATCTGTGTATCTATTTTTGCCTGCCATTTTGTACTTATGTAGACTTCCCTGGTTATCCTTCTGATCCTGACCAGCTCTGAACAGTCTTCCTCTGAATAGGTCAGATTTGAGCCCCAGACAGAACTAGCTGACTCATTTCCTCTCCATGACATTATCCTTTCCATCTGTGTCTCAAGTCTGTAGAATTGAACTCCCTTTAAAGTCCTCCCTGTCGGTGATTCAACAGTAAGGCTATCAATAAAATCAGCTGTTTAGTGTGCAGGTTCAAAGCAAAGAGCTTTGAAATTTTGCAGACATTTTGATGTCTTCTTCCATAAGTTGGAGACCAGTAAAAATACTCGAGGTAAACATTGCTAGTTGCCTGTGACCTTTTTTGGGGGCATTACTCTCATTACATGTGCAGTTCTGTTCAAAATTAAATGGGACTGTATTAATATGTTGACTATGGAACATGATAATTGACTTTTATTAGCAAAAGTATATTTACCAGGAGGTGGGAAATGTAGGGATATAGATTATAGGAGTAGGTGTAGGCCATTTGGCCTTTTGAGCCTACTCTGTCACTCAATATGATTATAGCTGAACATCCAACTCAGCACATTTTTCCTGCTTTCTCCCCATACCCTTTGATCGTTTTAGCCCTAACAGCTATATCTAATTTCTTTTTGAAAACTTTCAACGTTTTGGCCTCAACCATTTTCTGTGGCAGAAAGGTTCAATGATCTCTGGGTGAAGGCATTTCTCCTTATCTCAGTGCTAAATGGCCTACCCCATATCTTTAGACTGTGACACCAGGCTCTGGAGAGAACAGTGTGACTGTCAGTGGCTGGAAAACCCCAAAGTAAAGGAAGTGTGGAGATCCTGACTAATTTAATGGCAGGGTCTGATTTGGATTTTTTTCTGCACAGTTGTTTGTTTAGCAACTAGCCAGCATTGGGAGCTGCCAGACGGCTAACAGGGAAAGCCTGAAGTTCAAAACTGCAGCTGGGGTCTGGAGATGAGCGAGAGAGGGAGGAAGGGTGTGTGGGTTGGCAGAAGATATTGGCAGACACTGGAAGTGGGAGATTACAGAGTTGGAAATTGCAGTGGAGAGATCTGACGAGTTGGCCAGTGGAAGATGGTTGTGTGAGGGAAGCTGTCAGGATTTTAGATCACAAGGGCAGAGGTGAATTGTAGACAATTTGTTTGCGGTTGCTGGGTCAAGAATTCCTCCTTTCTCTGGGTCACAAATAATCCTGAAAAGACATAGCTGCTGTAGCTGGCATTTCTTGCCACCCTTTAGCTTCTGGGTTTCCCATTGCTGGGAAAGCCAACCTGAACAATTAAATCCACGTGCCTGCTAAAATTTCAGGCTGCAACCTCACCTAAATATCATGACTGGCCCATCACTCAAAACAGGTTACTCACCTCACTCCTAACATGCCTGTAAGTAGGCAGGTTTGCAGGGTCGAGTTTATCATTTTATGAATATGGTTCCCTGACCATGATTTCTTTCCTATTCATCCTGGTGGGAATTGGATAGGTGTTTAAATCCACACTATTGTCACATTTCATAAACTTGAACATTTGGCCCTAATACACTTTCAATGCATGTAGCCTGCTGCAATTTTTAAAAATTCTTTGCAAGTTCACTTTAATTTCAATCATAGCACTTAAATACAACTCATCATGATTTTCCCATGTGAATGAAGAAAGGAACCAAAACTGTACATCTTGCCATGTATCTTTCTGCACAGATAAATAACTTAGAATCAAACTGTTTACATAAATGCAGAAGAAAGTAAACTGTGGTTGTACCAAAGTAAAAAAAATGAATATCACTGCAGGACACCATCTGTAATTAATATTATGTCCATTGTAAATATACAAAATTTACCTTTCTGTCAGGTTGCCCTAAATATTTGCTATTCTAAAAGATTCTCCATTTGATTCTGATATAATCCAAAGTCCTCCAACTCCTTAAAAACTATTAAGACCTAGATGAAAATCCTATTCTTCTTTTTGATCACTTCAGACTGAATGAGACTCACCTAATGGCAAGCTTTGTCTTACACTCCCTGTAAAACTTTCAGTCACGTCCAATTTGCTTGGCTTGACATCAGAAAAACACAAAGTGATCTAGGTTAGCCTGCCCTCTAGCGTTTTTATCTCTCATGCATCCTGTTTTCCTGAGCATGTATTTAAGTAACCGTGCTTTAAGTAATTGTGTACACAATAAAACTTCAGAAGTTTTCTTAATTGTCAATGGTACTACATTCCTATTTTCTAAAGGAGCTCCTGAAAAGTTCTCATCTGAAGAGGGGCAGCTTCGTGCTGATGCATACTTATCCCTAACTCAGAATACACAACAAATTGACGCAAAAGAGAGAATTTCAGTTGGTCAGCTTCCTATTCTGATGACTGATAATTCAAGCACCTGAGGTTTCTCCTTCAGTCATGTCAATCACTTTTTCCTTGCTCGGTCTACAGAACTTCAGTTATCAATTTAAGCTATGCAATTGTCAAACTTATTTGCAGTTGCAAAATGTCTGATGGAAAGGCACGAAGGTGTGTTCAACCACTACGTAAGAAATGAAAGCTTGATTTTGCAGGACAGTTCATTATTTCAGTACCACACATTTCCAAATGACTGCAGATCTTTCCTGAGTACTAGTTATCTCTTACATGAATTAATGAATAGAAAGGCTACCTTGAATTGGAAAATGGCTCACAGAAATGTAAAAAAAAACAAAGTCCATACAGAATGGGGATGAACATTAACAGAGTCTAATAAATAAAACTATATACAAGGGAAAGTAAAAGGGGGCAACTTCTGGAACCCTGAAGACTTGAGTTACCATCCCATGTGATCTGACATAAATATAACATAGGCTCCTTATGCGTACACACAGTAACTGTACTTGAAGTTTACTCCATGACTCTTCCAAAGTTCTTTCACCATATAAGAATTAACATTTAATTCTTTATCACCACTCCGTCCCCATCTGTCCAGAATGACCCTCTTTCATTTGAGGCATAAGTTGCAACAGCATTTTCAAGTAATTTGGAGAGTGTGTGGGAAATATATCCTCCCTCAGCATTGCCTTGGAATACAATCACAGGGGTGGAGTGGAATGGCAGCTTGTTGTTGAGCTATACAACTGCAAAGACCAATCAAGAAAAAAGTGATTAAAGAGGAAACCCTCAGGCACTTGGATTAAAACAGACGATGGAAGAGGAAGATGAAGACAACAAACTGAAAGTAAGATCAAAAGGGAATAGGGATAGGGTAAGACCATTTAGCTCCTAAAGCCTCCTCCAGCATCCAATAGGACCATGCCTGATCCCACATTCCTCACAATCACTTTCCTGTCTTTTCCCCATAACTCTTGATTCTCCTACTGATCAAGAATCTATCTCATCCTTAAAAGTACACAACGATTCGGCTCCCACAGCTATCTCTGATAAGAAAGTCCAAAGAATCACAACTCTCCAGGAGAAGAAATTCCTCCTCACTTCTCCTTAGTCTTAAGTTGGTGCCCTTTAATCCTGAGACTATGTCCTATGTCCTAGGCTCTGTCATGGTGGGAATTCAGCATTCTCAGCATTTACACTGTTGAGCTCCTTAAGATTCCTATATGTTTCAATGGGATCGTCACTCAGTTTTCTGAATTCCAATTAGCAGAGTCCCAACCTGTCTTGCTCATAAAACTGTCCCTCCATACCAGAGATCATACCAGTGAATATCCTCTGAATTACCTCCAATGAAATCATATCTTTCCTTAAATAAGCAGAACAGAACTGTTCACAGCACTCCAGATGTGGTCTCACCAGCGACTGTACAGCTGCAGTAAAACGTTCATTCATTCTTTTGCATGCCCATCTGTGATGGATTCTGAGAGTAGGAATAAATTTGCATCAGCTTCAGGCTGCTCCTCTGCAGACAGGAACATCTCAGGAACTCCTTCAGAAAGTAGGAGTGCAGCACCATTTATAACGAAGATAACCTTTGGACCAGGATCCATTGGAAGTCCTTGTATAACATTCTGGTCTGCAGGCTTCACAGAAAAGTGCAAACCATGGCATGTCCAGAAAACAGCACCGGCCCACTAGTCCTAACACCAACTAAGCATTAGGACTGATTGAGGTCAAGGATTTAAAGTCTACTTGTCCTTTGCCATTGATTTCTAGTTCCTTCTTCAAAGGATCATAAACATTCTGTTCATAAACTGTGATTACTGAGGGCTTGCTTCTCCACGTTTGGCTTTTGAATGCATGCAGAAAGATTTCTGTCCTCTCTTTCCAGGACTTCCTCTTCAATTGTCAGGTCATCATTCATTCATTATCATAGAACATAGAACATAGAACAGTACAGCACAGTACAGGCCCTTCGGCCAACAATGTTGTACCAAACTTTTACCCTAATCCTAAGGTCTATCTAACCTCCATCCTTACTTTATACTATCATCCATATGCCTACCTAATAACCGCTTAAATGCCCCTAATGAGGCCAACCCCACTACCCTCTCCGGCAATGGGTTCACGGATTGGTTTCCTTGGCTAATAATTCACAGTAATCTTTCAGCTCTGAATATTTCCACAGAAGATTGGCTTTCTTCCCCCAGTAAGGTACCTCCTCGTGTCAATTGCATAAAGACATTGTCTATCTCTGCGCAAGACGTTTGGAAATTTTCGGTAATATTCTGCTCATTTCCAGTGGATATCTGGGTGCAGCTGATGACAACTAGGATATCAAGGTGTCAATCCCTCCCTGCTTCCCTTTAATGCTCCATTTTTGTCACAGGGACAAATTTTTTCACCTAACACACAGTTGCTCAGCAGGTCTGGCAGCATCTGTGAAGAAAAATTCAGAGTTAACGTTTTGGGTCCGGTGACCCTTCCTCAGAACCTACTTCACTTTTCTTCACCTACTTGAGTTTGTAGTTACTGTCGCTGTTGCTACACAGCATTGGGTGGGGAAGCTGTAGCATTGTGCAATAAGCAGGCAATTTTAACTCTTGGTTACATTCTTCAACAAAAGGGTGACCCTTGTTAAAAGAGACAAAAGATCCTTCGCCGAAATCCAAGTGTATTGGAAAGTCTGCTTCCACTAAATTAACAGCATGACTGGCATTGTCTGTGCCATCAGGTCCTGAAAGAGCAAATTAAAGGCCCAGAATGCCCTCTTGAGGCTGTTTACTTTCAGCTTTGTGTTTCTTTGCCCCCTATCTCTCCCAGCTTCTGCTTTGATGGAAATAAGGGTTCTGTATTATCTTCCAGTGGTCCTAGGTGTAGAAGTTCTGTAATGGAGACTGATTGATGACACACTGATAGTAGGAACTGCAGATGCTGGAGGATCTGAGATAACAAGGTGTCGAGCTGGATGAACACAGCAGGCCAAGCAGCATTAGAGGAGCAGGAAGGCTGATGTTTCAGGCCTTTCTGAAGAAGGGTCTCGGCCCAAAACGTCAGCCTTCCTGCTTCTCTGATGCTGCTTGGCCTGCTGTGTTCATCCAGCTCTACACTTTGTTATCTCTGATGACACACTGAGTCAGCTTTGTGTGTTCTATATCCTCTAAAGAAAGATACACAAGCAAACCCACTCATCAAGGCAGAATAATGCTTACGAATGACGGACAAGGTTTCTGTGATTATGCTTCAATTTTAAGAAGGTATAGCCTCAATCTGCCTCATAACTTTGATTTTACTATCTCCGGTGCTGCAAAGTTGAATGTAAGACAGTACGAAATTTTTTGCCTTAACCACGGTGATCCATCTAAACAGACTGCTGTGGTCTGTGTTTAATTTTCTGTGCAGCTGCTGCAACTCAGACAAAATCCTGGAACTCCCTCCCTAAGGGCATTGTATGTCTACCTATATTACATGAACTGGAGTGGTTCAAGGAGGCAGCTCATCACCACCTTCTCAAGGGCAACTAGGGACAGGCAATAGACATTAGCCAGCCAACAATGCCCACATCCCACAAGCGAACAAAGCACAAAGGGTCAATTCTGATGTTGTTTCTTTCTCGGTGCTCACAATTCTATTATACTGGCAGGAATGAGTTCCTTTCAGGAGGTTTCCTTAATGACATTGACCACATGCTGCTAATAAATTGATTCAAGTTCTCAGAGTTCTTCTCCATCCTTGCATGGTCTCTGACAAATGGTACTATTTCGCTAACTGTTGCTGACTGCTGATACTCACATCTTGCCATCTTCCTCTTTGTGGGCTTTTCCCATACTTTCCTTGTCTGCAGTTCCATGCCGATGTCAACCTCAGGTCTGTCACCTCCCCCCATTACCCCCCACCCTACCCTTGATCCCTGTTAGTTCTGGGCTTCTGTTCAGTTATTGCCCCACCATCTCTATGCTTACATTGTTGGGCTGCACTCATCTTTCACACACAGCATTTACTGTTGCTTGGCTTCGCTTCAGGAACTCTGTGCCATTTGTCTCTGATTCTGTTGAGTCTCGTCACCACTTGCCATATGTAGTAAGATCAGATTTGCATTCAGGGGAGTGCTTATTAACGCGCTTTATTAAACATAACCATCGTCAAGGGCTGGCAAGATGAAGTATCTTCTGGAACCCTACAACCTCAGGTACCAGTGCCATGTAATCTAGCATCACAATAACATACCTCCCTATGCAAATGTTCAGTGTAAAGGTACAGTTAACTAGATCACTCCAAGAAGTTGGCTGAAGTCTACAGAACATTTTGGTCAGTCTAGTCATCTGAGACTCCTTCCATGACTATTTTTGGAATATGAGACCTGAGTTTCACCTTGGCTTGGAAACACAAACAGAGAAAGCCCATGCAATGCTAACCATATAGGCTCATTCGATGATGGGCGGCACGGTGGCTCAGTAGTTAGCACTGTTCCCTCACAGTGCCAGGGGCCCAGGTTCAAGTGGAGTCTGCATGTTCTCCCCGTGACTTCATGGGTTTCCTCCAGGTGCTCCAGTTTCCTCCCACAGTCTAAAGATGTGCAAGCTAGGTGGATTGGCCGCGCCTAAGTTGCCCATTGTGTTCAGGGATGTGTGGATTAGGTGGGTTATTAGGAGATGGGTCTGGATGGGATGCTCTGAGGGTCAGTGTGGACTTGTTGGGCCGAAGGGCCTGTTTCCACACTCCAGGGATTCTATGGATCTATGGAAAGCTGACAAAGAAGAGAGATGGCTGAGGGGTAACCTGACTGAGTTGTATACGATTATGTGGGGCATGGATAGGGTGGAGAGAAGCAGCTTTTACCCTTAGTTGAAGAGTCAATGAGGAGACATAATTTTAAGGTGAAGGACAGGAGATATAGAGAGGATTTGAGGAAAAATGTTTTCAGTCAGAGGGTGGTGCAATCCGGAATGAACTGTCTGGAAGGATAATAAGAACCTCACAACCTTTAAAAAGTACATGGATGAGCACTTGAAACGTCATAATATTCAAGGCTATGGGCCAGGTTCTGTAAAATGGGACAAGTGTACATACGTTGGCACAGACTTGATGGACTGAATGGCCTCTTTCGTGTTGTATAACTCTATGACGCTAGGTTAAACAACCATAAACAGCATTTAAGAGCAGACTCTACATAAATGCTTTTGGCACAACAGAAATAAAAGTGAAGAGGTTTACTTGTGTGCCTTATCTTTTGATAACAACTCAGTATTAATGTAAAATTGGGTAAGCTAACTTTTGAACTGTTCCTTATTGAGTGCAGAAACAAATTACATTTTTTGGCACCCCTCAATAGTAGTAAATGTCTTGGCATTATCCACCTTTAATTTTGCTATTAGGGTTTGGAAAATCTGGGATATGGAAAACAATAGGTACTCTGGATGAGCTCAGAGCATGGATTGGCTCTGGAGACTGGGATATTATAGCCATAACAGAAACATGGCTGAGAGAAGGGCAGGACTGGCAGCTCAATGTTCCAGGATACAAAAGCTACAGGCGTGACAGAAGTACAAGTAAGCGAGGAGGGGGAGTTGCCCTTTTGACAAGGGAGGACATAACTACAATGTTTACAGAGGATATTCTTAAGGGGGTCATCAAATAAGGCCGTATGGTTAGAACTTAGAAACAAGAAGGCGATGGTCACTCTGTTGGGACTGTATTAGCGGCCCCCAAATAGCCAGTGGGTACTAGAGGAGCAGATGTGCAGAGAGATTGCAGATTCCTGTTGGAATAATAGCGTAGTATTGGTTGGCGAATATAAATTCCACTGTATTGACTTGGCCACCCAGAGTGTAAAAGGTCTGGATGGGGTGGAATTTGTCAAATGTGTCCAAGAAAGTTTCCTAAATCAATATGTAGAGGGCCCTACTCAGGATGGTGCAACACTGGACCTCCTCTTAGGAAATAATGTCGGGCAAGTGACTGAAGTGTCAATCGGAGAGCACTTTGTGTCCAGTGCCCATAACTCTCCTAGTTTTAACACAGTTATAGAAAAATATTGGACAGGTCCATAGGTTAAGGTACTAAACTGGAACAGGGTGAATTTTGGAGCCATTAGGCAGGATCTAGCAGAGGTCAATTGGGTGAGTCTGTTTGAAGGAACAGGAACGAATAGCTAAAAGTGTGATACCAAGAGTCTTGGGATAGTATGTCCCTGTTAGGGTGAAGGGATAAGCTGGCAAATTTAAGGATCCCTAGCTGATGAGGGATATTGAGGCATTGGTCAGGAAAAAGCAGGCATACATTGGGTTTAAGCTTTTGGGTGCAAGTGAATTCCTAGATGACCATAAACATGTAGGAGCACACTTGAGAAGGATACAGAAGAGCAAAAAGAGGGCATGAGATGGCTCTGATCCATAAGGTTAAAGATAATCCTAAGAAGTTCTATAACTATATTAAGAGTAAGAGGGTGGCTAGGGAGAGAATAGGCCTCTTTAAAGTTCAGCATGGTTGTCTATGTGTGGAGCCACAGGAGATGGGACAGATTTTTACTGAATATTTCTCCTCAGTGTTTACTGAGGAGAGAATCATGGATGCTGAGGAAATAAGGGAAACAAGTAATGTTTTGGACCACATACACATTACCAGAGAGGAGGTATTTGCAGCCTTAAAGCATATTAAGGTGGATAAATCCCCCCAGACCTGATCAAGTCCATCCTCAGATGTGGTGGGAGGCTAGGGAAGAAATTGCAGAGGCCTTTGCAGAGATTTTTGTTTCATTGTTAGCCACTAGGCAAGTTCCAGAAGACTGGAGGGTAGCTAATATCGTTCCACTGTTTAAGAAAGGTACCAAAGACAAGCCAGGAAACTACAGGCCAGTGAGCCTGACATCAGTGGTAGGCAAGTTATTGGAGAAGATACTGAGGGACAGGATCAACCAACATTTAGTCAAGGTCTGATTAGGCATATTCAGCATGGATTTGTGAGCAAGAAATTATGTCTGACAAATTTTTTAGCGTTTTTTGAAGAGGAACCAAGAGACTGAGTGAGGGTTGGCAAATGCAACTCGATACAGAAAAGTATGAGGTGTTGGACTTTGTAAAGTTAAACCAACGTAGGACTCATACAGTAAATTGTAAGGTTCTGAGGAGTACAAGTACATAGTTCATTGAAAGCAGCATCACAGGTGGACAGGGTGGTGAAGAAGACATTTAGCATTCTGGTCTTCATCGGTTGAGGCATCGAATATTGAAGTTGGGACATTATGTTACAGTTGTATAAGTTGTTGGTGAGGCTGCCCTTGAAGTATTGTGTACAGTTTTGGTCACCCTGTTATATGAAAGATACAGTTAAACTGGAAAGTGTGCAATAATGATTTATGAAGATGTTGCCAGGATTAGTAGATCTGAGTTATGCGGAGAGGTTGGCCAGAATAGGACTTTATTCCTTGGAATGTAGAGAATGAGGGGTGATCTTATTGAGGTGTATAAAATCATGAGGGAAAGATAGGATGAATGCATATAGTCTTTTTCCCAGGGATGGGGAAGGGAAAATGAGAGGGCATAGGTTTAAGGTGAGAGGGGCAAGATTTAAGAAGGACCTGAGGGTCAACTTCTTCACACAGACAGTGGCGCATATATGGAATGGGCTGCCAGAGAAAGTTATTGAGGCAGGTACAATAGCATTTAAAAAGCATTTGGATAGGTACATGTATGAGAAGGGTTTAGAGGGATATGGACCAAATGTGGGCAAATGGAACTAGCTGAGTGGGCACCATGGTCAGCGGGGACCAGTTTGGGCCAAAGGTCCTGTTTCTATGCAGTGTTACTCTATGACTCTATCTATAACTACCCTTTTGGCTCATCCAAAATCAGTAACAAATGTACTTTATAAACCAAGAAACCACAGAGGGACGTGACGGTGTGATAATAGTGTCAGAAGTGATCTGGGGAACGATATTATTGCATTAGGGATGCATGTTTAATTTTCAATATGGCAATTAATAAGTCTGGAATGTTAACTACACTCAGTGGTGATGCCATGAATCTAAAATTGTTTGTTATAAAACTCGATCTGATTCAATTGTGTTCTTTACAGAGGAAGATTTGCCATCCTTACCTGATCTGACCTATGTGTGACTCCAGGTCCTCAGCTATGCAATTGACTGTTTTCTACCCTCTCCAGTTGTGAACAATTGAGGTCAAGGGGAGTTAGGGATGAATAGAAAATGTTGGCTTTGCCACCGATAACCACATTGCATGAATGAGGAAAAAGTAACATTATTTATTTTGCACATGCCAATAATTTTGTCTCAATAATATAAAACACAGTCATAAAAATAGAAAATGATTCTGTTTGCTTTTGTTTGACAGTGTGATATATGAGTATTCCTTTAATCTCGACTAAATTCTAGAACAGAGGGAGATAGAAATGTTAATGTGGAGAGGAAAATTTGGTTTGGATAAAGAGGGCTCCTACGCTTCTAGTGATGTTTCTTATTCATTTTGCCGTAGGTATTTTTTTTGTAGTGTGATGTAAGATGAAGGACATTCAATACAATTAGAAGTAACACCAGAAGTCAGTGCAATGATTGCATTCTACTTGCTTCTTAGGTTTCAAACAGTATGTTTAAGTGTGATGATTATTCTGTGATTTGTTTACTGATAAGTCTTAGGTAAACAGTTTTAAAATTACTTCATGTTGTGACTGTGGATTTTGTTTAATAGCTTTTAACTTTCCCAGGAGGATCACTCTCTAACAATTCATAGCAGTGAATGCATCACCGAACCTTCTTTGTTGTATGACAGGTTTACTGAAAGTCTTGTTTCCAAGTAATTTATTAGGTATTTAGAAACTGCTCAAAGATCCCTTTGAACTTTCAGATAGTAAGACATGTGTAGCAACCCTGACATTTTAAGTACACAACACAGAGTCAACTGGTAGCGTATACGCAATTTAGCATTAAGCTTGTAATTTAAAAATGAAAGACAATGCATTATTCTGTTTGGGATTTGTAAGATAACTGAATCAGGACAGGGTGTCCATAAACTCAAGTCCTGTTGTTAAATCTCATTTAAAGCACGTTAGATTATAAACTGCGATAAACTGGATGTGATTTCTTTGTGGGACTTTGCTGCTCCTTAGATGAAGTAATATATTTTAAAAAATATATAATAAATATACTTTCTGATTTTGGACTTCTTTGATTCAGCAATACTGGAATCTAATGCACAGAATGAATTTCATGAATGACATGATTCGGAGACCTGGCTCTTTTATGTCCTGAATAAGGGGCAGGTGATGGCCTAGTGCTTTATCACTGGATAGTTAATCCAGACGCCCAGATAACATTCTTGGGACCCGGATTCAAATCCCCCCTCAGCAGGTAGTGGAATTTGAATTCAATAAAATATATGGAATTAAGAGTCTAATGATGACCATGAATCCATTGTCGATTGTTAGGAAAAACCTGTCTGGTTCACTAGTGTCCTTTAGGGAAGGAAACTGCCAACCTTACCTGGGCTGACTGATATGTGACTCCAGACCCACAGCAACCTGGTTGACTCCGAACTGCCCTCTGGACAATTAGGAAGGGCAATAAATGCTACCTAGCCAATGATGCCCACATCATGTTAACGAATAAAATAGAACAAATACGTTGTTTTTACTGAGAAGGAAGATACACTGGGTTAGGAATATGGGCTGTAATTGCCCATTGGAACCGGTGGTAAAGAAACTGGAGGTTCTTGGAATGATTCACACAGTGCTTCTGACCAGTTCAGTTATAGCTTGTGTGCAAAGGGTACAAATACAGGCATGATGTGCACCAGAAATTGTAACATCAAATTGTCATTCCAGCTGATCTGATAAATATTCTTGAAACCTGGTCTGGATTTTCATGTTAGCTGTAGAAAGCAGAATTCAGGATTATTTCATATTCCCATACTTGCCCGGAAGTTGGGAGATTGTGGGGAGAGAAAAATGAAATGAGTCCTGTCCTTCACCCAAATAGACTAAATGGGCCTGGACAAACATTGTTGCCACCATCAGTCACAGATGTGTGATGAGAAGAACCTGGGTTAAGTGCAGAGTCAGATTCAACATGGTGAATGGCATTCCCAACTCTCAGGGTAGGCCTCTGAGCACATATCCACCAGCAGATACACCAGCTCAGGAGCTACAGGATGCAAGCTGAGCATGAACATGGAAGAAATGTGTCCACAGGTCACTTACTGACCCCTCCAGAATGGTTCATAAACATAATACTACTGAGAACCAGTCACCACTGAAACAAGCAGCTTCTAGTAAACAGGGACAGATGTCGTTGGCTATTGGGGAATTATCATGCTCTCTTTTGTCCTCACACGGAATGGTCTCTCACTGCCTGAGAGAGGGCCTGAATAGGCAGAAGAGTACAATTCTTTCAGTGTATTGTAGCAATGGAGGATCGAGTGACAAAGAAAGACAGGATCATAGATCAAGAAGAAGTTGTCCAGAACGAGAATTTGTGATGGAGTTGGTGTTTACAGAAGACAAAGCTCTTATTTAAGTGGGTGAATTGCAGTCAGAGACTTCTGCTGTCTAAAGCTGGCTCTCATGATCTCTTCTTATACTTCCCACAAATGCAAAAGCCCGCACAAGGAGATCCATTCAATCTGACTGCCCATCAGTGACCCAGCACCAGCATCTGAAAAAGCACCAGAATGCATTACAAGCACACAATCCACCAATGCAGCTACATACACCTCAGACGATCGTTACATACATTCTGAAAGGATGGTGCTGGGTAAAGAAAAAAGTGTAAGTGGGCAGCAGGAGGTGACAGAGGCATTGGCAGATATGGTCAGTTACCTTGGAGGACAATGTCCTGCTTAGCTGGGCACATATGCAGAGCCTCAAGAGTCACTGGAAAGGAGGTTCTACCTCGACCAACAGGAGACATGCTCTGCTGTTTTGGAGTTTCTGCTGTGCCTTTACAGCTCAGGCTTTGAATTAATGAACTCCTCCATTGAGGTACTGGCCATCTCATGGAGACCCATATGCACCCATCCAGAATTCATGCTGGAACAGCACCCAGGAAAGTTGTCACTTTGTGCATGCTGAAAATGTCAATGGTGCTGGTGATGTGGAAATTGCTAGAGCTGATAGGAATTGAGCCCCAACTGGTGCTTCCTTCTGGCCATCTACAGTGCCCTCCAAGAGCTGAGGAAGTTACTGAGGAGAGCGAAGATGTCACTCCAATAGAACACCATTATTATCCACGAGCTCCTGAGTTTTTCAGATTAGTCAGAACATTTGTGTAACAAGGCCAAGTGCTGGAGGGTGCACCTGTATGGATACAGGTGTAGCAGTCTGCAGAGATGCATTGGGCATCTGCATGATGAACATGATTGTCACACGTATCTCAGCCACAGGTCAAGAGTATATCCATCTCCTCTCAGGTTACAATGGCAGAACTGATTGGGAATAGCTAAGGGAAGAGAACACAGCATCCTGAGAAGAACTAAGTGGGTTATTGGGATGTCTTCTTGCTGTAACTGTGCACAGTTTCCCTTGAGCACCACCACCAATACTTCTCAAAAACCCTCTGGATGCTGTTCAGCCTCCTCCAGCTCCCACACACTGTTCATCCCATTCTCATCTGTCCCACTCCCAGCACCACTACCATGGCGGCTGATCTACACCTAACTTGTTTATGCATTTCAACTTATTCTGGTGGATCAGTGGAGAGGTCAAAACAAATATAATGCAATCAAATTTATATTAATTATGAATAACAATATCATGACATCTCAGAAGTCAAAAACTAAATCACACTGTAAGTTGTTAAAATCTGTTCTTTTCTAAAGTTTTGTTATGATGTAAAGAGTTGAAAAGTGTAAAAGGTAGATATAAGTGCATAGTATTACTAGTAAGGGAGCTCTTGGATACAATTATGATCTCGTGTAAACACATGTGCAGAAAAGATTCAAAGCTCAAGCAGCTTGAGATCAGAGTTGATGAGCAGGCAGTTGAATTTCACAAAACAAAGGTGAATCAATTCTTGATCAGAAAGAAGTTAAAGGCTTTTGGGGATAGATGAGAGTATGGAGTGGATTTGAGAGGCCAAATGGCCTACCCCTGGTCCTCGCTCTTATGTTTGTACATTTCTTTCTTGCTTGCATTAAAGTTGGAAACATCGAGTCATCAACTTGTTTGGAGAAATTTCCCACCACGAGGCCTAGCAAGTTTGTTTTATTTTCATCTTACCAAATGTGCATCACCCATATAGTGTCACCCATATAGCGTCACCCATACAGCATCCCTCATGTTCAATTCTAGCTCATCTTACCATGCACCATTCACAGAACAATGTGATACTCACCAAATATCTATTGAAAGACCAACAGTCCTTAAACTCCCGCCATCTTTGAGATGCCGCTGTGCACCAGACAAGCGTTGGCCAGACAATCGTTGGCAATCTGGCATTGTCCTCAACCTTAATAAGAATGCTGAGGTACCACCCTGGAGTAATAGCATTGGCTCCATGGAGCACCAACTAGCCACTTTCTCTCAGGATGACACTCCGTATCTCCCATTGCCATTTTACTTTGGTTGTTGCCTGTCAACCAGCCAGCCCATATTACTGTCCAGCATGTTAAGATCAATCAGGCTGAAGCCAAGCTTTCTAGCTTGTCATGATATTGAGATAAATATGGCTGATTAATTTTTGGCTTCCATCATCTGATTTTAATACCCGAGACCCTGATTGACTAAGATGGTTTTAAAAAATAACACTGATTAAAAATGGGTACAACAATCAAATCTGACCAGAGGTTAGCCCAGCATAAATACCACCATTCACTTCAGATGTATGTGCTTTGAAATCAAAATGGCACTTCTAGCACTGAAGCAATGTTCTTTCTAGCTTACAGTTTTCAAAGTGGAATATAATATCCACTTTTTTATTCATTCATAGGATGTGGGCATCACTGGCCAGGCAGCATTCATTGCCCATCCCAAATTGCCCAGAGAACAGTTAAGAGTTAACTACATCTGCTATGGTGGGATTTAAGACCATAAGACCATAAGACATAGGAGTGGGAGTAAGGCCATTCGGCCCATCAAGTCCACTTCGCCATTTAATCATGGCTGATGGGCATTTCAACTCCACTTACCCGCACTCTCCCCGTAGCCCTTGATTCCTTGCGAATTTGAACCTGGGTCCCCAAAACATGCATGATTGTTACTTGAGAATAAGATTGGGCAGAACAAATCCAAAAAAATAGATTAGAAAATGCAAACATTGGATGTTTAGACTCAAACTTAGGAAGGTTATGTTTCAGAAATAGGTGATAGCTTTTGAAACTTGAGTGACCTACTGTTTTGCAGGAAAAACAAATGGATTTAAAAAGTGCATTTCGAGCTTTCAAGTTTCTTCTTACAATGATATCATAGAATCCCTACAGTGTGGAAACATGCTCTTTGGCCCAACAAGCCCGCACTGACCCTCAGAGCATCCCACTCAGATCGATCCCCCTTTAACCCCCCCAATCTAGGCATCCCCTGAACACTATGGGCAATTTAGCATGGCCAATCCACCTAACGTGCACATCTTTGGACTGTGAGAGGAAACTGGAGCACCTGGAAACCCATGCATACATGGGGGGAATGTGCAAACTCCACACAGTTGCCCAAGGGTGGAATTGCGAGGCAGCAGTGCTAGCCACTGAGCCGCTGTGCCGCCCCCTATGAAATATGTCATTTTGTTGCTTTAACTCATGTAACAGTGCAAATGACATAAATGATATACTATGATTGTATTAAATTATGTTAATAATATGTGGCACATAGTAAGATGGTTATGCTTGTTGGAAACTAATTATCACAGTTTCAGGGCATCACTGAAACAGTTTCTTATGTCAATATTCTTGGTCCAATTATCTTTGCTGCTTCATTACTAATCTTCCTTCCATTCTAAAGTCAGACATGATGCTGTTGACCTTATGTTTATGAAGTCCATTTAGAATTTCTCAGATGAAGCCTTTTTACCACAACAAGCTACAAGAGGAAATGCGATGAAATATGTCCAATTTTTTTGGATGATTACAGCAGCAACAACACTTAAGGACAATCATTCACTTAATCGTTATCTCACCAATTTATTTAACCATCCATTCTTTTTACCATTAGGACGCTGTAACTATGATGAGTACTATCATGAGGATAAATTGTAGATAATTGCTCAAGTTTCTTAGCTAGCACCTCCCAAACCCACAACAGACTGCTTTCAGGAAGGACAAGGATATCAGATACACAAGTAAACAATCTATTTAATGTTCCTCTCCAAATTACATACATATTAGGACTTGGATTATATATTGCTGCAGCCTCCTTGGCGCTATGTTGAAATTCAGGACTTCCTTACTTAACTGAAAAGTGGGACAACATTCACCACAGGGACTTAGTGTGATTTCAAAGTACAAAAGTCACAGGTTCGTTAAGATAACAAGCACAGAAGATGCCGAAGAAACTCAACAGGTCTCACAGCATCTTAGTGAAAGATACAAAGTTAAAATTTTCAGTCCAGTATGACTCTTCTTAAAAACCACAAGGGACAGGAAAATGGTGTTTATACAGTTTGGTTAGGGGTGGAGGAGGAACGAGGAGTTGTTAAGTGTAGTAAAGAGTAAGAAAGTTATACGTGGATGTAAATCATGGTGTACAAGAGAGAAATGGATCCCCCGTACTGTGGAGAAAGTAAACAAAACACAAAAAGTCACATCCATATGGGAGACAGAGGGTAGGGGAATGAGAATTTAAGAAAGAAGCAGAGGATGAACATCATGCAGTCAGACTCTGAAAATGTGAAGTTCAATATTGAGTCCCAGAAGTTGTAAAATGCCGAACCAGAAAATGACATTTTCGTTTTTCGGATCACTCATCGGGCTTCATTGGAACATTCTGGCGGGCCCAGAGCAGAGATGTTAGCAAGAATGGCAAGAAACTTGAAGGTCGGGGTCATTCCTATGGACAGAGGAAGGTATTCCGAAAATAGTCGCTTAGTCTGCATTTGGACTCGCTCGCATATGGTGACAGCATTGTGAGCAGTGAGTGAAGCAAGTTAGGTTGAAAGAAGTACAACTAAACCATTGCTTCACCTGGAAGATATGTTTGGGGCCTTATAGAATGAGGAAGGGGGAGGTGAATTCGTAAGTGTTACATCTTTTGTGATTGCATGGGAAGGTACCATAAGTGAAGCGTTAGGTGTGCGAGAGGAGTGGACCAGAGTATCACGGACAGCACAATCCCTGGAAAAGGAATAAGTGTTTGGTGGTCACATCTTGCTAGATGTGGTAGAAATGGCAGAGGATAATCCTTTGAATGTGGAGAGAATGTAAACCCTATCATTATCCTGGGAAGAGGTAAAAGTGCCAAAAAATTAAAATGGAAATCCTGTTGGAGAAAAGAGCAGAACTTTGTCAAGGTGACCAAATCTGGAAGAGAAGTGGCAGTGAAGTAAAAGCAAAAGACTATGGATGCCTAATTTACCTGATCAAGATGTAGAAGACACTCAGCAGGTCTGGCAGTATCTACGTCGAGAGAAGCCGAGTTAACATTTCGAGTCCAATATGACTCTTCTTCAGAACTAAAAGAGGTTGGAAAATTGTGGTTTCTGTACTTTTAATAGAGATGGAAGAAGAGTGAGGGGAAATATTGGCCAGGAGGCCCATTGCAAAAGACGAAGAGATTGTTAATTATTGTTTAAGAGAAATAGGGATGTAAAATTGGTGAATATTAAAGTGTGAAATGGTGAAAGGCTTTTAATTGATTACCTAAGGTAGGCAGTTAAGAACTCATAAGTGATTTGAGGTAGTTTATCATGAAGCAACTGTTTAAAAATGATGCATAAGCTAAATACACAGGAAAAGGATGCTAAATAACCTGAATAGATAGAAACAATATAAAACATATAACAGGTGAGGGAAAGTAGGGGTCTTACAAGTTCCAATGATGAAAATTGCAAAGATAAAAAATTTCTGAACACATCTATCTCACAAAAGAGACTTATAGACAATTTGTGGAAGAAAGTAGAGCTCCAAATAATTAACTCAAGATGCATTCCCCTGGGTCATAACATTAGCTATTGAATTTACTATCCATTCCAAATGTCAACTCCTTAAAACAAACAAGTTTTACTATTAAATATGTAATTAATTCAAAGTAAGGTCATTAATTCCCAATCCATATTACATCATAAGAAATTTAATACTACCTTTGAAAATTTGTATACTTGTTCTCCATAACATTTGTTAATTTTTTAATGGCAGCCTGGTTTCATAAATTTATAATTAACAAAAAACTTGTTTGATGCATTTTCATCATTAATTTGCCTCAGCAGATAATACATAATAGAATGATATAACATAAGGGACATAATTTTGCCCATTGTGCCCGTTATAAATATTATGGACTGAATCTTCACGGGATTGGGATTCAGAGGCCGAGTGATGGAGTTACAATTGGGAAACATGAAAGTTTAGGTTTTTGTGGAATTTTATATATGATGGGACCGTCTCCTAGAAAACAAGTTACTAAACAGATTTGGCTTTCAATTATGGATAACCCAGTGTGGAGCTGGATGAACACAGCAGGCCAGACAGCATCAGAGGAGCAGGAAAGTTGTCGTTTCGGATCGGGACCTTTCTTCTTGACCCGAAACATCAACTTTCCTGTTCCTCTGATGCTGCCTGGCCCACTGTATTCCTTCAGCTCCATACTGTGTTATCTCTGACTCCAGCATCGGCAATTCTTACTATCTCTTGGCTTTCAATTGCTGGAGTAGCACTTCAGAGGAGGCTGCAGCATATGCCACAAGCTGTTTACTGCTGGCAGTAGGATTCCTGAACCCGCACTTGGGACTTGGTCCTGAGGCAATGCAGTATGCATCTGACCCCCAACCTAGCATGGGAAGGTGTATATGGGGATGGTGGGAGCTGGAGCTCACGAGATGACATCACAGCACTTAGCTTCTCCTGAAACTGATCTCGCTACCCGAAGCTGGGAAACCTATCCAGCTAAACCTGTAAAGCAGGGTAACTTGGATTTTAGAGGCAGTCAGCTTCATTGTAATATTTAATTGGCCAGCCCACCACCTCCCTAGCTGCTAACCTGCTCCCACTGTCCCTGTACTACCCCATTAAGCCCAACAGTGCTTGGAGGCCAGTTGTGGCTGAGTTTAAGAGCTTAAGTGCTTTAATGTCTCACTTTTGTTTAATTCACTCATGTGACTTGGACATAGATGTCTGGGCCAGTGATTATTGCCCGTAAGAAGGTGGTGAGCTGCCTTGTTGAACTGCTGCAGTCCATGTGCTGTAGATAGCCCCATAGTGCTTCTAGGGAGGGGATTCTAGTATTTTGTCCCAATAACATTGTATTCCAAGTCAGAATGGTGAGTGGCTTAAGATCAGAGGACCATAAAACAAGGAACAGGGGCAAGCCATTCGATCCATCAAGCCTGCTGTACCATTCAGGACTGATCTGACATTCCACATGTCCACTTCGCTGCCCTTTCCCCATAATCTTTGATTCTCCTACTGATCAAGGATTTATCCACCTCAGCTTAAATATACACAAGGACTCTGCCCCACAGCTCTCTGTGGCAAGGAATTCAAAGGATTCATAACTCTGTGAGAGAAGAAATTCCTCCTCATAACAGTGTTACATTAACACCCTTGTCCTTCTAGATGCTAGTGGTTATGGGTTGGGAAGATAAAGTCTAAGTATTTTTGGTCAATTTCTGCAGAGCATTTTGTAAATAAGTGAAGGAGGGAGTGAATACTTGTGGGTATGGTGCTGATCACGCGAGTTGCTTTGTCCTGATTGATGTCAAGCTTGTTTTTGGAGCTGCATTTATCTAGGCAAGTGGGGATTATTCCATCACACTCCTGACTTGTACCTTGAGATAGTGGACATGCTTTACAGAGTCATTGCTGCAATATTCCTATACATTGAACTGACTTGATGCCAAACCACTTCTGTTTTTGGTGGCTAGCAGCCTCTGAGGTCAGGAATATGACATTTATGTTGACAATTTTTCATTTCCTTGTGTTTTCCATATTACTTCATATTTTATTTGGTCTGTACACTTCCTCATCCATCTTTCTGAGCCTGCTCTTCATCATAAATCTAGCAGGTTGGCATGTCAGACATCATGATAAATTAGGTTGCTCAACTTCATTAAGTTTCAGTACTTCTTTTACACAACTTAACTTTGCCCTAACTTGCCCTATATTAAAATACATGACAAAGTAAAGTGTTTCAATTTATGTCATTCGGAATGATTAGAAATTCAAATTTCTATAAGCACGCATGTGAAGTTTACACATTATGTATACATTGATTTATTGCACATTAAGTATGTGATTATGTCCCATAAACAGGACAAAGTGTTACTGTGCCCTGTTTTGAACCAGGGACTGATCTTTATCAGTATTCATCATTGCAGATAGGGAAGAAAGAACTTACATTTATGTAACACCTTTCACAGCCTAAGGTGTTGTACTACTAATCAATTACTTTTGAAGTGATATTGTTGGCAAATCAGGCAGCTATTTTTCACAGAGCAAACTTTCACAATGGGACAAGTGACCAAATAGGCCAACTCTAGTAGATAAAAGTTGAATAATAGATGTGGGGCTTGTTAGGGCAAATAAAAACCTCCCTGCTCTTCTCTAATCAGTACTATATAATTTTTTACAGCTGTATTAGACATTCTGGGCCTTGGATTAATATATCATCTTAAGGGCTGCCCTTCCAATAATGAAGCTTCCCCTCAATACAGTACCCAACTCAGATTACAGTGGTAATTTTTTGTCTGCATGGTATTGGTGATAGATGTCATCTTCTCAATTTTCAATTGAATCGTTTGCAATGAGTTATAAACCCTGCAGGTTCTGCAATATGTAAGGGATCCATGCTGCCATATCACCATTCAGACATTAAAGATGAAAATGTGTCTATATACACTTTAAGATTGTGGGAAAGAAGTATCCAAGAGGCATGTTCAATATGTTCAATAATTTCTAAGTCAAGGACAACAAACTCAACTTCGTTGAAGAGGTGTTGAATTTTAGGGAATATTTTCAAACCTAAAAACTGGCCTTTCATATAACTCCTGTTTCACAGGAGGTGAAGCAGCCAAATCACTCTCAGAAGGTGGATTGTAACTTCAAATATTGTAATAAGGCTGAGTACTTGATTTTTATGTACAATTTTAAATTTATCCTTGAGAAATTAGAAGGAAGTGAGGATTGTCAGATCTAGAAAATAAATGTCAATTACTGGTGATTAGACAACTCCCCAAGCCATTCAGAACATTCCCCAGCCTCATCCATGGGATCTTTCAACTCAAAACTTCCAATTTGCACCAAAGACCAACAATTCCTCCGTCAGGGATCTGATCCTGTCATTCCCTTAACTCAGCTGGTCTACATTCTCAATCCCAGCTGACTTCCCATCCAGAAGCCTCCAACCCCCTCACCTTGAACTCAATCTCTTGTCCCCTCACTAAGGCCTCTGATTCCAACCTACTGATATTGGTAAACTCTGATGTCTGGACCTTGAGGCTGCCAACCATTTTCCCAATCATTCCATCCATAGGAAATCTCACCCAGTCCCCAGTTTTGGTTCTCAAACTTACCCAGTACCCCCTGGAAGACGAGAATCCAAGTCCATTCATCAGGCTGACTTCTAGAAAGGAATTTATCAACAACACCATATACACCGGCATCCACACATGAATTTAAAAGTCCACAGTCTGTATATAAACCCCAAAATTTGAGTTTCCAAACTAATTAGACTGATGACAATACAAATCAGCTGCTTCCAGCTACAGTGTTTAAAGGAAGTGTTGAAGATCAGAATGGATCAAATCAGATGGAGCATCAGCATTCAAAGGCTGCATCATGGCTGTTAGATGTGTCCCTACACAACAAACAGTAGACCACAGACAAGAGGAAGATGCTAGTCACATTGATCAAGCTGGTATGACTGAATGTTGTCGAGGAGGCTTTCAGGAGTACTGCAGTGCCTCTATCCTAGATTTAGTCCTACAAGAGGTTAACTGGCCTAATTACAATTGATAAGTTCATTTAAATATGCCTGCCTGAAATAAATGCACAGAGTCTGCTATTCTAACACCAAGTCACCCTTTATTTACCTAAGCACAGTACATGGTCTCTGACCAGCCAGCTCAGAGCCAATCCCTAGAATGAGGAGACTCTCTGAATCTCCCGTTTATATCTGTCAGCCAGGGTTCCCTGGTTGGCACAAGTTAACAGCCCAAATCAGGGAACTCATATTCAATGAGATCCACCTGTTCCATCATTCCAATCACTACACTGCTCCATTTCTCTCCCCATCCCAGCCTACACCGCACTTCAATCCAAGGTTGAGTATGGATGTAAGTGTCTCCAAGCTACCTGGAGACAGAATGAAATATGAACCAACCACATGACAAGCAAGATTCATCGATGTTAACTTAGTTTTGAAGACCACTGTATTTTGATGATTTCCTTAATTTCTCATGTTTTTCTATTTGCTTTCTAGATCTAAGTTTGAGACGTCTTTTGTTTCTTCAATCCTAAGCCATTCATACTTGTTTTCTTATGAGGGCCTGTATCCAATAGTGCTCAGAAGAATGAGAGGTGATCCTTTTGGAACATATAAGATCCTAAGGGGATGCTGAAAGGATGTTTCCCCTTATGGAAGAGATTAGAACAATATTAAAAATAAGGGGTCACCCATTTAAGTTGGGTTGTTAAGCTGTGGAGTTCTCTTCACAACAGAGCAGTGAAGACAGGGTCTTTGAATACTTTAAAGGTTGTGTTGGATAGAATAATGGCTGATGAGGGAGCCAAAGGTTATAGGAATAGGTAAGTATGTTGAGGTCAGAAATGGATCAGCCATGTTTTTATCAAGTAGCAGAGAAGGCTCGAAGAGGTGAACGGCCTACTTCTGGTTTGAATTCATATGTTTTTATGTTTTTTTTACTTTGAGTGAATACTTCTCTGATTTTTTAATTCTTGAACATGTCAAGGTTTCAATAGTCACATATCTTTTACATTTTCTGATGTTTCAGTTCCCTTTTTTTTTCCTACATGGAGAGAATGATCTGAATTTATACCTGTGTTGGGATGAGGAAGAATTTTTTTATACTGTCTCTAAAACGTTGTTTCACCACATAAAATCTAATTGATTTCTATATCTCCCATCCTGATGTGTCCAAATGAAAAAGTCTACTTTCTGACTGGGTAGAATTGGTGCTTGCCAGTGCTGAATCATATTCTTAATAAAATTGTATCACTCTCTCCTTTTATTTTTTGAGCCAAGTCCACAATGATTAACATGCATTCCTGATATTTCTTCATTGACTTTAATGTTTAAGTCACCCAGTACAATTACATCAGCTGATTTGACTTGATAATAACATTTCAGGATGTCATCATAAAATTCCTCTACTTCCTGCTCATTTTGATTTTGTGTATGGCATAAACTTGCATGACAAGCAGATCAAAAGACTTTCCTTTGATCTTAATAATCATCACGCCTTACATGATTGCTGCAATGCTATATTTGTGGAATGTTGCTGTGTAATGGCATAGAGGGGTATTGATGAAGATTGTAGGCTGATGAATGCTTTTTTTGTCTTACTCCTCTTTTTATTAAATTCCATTGTGCCAGTGCACCGAGGAAAAGTCTTCCATGTATCCACTTGGCATTTTCTGCTTTCATTCCAAGCTCACCCAGTCAAACGTAGGAATCCTGCCACCCTTGGATGAAAATCCAGCATTTCAGGCCCTTTTCCTTTTTCTTCGCAGAGATGGAGAAACGCTGTGTCTCTGCAATCCCCACCCAGGAGTGAAAATCCAGGTCTATGTCTCCATTGCCCTCTGGGTAGTGTCATGTGCACCTGCTGTCTCATCTGGTGAGGATGTTGTGTTATAAATTTCCTCCTCATTTTCTATGTACTCTGCCTCTACCTATAAAGTCAAGGTGCCGACATTTTCTTCAGTTTTGTGCATGTAGACTTGCCAGGTCTTTGTGTTCCTGCATTGCTTTTAGGGCATCTGCCATCAGATTTCGGGTTATAATTACAAACATAATAGTATAAATTATAATAGAAAAATTATGCTTTTCCTAACTATTCCTTCCAAAATGCATAATTTCTCAACTCTCATCAAATTTCGCTTATCATATATCCAGCCAAGGTTCTTAACATGAAGAAAGGATTTCAACTTAAGTACACAGGACACAATTTGAAAACTTACTCTCAACACCAAAATAGGAGATCTGTAAACAAAAGATTTTAAAAGACTTCAGAGAGTCATAGACAGGTTAATTGCATGCACAGACAGATGAAAGTTTCATTTCAAAATGGATAAGTATGGCATGATGCATTTTGAAAGAGATAGCAAGAAATGGGAGTGCACACTTAATGAAAAGGCATTGAAGACTTTGAAGAACGTCTGTGATCCAGTACTTTAAATATATCACTCCCTAAAAGTAATAGTTCTGGTACATAAACATAGGGGAAACATTTTGAATTTTATAAAGAGCATACAGTACAAGTCTAAAGTCCAAACACTAAAATAGGAGTTAAAAGTAGTCAATGATTCTTGAGTATTAAAATGGATAGGGTTGACCTTTAAAATAACTATGTGGACAAACATTATAGTCATTGCTCGTAGGAACTTGACAAAATGTGATGTTTTTCACTTTCATTTTATTTGTTGAAAACAAATTTAGAAGGAATATGCCTGACTTGCATCTATGTAATGGCTACTTTTAGGAGTTAACTGCACTAAGTGGTCATTGCTGTAAAACAATTTATACAAAGAAAGTAGCTGGCAGATAAATTACAGCTCAGTCCACGTATTCTTTAGCATGATACAAAGGAACTAACAGTACAATGCTCCAGGGTAGAAATTAGTATTTCATTCAAATTCAACCGGACAAACAATAGTTTATCACAAATATGATGTTTCTTGCATTGATCCAACTTCTTCTACATAATGGGTGTTTATTTCTTCTATTTTCACAGACACCTTTAAATACTTTTAATTATTTTGCATCCAGGCAAAAAAGTAATGAACAAACACGAAGATTATTAACTTATGCAATTAAAACAATTTAAAAGAAAATGTTCTGGAGCTGTAAGTGTTGTTACTAATATCAACATTCGTTGCTCATCCCTGACTGAATAGGAATATTAGCCTTTCACATAATCATTGACGGACCATCACTGCCGTTTTCATTTTGGAGAGGTTTTACCCAGTTACTGTTAGGGTTAAGTTAAGAAATCTTTTGCAACTTCTCTGCCCATTTGTTTCAAAAATCTTTGTAATGTCTGCTGCACTCATTCCCTTCTAGACATATATGACAGGTTACTTTCAGCAAACCCTGGTAAACAAAAATAAATAATAACTACGGACATGCGACTAAACAGGGAAAATTGAAAAGAAAAACTTGGCAGTACTGAATCAGGAATTTGTTTACGCCCTAAATGTAAGCGTGTGTAAGTTGTGTTAAGTGTTTATGTTTTGGTGTACATGACATATTCATTAGACAATGATGAATGACTGCGCCTGGAAAAAATATTTCTCCCCTGTGAATCTGGTGACAGCATCAAGTAGTTTCAGGTACTCATGGCACCAGTCAAATGCAAAATACAACACTCCTAAACCAACTGGCAGTGTGTCTCTGAAACTTTTAATTTAGGGACTGACTAAATTGTTTTACATGTAAGCACAGAGCTCAGACAAACAAAGCAGATTGCATGGTCCGCTTGTACTGCTAGGTCTCCAGTTTCAAATGAACTCATTTTAAACTAAACACAAGGGATATGTGAGGTTTGATGTTTGACCAGATGTATTGTTATGACGCATGAACTATTGTTTGAATCTAGATCCAGTTGAACATTGGGTTGGATAATCAGTTATTTCTGCTGGTTGGAGCTGTGGTGTCCATTCGTCATACCTTCCATATCTGTAATATTTCACACCCATTTTCTTGAGTTCAAATCAATTACACATGCACGTCCACAGACAGGCCATCACTGGACAGCTGGAAATTCCAAAGCGGCACTTGGTACAACACTGAAAGCAAATGAGTTACAGTTTGGATGAGCTTGCTGATATAATTCATGAGCTTGGGACATCCCAAAGCACTTTACAGTTAATCGATTATTTTTCCAGTGGCAGTCATGTTGTATGATCTAATTGAGCTGTTTAAGATGAAGCAAGTAGTTATATGTAGTTAAACTGTTTCCAGAAGGAGACCAGAGGAAGGAGACACAATCCTAAGGTTTGAGCCAGCCCATTTAAGTTAGAAAGGTACACTTTAACAAAGGGGAGTTCAAGTTGTCTTCTTTCAATTTCATTTAATCTTTAATGGCATGAGCATGTTCTGAAAGGCAAACATTTCTTGCTCATCACTAATCGTCGTCAATTGTAGCGGCTTGTTAGGCCATTTCTGAGGACATTTTAAGACTCAACGCTGTGACTCTAGAACCACATGTATGCCAAACCAGGTAAGGAAAGCAGAAAGGTATGGTGAACTAAGTGAGTTTGTTTTATGAATATCAATGACAACTGTCCTGGTTACCATGACTAGACTAGCTTTATAATTTCAGATTTAATAATGAAATGTAAGGCAATGTCAACTCAGTGACATTACTACAGTTCTACCATCTCACCACAATATGGAACCTTCTCCCATCACATCAGGTTAATTGAATGCTTCAGCACAAGGGGCTGAATGGCCTACTTTTACACCTTGCCTCTATCGTGGAGAGGTAAATTAACTAATTTTTACAAACAAGGCGCCATGAGCAACAGTGAAATTAATCATCTGTATCACACAACAATGTGATTGTCTCCAGTCAGCCTCTAATATCTAGGGAAAGAATTTTTTAAAAGGCTCTAAGTGAAAATCTTTAAATGTAAAGCCTTGTTTCCTTTAATCACCGGTGGTTGAGGGGCAATAAGTCAATCTTGCTGCTCAGGTTCTTCCTGCGTGGCAGGGAGAGGACTCAGAAATCAAATGGTGGTTCTGTATTTTTGTGAGCAGGCACTTCGCTCTGGGTTTTTCTCTTGAGCTTCTCCTGCACTGTTGCTTCGACTTTGAAATTCTGCAGCAATACCAGACAAATTTTTCCACAACAATCTTAGCACCCCGCCTCAAAGAGGACAGGATTGGGAAGTGGAGGAGTTAGAAAATCAGATGGGAGGGCAGGATGTATCAGTCACCTCCATTGGTATTTACCAATTATTGGCCAGTTAAGGGCTTGGTCCTACCGCTGCTGGAATTTTACCAGTGGCAGAGAAGTCCCTTGGCACCTGGAGACGTTGCTCAGTGAAACCTGGTGGTCTCTCTGCATAAGGCGAACTAAGTGAGTGACAGATAGGAATGAAATTCAACTGCTTCACTGCTCCTTAAAAATACTGAACAGAAAATCTTCACTCATAGACAGTTAGAACTTTGGCCTTCTACAGTGGCACTCCACTCATTACTTACAAGATCAGGTCAGAGGCTAGGAATCCTGCAGTGAGTAGCTCACCTCCTGTCTTTCAGTTTTTGTTCACCATAAAAAAGGAACAAGTCACACTTTTGATGCAGTGTCTGTTGGCAAATGCACCTCCAGTCCTGTCTGTTTGCTACAAAGTGTTACTCAGTGGGTTACTGTTTGTTTAGAACTTCTGACCTGCCTACTCAAATTAATACCAGATTATCGACAATGAAATGAGCCATACTTTTTTTTTGGCTAAGCGCAAGTTAAGACTGTAAGTCCATAAGAAATATGAACAAGACTAGGCTGTTTAACCCTTGATAACAAGGTGTGGGGCTGGATGACCACAGCAGGCCAAGCAGCATCATAGGAGCAGGAAAGCTTGACGTTTCGGGCCTAGACTCTTAATCCACTTTTTCCACTTGGATTGCACCAGCAAAAGGGTTTGAGGACTGACATGGTCCAAAAGGAGGGTATTTCCCTTTA
>JAHRHZ010000012.1:34507584-34538074 GCA_024137785.1 Ginglymostoma cirratum | reverse complement strand
GCCAAGCAGCATCATAGGAGCAGGAATTGCTGCTTGGCCTGCTGTGTTCATCCAGCCCCACGCCTTGTCATCTCAGATTCTCCAGCATCTGCAGTACCTTTTATCTCTGACTTTAGTTTTTCATCCTGTAAGGCCTAATACACAACACTGGAGTTATATCAGAGCAGCAATTTTAACGGTCTCCAGTTGACCTGTCATCTCTTCATTTTGGCAACTTAAACAATTATACTCCTTACTAGGGCAACTGTTAGCAGCGTATCCTGAATTGGTATCTTCCTGTTGCTCTCTGCCATCCCCCCACTTCCAGGCTAGCAACTATGTCTGTTTTCTGCCAAAGATTGGCACAAACGTAGACCTGAGGGGAGAGCACAATCACATATCAGGGTGCAGGGGGTTGGGAGGTGCTGAGTGGGAAAACAGCAGCCTGCATTGTTCAATAAACAACTACCTAACTCTCATATGGAAACATTTAAGAAAGACTCACTATCAACAAATGAAGTATAAAAGGAGAATGAAAAGATTTAATTTGTGCTTACATTTTATTGAAGGGAGTTACTAGCTCATGGGAGAAGAGCCTTGCATGTAAAATGTGTTTATTCAACTGGCTGTAAAATGCAGCACAGAAGAAAGGGCTCTTTTGTAGGAGCCAGAGCACAGTGGCCCAGTGGTAAGCACTGCTGCGTCGCAGTAGGGAGCTAGGTTCAAATCCAGCCTCGGGTGATTGCCTGCGTGGAGTTTACATGTTCTCCCTGTTTCTGTTGGGTACTCTGGTTTCCTGCCACAGTCCAAAGATGTGCAGGTAAGGTGGATTGGCCATGATAAATTGCCCTGTGGTGTCCAGGGATATGCAGATTAGCTGGACATCAGAAATGCAGGGTTATGGGGATTGGGTGGGATTCTCTTCAGAGGATTGGTGCAGACTTAATGGGCCAATAACCTCTTTACGCACTGTAGGGGTACAATGCCTCTGTAGCTGTGGCAAACCCAGGGAACCTATGAATTCACCATGATCTCAAACAAAGTGCATTAAGATAGCTGCTGTCCTAATTTTTTTTCAAAAATATTCATTTGATTTCTGTTTATATTTGTGTAGGTTTCATGAAATAATTCACCAACAATTTCCACAGAGTTGCTCCTACATTTGGTGAAGTTATGAACATCCAAATATTTGAATTAGAAACAGATATAGGCCATTCAGCCCCTCAAGCCTGCTGTGGCATTAAATTGGATCATGATTTATCTGTTTGTGTTTTGATTTCATAACAAGAATCTGTCTGCTTTTACCTTAAAAATAGAGGTTGCATAGGTCAGTTGGCTGGGTGACTGGTTGTGATGCAAAGTGACATCAACAGTGTGATTTCAATTTGCACACTGGCTGGGGTTACAATGGAGGACTCACCTTCTCAATTTCTACCCTCACCTGAGATGTGGTAACCATCAGGTTAAGCCACCACCAGCTTTCTCTCTCTCTCTCTCTCAAATGACAGACCAACCCATGGTTTAGTATGACTTTGGCAACTTACTCTTAAAAATATTTAATGACCCTACCTTCACAGCCTTCTGAGGCAGAAAGTTGCTCAACTGCCTGGGAGAAAATAATTCTCCTCATCTCTGTTCTAAAAGGGTACTCCCTAATTTTTAAAATATGCTCAATAGTTCTGGACTTAATCAGAAGAAGAAATATTCTTTCCATGCCCATCTTATCAAGACCATTCAGGATCCTATATCCTTTCATCAAGTCACCCTTCACTCTTCGATACTCCAGCGGGAACAAGTCCACTCTGTCCAACCTTTCCTCATAAGACAACCCACTCATTCCAATCACTCAATCTAGTAAACACATTCTAAAATCCAGCGCATTAACATCCTAAATAAGGAGAGCAACACTGCACATCATATTCAAAATGTGGTCTCATCGATGCAATATATAACTGAAGCAAACCATCCATACTTATATACTTAATTCCACTTTACATTAGCCTTCTTAATTACTTGTTGTACCTGCATACTCTTTTTATGTGATTCATGCACGAAAATAGCTATATCCCTCTGTACCTTGGATTCTGCCATTGTTTTCTTACTTAAGTAACACCGTGCTTTTTCATTCTTCTTACCAAAGTGAGTAGCTTCACATTTTCCACATTGTACTCCATCTGGCAGATTTTTGCCCATTCACTCAACCTATCATCATCAGTTGGCTTCATCTGCAACCTCCTTATGTTCTCCTTACAACCTACTTTACTACTCATCTTTGCATCAACTGAAAATTTAGCTACTACTCCTTCATTCTCCCTCATCTAAGCCATTAACATGAATTGTAAAAAAACTGAGACCCTAACGCAGACCCTTGCATATTCCAATTGTCACATTGAACCAATCAAATAAGTCCCATTTAAGTATGCATACTGTTCTCTGATAATCAGCCAATCTTCTATGCAAGCTAAAATTACTATCCCCCTACCTTTTGTAATAAACTTTAATGTCCCACCTTGTCAATTGCCTTCTGGATATTCAAGTACTGTACTTCAACAGGCTCCCCTCAATCCACAGCGCATTTTGCTCTTTCAAAGAAATCCGATAAGTTGGTGAAACATGATTTCCCTTTCACAAACTAGTTACACAATAATACTGATTATTCCCAAAGACCTCATGTTTTTCCAGTTGCCCAGATATAATTCCTTTCATTTGATTGCAGAATCATCCCCATGACAGACAACAAGCTACCTGTCTTACCATTACCTGTTGTCTGCATTCCTCACTTCTTGAGTAGATGGATTAAATTTACTACAATAATACCTCATTACCACCTCTTTTAAGATCCTGATGGATGAAGTCCATCTGGAACCAGGGATTTAGCCAGCCTACTGTTTCAGCAATGCTTCATCACTGCTTCCCTATTGATTGTAATATCACAAATTCCTCTCTCCTGTCCTCCTTCTGGTTTATATCTAATACTGGATTTTGTTTTGTATTTTCTATTGTAAAGACAGAAACAAAATACTTGTCATTTCATTTGACATTGTGCAATTACATCATTTTTCCTTAAGTTTGATACCTCCTTTAACACGCTTCATTATCCATAGTTGGTGCGTTCTCTCCTTAAGTATTTTCTTGAGAGTAGACATATGCTTATTTTGAGTATTCTGAAATATCCCCCAAAATGTTACCCGAAGTTACTCTACAGATCTCTCCACCAGCCTAGTATCCCAGTGCATGTCAGCTAGCTCAGTCTTCATTTCCACAGAGTTGCCCTTAATTAAGCTTAAAACACTAGTGTTGGACCCACACTTCTCCATTTTGAACTACAAGTAAACTTCAATCATATTGTGATCACTGTTACCATGGGAAATCTTTACTCTCAAGTCATTAATGAAACGTACTGTCTAGTTAATTATAGAATGTGTTGGTCGAAGAAGCTATCTTGAAAGCATTGCATGAGCACTTCATCCAAGCTACCATTACCAATCTCATTTTTCTATTTTATATGTAGATTGAAATGATCCATGGTTATTACTGTTCCTTTATCACAAGCACCCAATATTTCTTCTTGTATCCTTCTTCCTACATTGCTGTTACACTAAAAGATATATTGATCTTGGAGGGTGTACAGTGTAGGTTTACAAAAATGATACCTGAACTTCAAAGGTTTAGTTATGAGGAGAGATTACGCAAATTAAGCTTGTTCTCTCTAGAATTTAGAAGGCTAAGGAATGATCTGATTGAAATCTTCAAGATACTAACTGGAAAAGATAGGGTATATAAAGATAAATTATTTCCATTGATTGAGGATTCTAGAAGCAGAGAGCTTAATCTGAAAATTAGGGCCAGATCATTCAGGAGAGATGTTTGGAAGCATGAAGGGTGGTAGATGTTTGGAATTCTCACAAAGGATGCTGGATTGGTTTTTAATTTTAAATCTGAGATAGATGCATTTTTATTGAGCAAAGTTATTAAGGAATATGGGCCAAAGGCAAGTATATGGGATTTGGCCATGTATCAGCCCTGATCCCATTGAATGGTGGATAGGCTTAACAGGGCTGAATGGCCTACCCCATTCCTACGTTCCTCAGTTACTGTTGGGGCAACTGATAGATCATTTCCCCTCATCTTCAGCCAAATGGATTCTACACCCCTGATCTCCTGAAACAAGGTCACTTCTAACTATTGTACCAATGTCAATCATGATACCACTCCAACTTTACAGAGCTCTTCTTGAAAGTCAATATTCAGGACCCATCCTTGCCATCCTCCAGTCACAACTCTGTAATAGTTATCAGGTCACACTTCTTTACTTGAAATGTGTACTATAAATTTGCTTATTGTGTTCATGAATGCTACATGCATTCAGATACAGAGTTTATTTTTGTTTTGTTTGTTTCTTTTGCAACACCTAGTCTTGACTGTTGGTGTTTTCTTCCATTCATTCTCTTTGTCCCTTCCTGCCATTCTCTCACCTTCATTTTCCGCTTCACTATTTTGCTGCATTGACCTCAACACCTCATTTATCTCACGTTAAATCCCTCTCCACTTCCTAGTTATGACATTTGCTAGAACACTTGTCCCAGTATGGTTCAGATGTGGGCCATCCCTACAGAACTATCCCTATTCTTGTCTGTACTAATGTACTAATATGAAAGGAGCAGGAATGGGAGCAGGAACAGTTGCCTCTGACGTTCCTGTTCCTTAACTAATTATAAAAGCCATCATTTTATAAATTAACACGTAAGTAGATAAACACCTTTATATTGCTAGTTTAGCTAGCTATAGAAGTAATAACATACTGACTCTAGTAAATGACCATGTTGTGTAGTCAGACTTTTATAAGTATCAGGTTACAATTGGTGTCATTCGTTTTACCTTTAATTCCCAATTTAATATGATTGATTTCAGATACATATTAATGATAGTTCGCAATAATATGAGTTTATGAGAAACATAGAGCAAATTATTTCTGCCAGTAACTAAGCTTTTTCAGCAAATTATCTCCTATAGCCCATTTTTTTAGGATAGTTCCTGCACAATCACTTTTAATCAATATAACATGTTCTAAAAACTACTTCAAATACATGATGTCATGGGATTTTTAACTTCTACTTTAACTTGATGGGGGCAGAGCAGCAGTTAAAAAACAGTCTTTGCTGACCCAAGTATATGCAATTTTGAACTGCAAGTACCAAAGACATGCATGGGCTTCTTTAAGGTCGTAGCTTGTCTAGCTCCCAATGTTGTTACTGGGTCTGGAGTCTTAATTCAACAGACTAGTGGCTGCAGCTTTCTTGTTAAGGTGAGATGGCCAGAAGCTGATCACTGCAGTGAAAAAGAGGGCATCAAAATAAAAAAAAGTGTACTTCCTTTGAGCGGTGTGGAGGAGCAGCAATTCTCTTCTGGGTTCATTCATTCATCAGCAGACCCTTGCAGACTCTTTTCCACTCACAAGGTGAGTCCATAGGTGGCTGTACAGTCCAATGCATCTTCTGAAGAATCTGCCACACTCGGGACAAAAGATGGTCATGTGAAGGTGTGAGTGGGGTGTTGCTGTGGCAGTACACTCCTTACACTGTTTCCACCTGGCTTCCACTTTTTCCTGACAGCAAAGTCTTGAGATGCTTGAGGCCTCCCTGAATGCTCCTCCTCCATTTTGGATGTTCTTGAGCCAGTGGTTCCCAGGCGTCAATGAGAATGCTGCACTTCACCAGTGAGGCCTTGATGTTATTACTGAAGCTCTTCCTCTGTCCACCTGGGGCTCACCTGCTGTTTCGAAGCTGGGAGTAGAGCACCTACTTGGGGAGTCTTGTGTCAGTCATGTAGACGACATGCCCAGTCCATCGTAGCCGATCAAAGGTGGTCAGTGCCTCGATGTTGGGGATGTTGGCCTTGTTGAGATCACTAGTGTTGGTACACCTGTCTTCCCATTGGATTTGCACAATCTTGTACAGGCAGCATTGGTGGTACTGGTCCAGCACCTCGAGGTGTCTGCTGTCGACAGTCCATGTCTCAGAGCCTTGTAGGAGAGCAGGAGCTACCGCAGCTCTGCATACCATGATCTTGGTGTAGGATCTGATGTTGTTGTCCTCGAATACCCTTTTCCTCAGGTGGCTGAAGGCTGCGCTAGCACTCTGGAGGCGATGCTGGATCTCTTCATCAACATCTGCTCGGCCAACAGGGCACTGCCAAGGCATTGAAAGTGGCCAACATAGTCAAGGAGATAACTGTGTTTGAAGCTCAGTGCTGCCACATTGTCTTGTATTTGTCCCTTTGGCGGAACAGTGTGTTGGTGATGAGGTGGTTGCGTTCACAGCATTTGGTCAGCAGAGGGGTGTCGTTGGAGTTTTGCTTTCCTAATCCATCTTTGCTGATTACATCTTCTGGGTTCACAAATAAAGCATAACGTTCTCCTATTCTGAACTCCTCTCAACCCTATCCTAAGCTAACTTCTGCCCTGGATTCATTTTCCTGAATCATTCTCAACCATTTCCCTTGACAATTCAGTCAATAGTATGTTAATTAATTTTGACATTTAAAATTGACTGAACCTCTTTTGCCACTCATTAGTTTACTTTTTTGCCCGGGAGTTAAAAATCAGCCTCTTATCGCTTTCCATTAACTGTGGATCTAAGATTACAGCTGACACAACATTTTCAGTACTTCCTTACTTTCCTTGGCAATGTGGAATTTTATGTAATTTTAATTTGAATAAATAATGTGAAAACTAAACTGGCCCTGAAAAGCTCTCAAAGGGATTAACTCCTGGTAATAAACCCCCTTATTTTCCATTATTTACTCTACATCTCCCTTTTAATGACAGTTAATAATGCTTGTACTCCAGACCAGAGAATCCCAATCTAATTCATTTAGGCAATTTGTTATGACATCTTTAACTAGTTAAGAATATAGAATAAATGACATGATCTAATGCTGATCATTTGTAAAAGTTGTAAAATGTGTCAATACATCAATTTTATTAGATAAAATTGGACTGATATTTGAAATCTGATTCTACGCAGCAAAATCAATTAACCATGTGTCATTTACGCTAAACAGAGAAAAGAAAGGCTTGCAGTGGTCATGTCCTTCCGTCAGAGTCAGGAAGGCTGGATGCAAGCCCCACCTGCTCCAGAGCTGGGTAATAACGTCTCTGAACAGGTTGGTAAAAAGTATCTCCAACGAGAATTCTGAGAATGCAGCTGCAGGGCAGTCAGGCCCTCAGTCCCGCTCCACCAAATCATGGCTTATCATCTCCCTCAAAACTATAGAACAGCTTATCAAACTTATGAATCTCATATCAGATTTGGTCTTTCTCTGCGTTTCTCTGTAGCTGTAACACTATATTCTGCATTCTGTTCTTATGCTCTGATGTAGTTATGTAAAGTATTATTTGCCTGATTGGCATGCAAACCAATACTTTTCACTTTGCTGCATGTTAAATAATAAATCAAATTTTTGTACACTATTCCCATATCCATTGGTAGCATTAGTATCCAGTAATCTATCAATTTCTATCTTAAACGTACTGTATCACAGAGTTCCAACAGCCAATTCAGAAGATACATAGTCAAAATGAAGATATTCCTCCTCATTTCCATGTTAAATGGATTTCCCCTTATTCTGAAATTGTATTCCTTGCCTCTGGACCTTCTTAGTCAGGAGAAACATCCTTTCTACTTCACCCTTGTAGAGCTCATTAACAAATATTTAGCTTTCAATTAGATGACTTCCCATATTTTGGAACTCTAGAGTATACAGGTCCCTAAGAGCTATTGTGGTACAGTGATAGTGTCCTTATCTGGATCAGGAGGCATCTCACTTGCTCCAGAAGTGTGTCATAATATGCTGAAATGACCTGTTTGAAAATATCTATGGATTTTATCTGTACAGTATCTCCTGAATGGACAATTCTGCCATACTTGGAATCAGTCAGCTGAACACTTGCTGCACTCCCTCTATGACAATTACTTTCTCTGTTAGGGACCATTACGACATGCAAAATTCTAGGTGCACAGTGTCACCAAGTTTCTATATAATTGAAGCGAGGCATTTTTGCATCTTCTTGTACTAATGGTCAACAAACCAGTTACTTTCCAAATTGTCTGCTGCCCATGTACCTTGATTTTCAGTGACTTATGAAGAAGGACAAGATTCCTTTTGACAATAACATTTCCCAGCTTCTCACTATTTAGGAAATACTCTGCATCTCTGTTACTCTCTTAAAGATGATAAAATCAAACTTATCCCCAATATTTTCTATTTGTCATGATCCTGCTCAATGACTCAGCCTGCCCAAGTTTCCTTGAAGCAGTTTTGCATCATCCTCACAGCACACATTCCCACCAATTTCCCTGCTTTCTATTATAAATTCCCATGTTTTCGCCTATAATGGTCCCACATCTGACTTTGCTAATCTTTTCCTTTATTCATACCTGTGGAAACTTTTACAGCGTCCTTCTTCATCCTCCTTTGAATTCTGAAATGCTTCCAATTCTGAGGCCTCCTTTTTTTGGCAACTTTATAAACCTTGTCCTTTGAGCTAATACAATCTTAAACTTTCTTTGTTAGCCATGGTTGACATACTTTTCTGATGAGCTTTTGTGACTTAAAGGAACAGCTCCTTGTTGTACCCCATTTCGCAATTTTGACGTTTCTAGGTGGTTGAAAATTTCAAGAATGTTGTGCTGAATGTTGCAGGTCTGCTAGTGATTAGTCAGGCCTATCCATTTTCAGTGTTAAATGTACAGATTTCTTTAAGTATCAAACAGAACAGCCCCAGAGTTGACAGAGGGCCGCTAATGTTCAATGGATTTTGTATTCAGGGAGCTGGGTTCTTGGAGGGTCCTCTTCTGGTGCAGTGTCAAGCTCCTACTCCTGGGCCGAGAGGCCCAGGTTCAAGTCCCACCTGCTCTAGGGGTTTGTAATAACACCTCTGAACAGGTTGTTTAGGAGCTGGGTTCTTTCTGGTCAGTTAGCTTGCTTTTTGACAGGGGAAGGTAGAAACTGGTAAATTCTAGCAAATCTCTTGAAAGAACCAGATTGAGCAAGGTTGAACTCTAACAGCAAATGTAAACCCAGTATTAGTTGTTTAAATACTAGCTATTGCCTATTTATCATCATGTATTTTCCCAATCTACTACAGTCAACTTGCCCCTCAAACATTCATAGTTTCCTTTGTTTAAGTTTAACGTCTTGCTTTCAGATTGAACTACATCTCTGTTGGCTAATTCAAAACATGGATATTGGACTACTATGCTTCCATGACTGGCAAAGTCACCCATATCCTTCTCATCATTGTTTTCTTTTTTGTTGGTTCAGTTTTTTTGTTGCTCAGTCTCAAAGGTGTCTGTTGCATTCCTGATGTCATATCTCCAGTCATCATATTCTATGACCTACACTAACTGTTGGAAGGGACGGATTCTCTCGCATCAAATAATGCCGATCTTGCTAGCGTTGATCTGGTCTAGCACTCACCCTGTGCAATGTAACCTGTATGCCTTTGTCTAAGTCTTTTTACAAGCTCTGATCTGTACATCCTTGCTTACTATGAGCTGCCTGTATTGCTCATAAACAAAGATTTTCACTGTACTTTGGTATACGTGACCTTTGATCAATCAATCAATCAATGATGTAGGATACTCCAAGAGAATCCCTCAATCACTTCTTGAAACCATTCTGTTTACTAGTGAAAGAAAACCAAAGAAATGTTAATGCTGGAAAACAGAAACAAAAACAGACATTGCTGGAGAAACTCAACTGGTTTGGCAGCATTTGTGAGGAGAGAAAGCAGAGTTTCAGGTCCAATGACTGAAATGTTAACTCTGCTTTCTCTCCTCAGATGCTGAGTTTCTCCAGCACTATCTGTTTTTGTTTCCATTTACTAGTGGTCAGCTTTCCATACAACATAAACTTGAGAGGGTGACTTGTCCAATTGGGCTACACAATCTGCTCAGTGCAGTTACATTTGCCGAAAGATGGTCAGAATGCTGGTGATACCAGCTGTTTCCAGGATGTCAATGTTTGTGATGCTGGCCTGCCTATGGAATTTGGATTACTGTGAAGGCAGCACTGATTGGAGCGCTCTAGAAGGCCTACAGCATAATGGTACAAGGCCCAAAGCCACAGAACTCTGTAAAACTTTGGAATTCTCTGCCTCAGAAGGCATTGGAGACAGGGCCGTTAAGTATTTTTAATACAGAGGCAGATAGATTCTTGTTAGGCAAAGGAAGCAAAGGTTATTGTGGGTAGATGGGAATGTGGAATCTGAAAAACAAACATATCAGCCATGATCCTATTAAATTGTAGAGCAGGCTAAAGGGACTGAATGGTCTACTTCTGCTCCTATTTAGAATGTTCATATGTAAAGGGTGATAGGACCGTGGCTTTGTGCACTTTAGGTTTAGAATTTGCCCTAAGGCAGTTAGTGCTCCACACTCAGTTTTAAAGTCTGCCACATGCTTTGTTTGTTTTGAAAGCCTATTGTTCATTTCTTTGTCCATGGTGATGTCAAATGAGATGACACCGCCTAAACATGTAAACCTCCTGATGGCATATTCTTACTGAAATGCAAGCAGAAGCAGGACCTCGGAGATCGTAAGAACTGCCAATGCTGGAGTCAGAGATAACAGTGTAGGGCTGGAGGAACACAGCAGGCCAGGCTGCATCAGAGGAACAGGAAAGCTGACGTTTCAGGCCCCATTTCTGAGAAGGGACACCACCCGAAAAGTCAACTTTCCTGCTCCTCTGATGCTGCCTGTCCTGCTGAGTTCCTCCAGCTCCACACTACGTTATCTCAGAAGCAGGACTTCAGTTTTCTTCTAAACTGATTTTTAACCAGAAGAGTTGTGTCACTTCAGAAAAATGTATTGTTATACTTTACAGGCCTGACTGAGTGTGGGCTGTGACCGCTCAGTCATCAGCGAAAAGAAGTTCACAAGTGAGACTTTCCTGTGACATTGAGACTAAAAAGATCTCCACCACACTGGTACCAAAAACAAACCACGTATTAGCAACAAAAACAGGAATTACCGGAAAAGTTCAGCAGGTTTGGCCGCATCTGTGGAGAGAAAAAGGGTTCTGAAGAAGGGACACTCAACCCAAAACGTTAACTCTGATTTCTCTCCGCAGATGCTGCCAGACCTGCCGAGCTTTTCCAGCAATTTCTGTTTTTGTTTCTGATTGTAAGGAGTGCTACCTGTTTTACCATTCACCAGCTCCCTGGTTCTGACATTGGGCTTATGTATAGCATGTGGTATGGTGAAAAACACAGGAGGCAGATGTTTCAGAGGCAAAGAAAACTCTGATTTTATTGAGAAACAAGCAAATTGAATACATTTACAGAAACAAGACAGTGAATATCAAAATCTGCCTGTCTCTGATTGAGTCCTGTCTCCCAGTAAACTCCATTCCCAGTTAGGACTTGCAGCCAAGACTTGATACAGTGGGTAAATAGATACAGTGGGTGTTACTTATGCTAACAAGGGAGAGAGAGACAGAGAGAAGGAGCGAGATTACCTGCTGACCCGGAGTCCTATTCCACTTCCCTTCCTAAGGGGTATGCTACATTGTTAGCCCCAAGTCCCACCTTCCCCTATCAGAGACTAGCCAAGCTGGGTTAGAGGGTCTCAATGACCTAAGGTGCACTCCTGGAGTGAAACATGATTTTGACTGGCTCTTGTCTGTAGTCTCTTGCTGTAGCTGAGACCCAGCGAAGGGCCGCAAGTGCAAATAACAATCAGTCTAGTGGTGTCCGCTGATGTGGTTAGACACCTACACTGGCCCTAAACCCCACCTCTTCCTCCGTTACATTGATGACTGCATCGGCGCCACCTCGTGCTCCCACGAGGAGGTCGAACAGTTCATCCACTTCACCAATACCTTCCACCCCCAACGTGAAGTTCACCTGGACCATCTCCAACATTTCTCTCTCCTTCCTGGACCTCTCTGTCTCCATCTCGGGTAACCACCTAGAAACCAATGTCCATTTCAAGCCCACAGACTCCCACAGCTCCTGGAATACACCTCCTCCCACCCACCTTCCTGTAAAAATGCCATCCCCTATTCCCAATTCCTTCACCACCACTGCATCTGCTCCCAGGATGAGGCATTCCACTCCCGCACATCTGAGATGTCCTCATTCTTCAAGGACTGCAACTTGCCCCCCGCAGTGGTCGAGAACGTCCTCAACCGTGTCTCCCGCACTTCCCGCAACTCATCCCTCACACCCCGTCCCCGCAATAATAACCAAAAAAGAATCCCCCTCATCCTCACATACCACCCCACTGACCTCCAGATCCAACGCATCATCCTCAGACACTTCCGCCATCTGCAATCTGACCCCACCACCAAGGACATTTTTCCCTCCCCACACTTGTCTGCTTTCCGGAGAGACCACTCCCTCCGTGACTCCCTTGTCCACTCCACACTCCCCTCCAGCCCCACCACACCCGGCACTTTTCCCTGCAACCGCAGGAAGTGCTACACCTGCCCCCACACCTCCTCCTTCACCCCAATCCCAGGCCCCAAGAAGACTTTCCACATCAAGCAGATGTTCACCTGCACATCTGCCAATGTGGTATACTGCATCCGCTGTACCCGTTGTGGCTTCCTCTACATCGGGGAAACCAAGCGGAGGCTTGAGGACCGCTTTGCAGAACACCTGCGCTCAGTTCGCAACAAACAACTGCACCTCCCAGTCGCGAACCATTTCAACTCCCCCTCCCATTCCTCAGACAACACGTCCATCCTGGGCCTCCTGCAATGCCACAGTGATGCCACCCGAAGGCTGCAGGAACAGCAAATCATATTCAGCCTGGGAACCCTGCAGCCCAATGGTATCAATGTGGATTTCACAAGCTTCAAAATCTCCCCTCCCCCAACCGCATCCCAAAACCAGCCCAGCTCGTCCCTGCCTCCCTAACCTGTTCTTCCTCTCACCTATCCCCTCCTCCTACCTCAAGCCCCACCCCCATCTCCTATCTACTGACATCATCCCACCCCCTTGACCGGTCCGTCCTCCCTGGACTGACCTATCTCCTCCCCAACCCCCTACCTACACTCACCTTTACTGGCTCCATCCCCGCCTCTTCGACCTGTCTGCCTCCTCTCCACCTATCCTCTCCTCTATCCATCCTCTATCCGCCTCCCCCTCTCTCCCTATTTATTTCAGAACCCTCTTCCCCTCCCCCATTTCTGATGAAGGGTCTAGGCCCGAAACGTCAAGCTTTCCTGCTCCTATGATGCTGCTTGACCTGCTGTGTTCATCCAGCCCCATGCTTGTTATCTCGGATTCTCCAGCACCTGCAGTACCTTTTATCTCTGGACTAGTAAGTACCTTGGGTTTTCTTTCTTCTCTTGATGGTCCTTGTGAGCGGGTTGTTGTTGTGGATGGTGGTGAATGTTGCTGGTGTTGCTCCAGTCAGTGTCTTCTGTCTCTGGATGTCGAGTGGAGGTTAGTGGTTAGTTGCTGGTGCTTGGTGGTTGTGAGAGCTGCTTTCCTTTGAGAGCACGGCCTGCTTCCCGCTCGGACTCTTGAACTTTCCTCACAGAGCCCACTTCAGAGCACAAACCATGTTGGAATCGAGGTGCGTTGCTGGTACCACAGTGCTGGGCTCGGGGTCTCCAGTTGTACCCAACTGCAGGTCCCATTATCTCCCTCCAAGTCTGCCAAGCTATTGTTCCTCCTCTCCGGGATGAATGAGCTTCCTGATCACCGGAGTGGGTGGGAATGGATTTTCTATTGAAGCAAATGGTTTTGCTGGTTTTGGAATGTCCAGTATTTCCCTTGGATGGGTATTCATTCAGGTTTGAATAGTGGTGTGAATGTTTTTACATCCAAAGGTGGAACAGGTCTGCATGTAGCACGATGGTGTGGAATATTTGGTATTGCTGTGCCTGAACACTGGCTGGAAAATTGAATGGCTTTGTATCTCTGCAGGCTCCAGTATGTCTGAAGCTGTTGAAGTGTTTATTTCCTGCAGTCTGGCCTCCATTGTTTAAGCTGGGGTGAGAATGTGGGTCTTCCTTTAGCTTCTGCAAGCTGACCCCTGCTCCAGACATCTGCCCCGGGCTTGTACATTACTCAGTCTGTCCCTTTTCCTGGTTTAGTTGCAGCCATGGTTTCTGGAGTCCCAAAGGTTCAGTGAATTTAATCCAATTTCATTTCCACAACCTCTGCCTTCAGAGGGTTTTAAGTCTAGGATGTGTCCATAAACTGATGGGGATATTTGCCCCATCTTACATATTTACAGCATCCACAGTTCTTTCTGTTTTTATAACGATGTATTAATTGTTTAAACACTGGCCATTGCCTGTCTACCATTATACATTAAAATGTATTTTCCCAATCTACCACAGCCAACCTGCCTCTCATACTTTCATAATTTGCTTTGCTTAGATTTAAGGTCTTGTTTCAGATTGAACTATATCATATAGAATCATAGAATCGTGAAATTTTACAATACAGAAGGAGGCCCTTCAACCATTGGGTCTGTACCAGCTCCCATAGGAACTATCAGCTGGTCCTACTCTCCAGCCCTATCTCCACAGCTCTCTAACGTCATCAATTTCAAATATATATCCAGCTTTCTTTTGAAACCTCCTATGGAATCCACCTCCACCATTCTACTGAGCAGCACATTCCAAAATCTAACAACTCTAAGTAAAGAGATTTCTCCTCATCTTTTACGCCTAACTCTCTTGACGACAGTCTCAAAATTGTAACCCCTATGTACTAGCATAACTAGTGGAAAATTCTTTACCCTGTTAAAGTTGTTCATAATTTTGAACACCTCAATAAGGCCACTTAATCTTTTCAGTTCCAAGGAGAATAAGCCCAATTTCTCTAATCTTTTCTAATTTGAACTTTCTCCAGGGCTTTACCATCTTTCCTTAAGTAGGTGCCCAGGACTGAACACAATACTCAAAATTTGGCCTGCCTAATGATTTGTACAGATGCAGCATCAGTTCCTTACTTTTGTACCCTATGCCTCTATTTGTAAATACACAGGTTCTATACGCCTTTTTAACTTGCCTGGTCACCTTCAGAGAATCATGCACATGAATCCCATGGTCCCTCTGCTCGTGTACTCCCCTCAAAGTTGCACCAATGAACCTGTATTGTCTCTCCAAGTTTCTTCTATCAAAATGCATTACCTCACAGTACTCTGCATTGAAATTCATCTGGCAGGTTTCTGTCCATTTGGCCAACATGTCAATGTCCCTCTAAAGTTGCTCAGCATCATCCACGTAATGCACAATTCACCCTAGCTTAGTATCATTTGCAAATTTAGAGATTTTGCCCTCAAAGCTCATCTCCAAATCGTTCATTTAAATCAGAAAAAGCAAGGGTCCCAACAACAATCCCTGCAGAACACCACTTTCAATTTGTCTCCAAACTAGGAAATGCCCATCTATACTTACACTCTGTTGCCTACCTATTAGCCAACTTCTAATCCATGTTGCCGAGAACTCACCAATCTCAAACCTTTCTAATTTGCTAACCAACTTATCATATGGCACTGTATTAAATGCTTTCTGAAAGTCCAAATATTCAATATCATTTATAAACATAATAGAACATTATTTGTATTATAATAATATATTATAATAATATAAGAACATAATATTATAATAATTCTCCCCGAAAGTTTCTTTTAAAACAAGATGACAGATTAGTTCTTATTCATTGCATAGCACTATATCTAAAATGGCTTGTTCCTTAGCTTGTCCTTGCACTTGTTTCTCAGAAAACCGTCTAGTACACGTTTCGGGAAGTCATCCTCTACAGAATTGGAATTTCAGATTTCAGAATAACATTTATATTTAGATTGAAGTACAATGCTTTCACCTTGTTATGTGCTTCTCTAACTTCTTGATTTATTCGTTACCACTACAGTGTGGTGCCATAGGAACAGAGAAACAGGAATAGGAGATACATCCCATTATGTCTGCTCTACCATTTAATACACTCATAGTTAATCAAAAACAGTTCAATCCTTTTTAAGAGCTAGTAAGAACTGCAGATACTGGAGTCAGAGACAACACAGTGTGGAGCTGGAGGAACACAGCAGGCCAGGCAGCATCAGAGGAGCAGGAAAGTTGACATTTCGAATCAGGACCCTTCTTCAGAAAATGGGGAAGGATTCCCACTGGAAATATTAACTTTCCTGCTCCTCTAATGCTGCATGGCCTGCTGTGTTCCTCCAGCTCCACGCTGTGTTATCTCAATTCTTTTTAACTTGTACGATCCCAAAACCATTTACATTATTGATAATCAAACATTTAGCTTGGAGCTTACTAAAGAATACATTGGAAGTTCAGACAATATCTGTTAAAGATTCAGCAGCCATATCCAGCCAGAATCAAACCATCAGATCTACTTCTCAGTATGAATTTGAGTCAGACAGAAGTTTAGTGAGCCTACTTACAACTTTGTAAAAAGTCTGAGAAATGTAACCAGAAAGTGTAAGTTTAAGGATATAGTTGTTACATTGATAGATCATGGAATTTGGGGTTTGTACACCCTGAAGTAAAGTAAGTGCTAATCAAAAAAGTAAAGCTCACAATATCACAGGCTGTAGACACTACCAGAACATTTCAAGCTATGAACAGACAGGTGAAGATGTTGATTGCACCAACAAGCAGCCTTCATTTAAGCCAAGAGTAAAGCAGCATGGTTGATACAGTGAGACAGTAACACAGGAATATACACTAAACAGAAAGAAAGATCTGCAGTACATGGATGACTATATGAATTCCCAGATAGAAGGAAAAGTCACACATATCAGTGAATCTTCAGATTTTGTGAAAAAAACCAATACTGGGGAAAGATCTTTAGAACAAAAAGAAGATAGATGAATCATCAGAGCCACAGCAAAAGGGTGAACAGATGGAAAAATACCCAAAACATTCACATCCTAGAAAATGCTGGCAAGTTTAAGACATGATAGACTATAGAATGAGCCAGACAATTATATGAAATCTGCATTCCCAGATGAAAGAAATTCACTCAAGCGTTCAGATCAGGAAGAGAGTGAAAAATAATCTTACAACATTCGACCATAAGGTAAAAATTGATACCTGATGACAAAGTAATATTATCACACCCAGACAATGTCATTCCTGTAAGTTTGGAAGAAATTGGTTATTCAAGGAAACATTATAAAACTACGCAGTGCCGTGCAAACAGCATATTGAAACTGAGATTTGATAGCTAAGAAGTATTCAAATCAGAGAGACACATAAAGGAAAATATGCTAGCTTCATGTTCAACTTCACTGAAGAATCTGATCCTTCTGTATAGGGCTAAACAGTCATGAAAGCTTCAGATTATCTCAGTGTATCATGAGGGGAAGGAGGTGATATTGAGGGTTGAAGAGATTACACCTATTGGAAAGTGTTCAGTGACTGACCGCCTTGGCAAATGAAGAAAAAATGAAACTTATTGTCTGTCAAGCCAGCTTTCACTCTGATATCTGACTTGTCCAGTATTTTCATCAACTGAGATCATAATCACTGCCTTCCACATTCATTTACTGCCTTTCTACTTCACATTACCAACACTTGTTTTCCTGTTATCTGAATGCCTTCTCAGGGTCCCATCCCTCTGACACACTAATTTAATCATCCTCCAAAATATCAGCAATGTGGTAAAAAAGAGACTTCAATGTTAGAGTTTATTCCCTTGCATAAAACACTGGCATTTATAACAAAATCCCAAGCCATTGAAGCACGCCTCAGTTTTTTAAACCCAATTATTGTGGTGCTGTATGATTTCTGGATTTTCTGACAATTAAGTTCAGTGCGTGTAGTGGTGACTCACATAATGCAATATCGTCTCCATGTACTTATTTTGAAGGAATCCAGAGTTGGGAGCCAAAGAGAAAAAAGTGGGAGAATGAAATTAATTGACGCTTCGCTGGATGTGTTGCTGGGGTCTGTGAGATCCCATAGGGATATTCAGTTTCCTAGCAACAAGAGTTGCTGGTAAAGCCTAGAAATGGGGACTGGAGATGGTACAAGAGGTCATCAGAAGGCAGATGGTGCTATGCTCGTAGATATAATGTTGAAAGTAGTTCAATAACCCAAGCAGGGTAGAGTGTTCACCCAGTGACACACACACACACACACACACACACACACACACACACACACACACAAACCACAAATACGCATAACCAGATGATGGGAAAGGGCAGCAGTGAAAAATTTTCACTAACTCACATCAACAGGACGCAGATGTTGTACCTTGGGGTTTATTGGTAAACAGGATACTTCTGCAGTTACAGCAGCTGGGAATGAGTGATGTATTGGTAGACTCTGCATGCTTCCAGACAAATTGGAAGACTCTTGTCTCAAGCATGAGTCGCATGATGTTGTAGGCCTTGGCAATGATGTCTTTTTTCATTGAAAGGGTGCCTGTCTACCTGTATAGGACATGAAATGTAACAATCACACAAAGCACAGTGGCCTTCATAAATTGCTTGCACATTATGAATTCCACTGTAATGAGTGATGCCGTAGCCTTGAACACTCAGCAGTCCACTGACCTACAGCAAAGATTTCTCCACCTCATCATTGGCACTGAGCTGCTGAAGTGGAGCTTGAGAGGGATTATGTAAAAATGGCGCCACTGGGAGCATTGCTTAAAGTCCTTCCACTTCTCATCCATTGCCACATCTCCCTATAATCTCCGTATCCCACACAGTACCTTGTGCTTTTCTAGACCTTGGTTTCTAGGCAACTTGGGACTCAACCTCCTCCCTGCCTCCCCTCCCACCCCTCCCACCCCAAACATCACCACAACAGCCAACACACCACCACTGCCTTCTTCAGCCCTGACTGCTTGGATTGCCAGTAACAGTACCTCAACTATTAAGAATCTACTTCCTTTCATCCTGCATTTATTGGGCATACAGAGATAAATCAAAGCCCAAGACAGTCTATTGTGCAAAGAAAATAAAGTTAGCCTGAAGAAATTGAGAGAAGAGATGCTAAAACTCATCTGTGCAATTCACCACTGAACTGAATCGTCTAATGAAGGCAAGAAATGTGCTCTGCTGCCCAAACATGAGCAACAAGATGAAGGACCGCATCAGCTAGTGCAGTGCTTATGATGAGGACAAGGGGAAGCAAGCTAGAGAGCTCTGATGACACACAACCCCCCAGACAGACAATGGATGAAACTGGAAGTTGTGCTCTTCATACTCTCAGTAACTGATTATCTTGTCATAGTGGACTGCAATTATGAGTAGCAGGAGGTGGGCCATTTGACTTCAGTGACTACTGCTTAGACTGTTACGGTAGTCCTGACATTGTGATGAGTGACACTGGTTCTTAGTTCACGAGTGAAGAATTCAGTTGCTTCATGAAATATTTTGAAATTCAACATCACACATCAAATGGATAGACCAAGATGGCAGTGAAAAGCACGAAAAAATATGAAGATATTGAACAAATCTGACACATACATGCATATTTACAAGGCAATCCTCCAGTGAAGAAACTAATTCGGTACAGAGACTAATGTAATGCCATGCAGGAACCACTCTTCCAATAGCAAAAACGATACTGAAGCCAGGAGTAGTAAGAGATTTGAGTAAAAAAATCAAGGAGAAACAGCAGAAAACCAGATTTTATTTTGTCAAGACTGCTAAACCTTTACCAGATTTGTGTAGTGGAGAGCCAGTTAGCATGCAAACAGTCTCAACAAAACCCAGCCCAAGCGTCAACTTTGGACCTGCATGGAGAAATTATCATCTCAATTATGCACAGTGAAAGTGAATGACCAGAGATCCTGCCATAACCTCAGGCTCATACACCCAACTGCAGAAGCTGTTTCGCAACTGCAGATAGCTGACCTAGGAGAGATGAACACACCACCTATGCAGGATGTGCATTAACCATCAGATCCAGAGTTCCACAGAAATCCAACATTAAGAAAAGAATAACAATGGCTACCACAGTAACAACAAATGACTCAGGAATGACCCTCCCCGGCAAAACAGCTCAACCAGATGAACAGCCAATGACGGCAACTTGCATATGTTATGGGCCAGACCAAACCCCCTCAAAGTATACACTACAGTTAAAATACAGGCACAATAAAAAGAAAAGAAAAGAAATGACAACTATGACTCTATCAAAATGCTGAACAAAATAATATATTTAAGAGCTACTACTGATTAACTGTTCCATTATAGTAAAATCCAATAAACACAGTGTTGGCAAAGGCAAATTCAATAAAGTAGATTGTCTCCCATGCAATTCTAGCTGCAGGAAACTTTTAGCTGTAACAGGGAGAGGAATAAAAGCTTTCACATCCAGCCTCAAGACCCCAACAACTGGTGAAAGCTAAAACTAAAACTCCTGATTCTGTGGGAGCTTGACCCCAACTCTTCAGGCTGCTTCTATTTTCCCAACTTTAAAAAAAACCAAGGCCTCACAAGATGTTAACTTTATTGGCTTTCAGCCAACTGCTCTATACCTCTGTCTCAATCTTTCTTCATTAAAAAAAACAAAATACACCTCTTAAAGCCATATTATGTATACCATCAAAAAAAAAGCATGATTTAAGGACTATGTGTGCAATGCATATGCAGAGGATGATGGAAATAACGAACTGTTAAGTTCTGAGATCAGTAATATATATAGTTGGGAAATTTGATAACTAAAAATGTCCATGATTATGCATGAGAGATAGTAGGAACTGGAAGGGTCTAGGCCCAAAACATCAGCCTTCCTGCTCCTCTGATGCTGCTTGGCCTGCTATGTTCATCCAGCTCTACACCTAGTTATCTCATGATTATGCATGGCATTTTTTTCCTTTTTTTATATATAATGGGGAATATTTGGAATGAAATGCAATTATGTACAAACGTCTGTTCTAGACAGCCATTGTCATATGACTTCTACAATGAGGAACACACACTGTAGGCAGACATCTTAAGATTCACTTCAATAAAGTCTTAATATTAAATATACTGCTGCATTGTACTCAAAACAGTCACCTTTCCTTTGCATCTGTGGGTTGCCAGTTGTGAGATTCTGTACCTATTTTCCTCTTAGAAGGATCTGGAACGAAAATCATTGAGGGCAATAGTGACTTTGTTAATTCCTGACAAAAATGTGGTCATTGGTTTGAAGTAGGTCTTGTTCCAGCAGGCTGCATGTCTGTTAGCACCCGAAATAATACCCTGAACCCATGAAACACTGGTGTTCAAACATGTCGAAGAAGCTCATCCTCAATCTGCGTCCTGGTTATGGCCTCTTGTGAGCTGCATCTCTCTACAGATTCCCTCCCCTCTGTGAAGCTACATTTCTTTGGGGCAAAAATCTGTTGTAGGCGTTGTTCCAGCTGATGTTGCTGATAGTCATTTTTGTTGTCATCTGAGATCCAAAGTAGCACAGGTTAAATAGCGTCCATGTAGTTTATGAAGTATAAGAGCCCCACAGTGAAGGTTTAAAATTCCCAAGTGTAATTGACAATTCCAACCTGAACTAAACCTCCGAATGTAAAGCATCAGCACAAGAATTGTGAATAAAATCTTTCACTCAACCAACTGACAAAGCACCCATAAATACTCAATATTTGATTAAAATGTTTGCTCACTAGGGCTTCAACCCCCCTCAATTGCCATCATCTTCTCACATTTCTTTCCCTGCCAAGTTCCAAGGAGGCTCTGTAAACATGGAAACAAAGTTACACTACAAAACTCATATTAATATTACCATAACTGGCCAATTGACATATTGAAATTAACAATTAACACTGTGTTTATGGGATTTTACTATAATGGAACAGTTAATCAGTAGTAGCTCATAAAAAAAATTTGTTAAGCATTTTGATAGAATTATAGTTGTCAATTCTTTTCTTTTCTTTTTATTGTGCTTGTATTTTAACTGTAGTGTATACTTTGAGGGGGTTTAGTCTGGTCCATAATTTCAATAACAGACACGTTTCAACAGCAGACACATTGCTGCAGATTTCACAAGAATTGATTATCTTTGACTGGATTTACATCCTGTCACCCACCACTGATCACCTATGTTAAAATTCACTGTCAACTTGTCCTCAGTTCCTGGATTTTTATAGTTGTCGAGTAAGTTTCAGATGGTCTGAAATATTTGTAAGAACAATTGCATGTTGAATTACTTCCTGCAAAATAATGTTAGTCATGTACTCAAAGGATTAGCAAAGAAACATAGTCTCTGTCTCCACTGTGTCAGTGTTCTCAGGCAAGTCTGTGTGGAGTCCATGTTCTATTAGCAATGGGGTAATTAGATACAGAAAAAGGTAGCTTTCAAATTATGAAGAGACACCTGCTATTGTTCACTTGAGGACACTACGCTGAGGGGTATATGACGCATTTTGCAGAACATCCATAGAAAATGAAACAGATGGGCTGGGAGAACACCAAGTTCCTCAATCAAATAATTTTGTACTATTTAAAAATTATCTACAGGAGCCAAAACTGGATTTAAGAAAGTAAATTCAGACCATTCAAATACTGCCAGTCATAATCCAAGGTTCATATTTATATAAAGACAATTATCTTTAACCCCAACTTTATCAGAAAATGCCACAGAGTATTTTTAATTGTATCATTCCCATTCATATTCCCTGAGATCACACAGGATATGGCGCTGTAGCAATTATCCCTCCAAAGGCATTTTTAATGTTGCTATCATTTTGGTACCACTACACTTGCAACAGACAGATGCTCTAATGTCATCCTAGCAAACACTGAAACTATTAGATGCCCTGTTAGGGTCTATTTATTAGCGTCTATAATGTCTATTGTACCTGATAAGACAGTTGATATTGGCAGATTTGTTTCTCTGTGAAGAGAAATATAAAAGGTTTTGTGAGTTATGCAATTTCAAATAATAACACAATATCAGTTTCCTCTATTAAACCAGCGTAAATTTGCATTTCTATATCATAGTTGTTTGAAATTGGAAATTAGTGCAATGTTTTCTTAAAAACACAGGCACACAAAATTTGCAGTGTTTTCACTCATCTGAAACTGGTGAGAGAATAATTTTCACCTTTTTTTTCACAACACTGTCCAAATTTCAGAGATGAGAACATGATAATAAGGCAGTTGTCCTTACCAGATGCAGTGTAACAGAGATGCCTGACCGTATGAGTATCATTAGCAACTCCTAGGAGTTTGAATGAACACAAACCTGGTGAAAATTGCTAACATTTATTACATTCAAACCATCAGCATATGCATCGTAGATCAGGGCTTCACTAGTGCCTCTTTCATCAGACCACAGTCCCATGTGGTCTAGCAACATCATGACTTGATCCTTACACACGTGTTTAGTAGCTCTTGTTAAAGTAAGATAGAAACATAGAATACAGGAGCAGGAATACACCATTCAAATCCTCAAGCTTGTTCTGCTATTTATTATGATTGTGGCTGATCATTGAGGTTAATACCCCAATCCCTCAAATTCCTTGATCCCTTTGGCCACAAGAGGTACACCTACCTTCTTCTTGAAGACACATGTTTTGACTTCAACCACTTTCTGTGGCAGTGAATTCCACAGGCTCATAACTCTCTGGGTGAAGAAATTTCTTTTTATCTCAGTCCTAAAAGGTTTACCCCTTATCCTTAAACTATGACCCCTGGTTCTGGACTCTCCCATCATCAGGGCTTCTTTCTTGCATCTAACCTGACTTGTCCTGTTAGAATTTTATAGATTTCTATGAGATCCCCATCAATCTTCTAAACTCCATTTAATACAGCCCTAAACAATTCAATCTCTCCTCACACATCAACCCTGCCAGCCCAAAAATCCCTCTCCACCTATCCTCTCCTCTATCCATCCTCTATCCGCCTCCCCCTCTCTCCCTATTTATTTCAGAACCCTCTTCCCCTCCCCCATTTCTGATGAAGGGTTTAGGCCCGAAACGTCAAGTTTTCCTGCTCCTATGATGCTGCTTGACCTGCTGTGTTCATCCAGCCCCATGCTTGTTATCTCGGATTCTCCAGCATCTGCAGTACCTTTTATCTCTGATACAATTTTAACCCCAGCCCAAAAATCAATTTGGTGAAATTTCACTAGACTCCTTCTATAGCAGTAACATCCTTCCGCAAATAAACACTTCCCTTTATTATTGACCCATCCCCCTCAGTTAGTCTTCACGAAGTTAATGTTCAAAAGATCTCTCTTGTGGTTACCTGCGTCACAAACTAAATTATGTTTTGAAAGTAGCCAATTTAACCACAATTTCTCAAATTAACAAATGGGTACGATTATTAGTTACTACCCATAAGAAGAAATAATAATGCCATACATATACAAACATGAATTAGAAATTAAAATTTGTTCAGAAAAAGGATAATGGTTAAAATATATACTGACCAATCCTATGGATCATTCATGATGAGTGTATGGTGGAGTGTTAATAGTTGAACAGTTGAATTCAGGGTTTTTGGAATTGTTTGTTACTCCAACTTCTTTTGACCCATTTCCTTTTGACTGGCTTACTGGTTAGCTGGTTTCTAGCACTTTTGTCAGGCTTTTTTCATCTGCAGTGCAGGAGTGACTAATGGTTAATTCTTTGATTATTACCTTCAAAGGACACTGGTGCTTGAACGCTGACTAGAACTCACAAGAGCCTTAGCTCACTAGCACACCTTATTCCAGCAGCACATGCAGACTAGGGTTGATCTGAAATTTAATCCCTGTTTTTGTATACTCTCGAAAGGTAAAACATGACATTTGTCTCGTGCCCAGACTGTTGACTTTTCTCCCATCATGTTTACTGTCTGAGGTAGATAACAGGAGACTACGGTTTAGAATGTAATGTATAAACCCATCTCTGTTTTATTCCCTTTGAAGCTTCCTTGACACCTCCTCAGGTGTGACATTCTAGGATCTCCTTCTCCAAACAGCTACGTAAATTACATTCCCAGTTTTTTGGGTTTTTTTTCCTTATTCATTCAGAGGATGAGGGCATCACTGGCTAGGCAGAATTTATTGCCCATCTCTAGTTATCTTATGGCTTTACATGTATTAATGATATTTTTTAATATACTTTATTAAATTTACTTTACTTACTTGCAAAAGGCTCACTAAACAGCTAGCTTCCTTCTCTGTAGTGGAGGAGGAACTAATTCCAATCATCTTCTTTTGTCTTTGACTACACATTGTAGGATCCTCAATTCACCCAATCTTCCAGATTGTACTGGCTGCCTATCACTTCACCTGGCCCTCTAGGTAATGCTGACTGCCTATCTTGGATCCCTTTTCTCTCTGGGTAGGGCTCACTGCCCTTACAGGGTCCTCACTTACCTGCTTTTTCACTGGCAATTGCTGTAGAAATCTGCCTGCCTGCCATGGAACCCATTACAGAGTAGCTTCATTGACTGGCAGACCATATCAGATAACACATCCTATTGACTATTCACAGCTGGTAGCATGCCACTCGTGCTCAACCAGCTTGTGCTTGCAAACTACAGAGAGTACATTAGATGGGATTCTGCTATTGAAAGTTATTTATTCAATAATCCAGCTGGGTCCACATCTGCACGTGTTAGGAGCTACATTTATAAATACCCACGACCCTGTTTTGTACAGGCAAAAGAAATTTGGGCATAAATTGCACCTTTTTGAAATAAAGGGAATATGGAGATAGCCAAACTCTGCTACATTCCTTCGCAATACACTGACTATGCAATACACTGACCATGCAATACACTATGCAAATCAGAACCTACCTGCCTGGTCTGAGTATTAAGATTGACAGTTGACGGTGGAGGGAGTGCTGCCTGAAGCTGCCCAGCAATAACAGCAAGGATTGCCTGGGGAATCAGGGGTTGGACTTGGCAACAGGGATGTTGGTGGTATTCTTGGGTGGGGTAGATTGGGTGTTGGGTGAGGATGTTGTTTACCCAGGGGGTTATCAGCTCAGCAAGTGGTCTGCACTGTGTGCATTTGGGTGCCTGTGAGTTAAGCTTGGGGTCTTCTGGTTACTTACCTTGTGTTTAATAATGTAACTCTTCCTGATTAACTATTGTACTAAATTTTGTTGGATGAAATGCAAATTTGCTATTTTACTGGAATCAAAATCCTGGAACTCCATCCCCAACAGTACTGTGAGTGTATCAGCCAAGTGGACTGTGATGGTCCAAAAAGGCAGCTCAATACCACCTTCTCAATAGCAACTAGGGATGAGCAACAAATGCTGCTCCCACCAGCAATGCCCACATCTTCTGAAAGAATAAAACTGAATTTTGAAAGGGGTGTATGAAAGTAGTGATCTGGGAGTGTTGAAACTGGCAAAACAAGTTAAGGAGTGGTTAATAATGGATATGGGACCTAAGGCTTTATAAATGGAGGTATTGATTGTAAAAGTCAGGAAGTTTGTTAAAAGTATATAAAACACTAATTTGACTCCAGCTGGAGTATTGTGTACAGTTCTGGTCATTACACTGTAGGAAGGATGTATATTCTTTGGAAAGAGTGCACAAGAGAGGAATGGCTCCAAGATGAAGGATTACATTTGTGTGAATAGACCAGAGAAGTTGGGAGTGTTCTGCTTAGAGTAGAGGAAGCCAACAGGAAATTTGATTGAAGTGTTCAGAATCATAAAGAGTTTGATGTATTTAATAAAGAGAAACTACCAAAATGACTGAAATGCTGACAACCAGAGGATACATTACCAACATCTCTGAGTTTCTCAGTCACTGTGAGCCCACCACACATTCCTTCCCTACCTCTTCATAAATTGTTATTCATTAATATTAGTGATACTAAAAGTCTAAAACAGCAAAGTGTCAAAAAAGAAATATATATATGCAGGTTGGGAATCCTCCAGCATCTGCAGTACCTATTATCTCTTTCTCAGGACCAGCTGTTTTTTTGCATAAATGATATTTTTAGTTTTCAGGTCTGAATACATATAGGTCCATTTGATTCTGTTGAGGTCTGTTCGAGTCCTTTGAGATGAAGAATTTGTTTGGCCTGGACAGATCCAAACAGGCCTATAGGCACGTGCATTCGGGCCTCTGAGGGAAAAAAAAATGTTTTTAGGTCCATTCAGGTCTGTTTGAGTCAAGTGAAGTCTTCTACCAAAGGACCTGAACTCAGCAGGTCTACAGGTTTGTTTGAGCCCAGTCAGATATGCTTTCAAAAAGACCTTCGGTTTAATTTTTTTGATTTTTGGACATGTGGATAAAGGATACCTGAGCTGTATTTATGGGGAGACTCTATTGGGTTAAATTTGACAATGAAAGGTACACTTGGTTAAGAACTGAGACAGGTTCCTGCACCACTCTGCCTCCAGCCCCTTTACCATTCTGATAGTCACACCTTCCCTGTCCCTGACTAACAATCTCTATCTAACATAAAAGATGGAAATGCCTGCCTGAACAAATGTCCATGTAACTCTCACCATCTCTGGTGTACGATCGTGGCTGCACCTCAGACTTCAGTTCATCCTATGTTGTCTAGGATTGAACTGGTCTCTATAGACTTGAAAATGATAACAATGTGGTATGCATCCTTCACTATCATCTCAATCTAACCTTATTTAATATCTCTCATTAAAATGTTCAATAATTCATTTGGTTTATTTGGAGCTAGTTAACTTAAACAAAATTTGCTCTTCCTCCACACCTGTCCCCCCAGCTCCATATCAAATACATACTTTCAACTTCCCACTCGGCTAACAATGCGCTCCATTCACATTGCTGTTTTGGCTGTAGCAGTCCGTTCCACATTTATACACCTTCTGAACAATATCCAAATTACAATTCCTCAGTCAGCTTCCGGCTATCCCCTTACTGTTGGTTGACTTTTAACTCGCTAAGTGCAGGCTTTAAACTTGTAAGTTAAACTATAAATGCTGAGAATAAGGAGTTTACTACATTAGAATTTGTGCAAAAGCAGGACCCTTTTCAGGCTGCAAACCTAACCTCTCAATTAGCAAGCTTCTGATTGTTTTTTACCAGAGCATGCCTCTTCCTGATATCACAGGTGCCAGTCAATTTATTCACTCCACTCAATATCAAGAAATCAGAAAACCTCAGAACCATAGAAAACTTAATGCACAGAAAGAGGCCGTATAGCCTATTGTGTTTGTACCTTTTTAAATGAATTAAGGGTTTCTATCTCAACCACTGAATCAGGCAGCAAATCCCTGACACCCAGCACCATGGACACTACATAGTTATGGGCCCTAGCAATCCTGGCAGTAGTACTGACATTTTCTGTTCTAGATGAACTAGGCCCCAAGCCAAGCTGTTCCAGTGCAACTATAATATTGACATCTACCTGATAATGTGGAGAATTGTTCAAGTGTGTCCTATCCACGAATAGCCGGACAAATTCAATCCAACCATTTAACACTGCCTCAGCTTCCTCTTGATTATTAGCAAAATGATGGTGCTATGGTTTAGCGCTTACACAGCAATAAGAATCTCTCTCATTCTCAGTTTAGGCTCCACCACAGCTGTTCAATTCCTAGGTTCAAAGGAGCCATGATCCAAATGTGGACAAAAGAGTTGAACTCAAGAGGGGATGTGAAAATCACTGCCCTTGACATCACGGCAGCATTTGACTGAGTACGACATCAAGGAGTCCTAGGCAAACTGAAATCAATGGAAATCATGGGATAAATATGCCACTGGATGGAGTCATACCTAGCACAATTGTTGATGGATGTCGTTGTTAGAAATCAGCCACGTTGGTCCCAGGAAGTCTCTGCAGAAGTTCATCAGGGTAGTGTCCTGGCCTCAAACACCTTCAGCTGCTTCATCAATGACCTTTCCTCCCACATAAGGTCAGAAGAGGTGATGTTCACTGATGATTGTGAAATGTTCAGCACCTTTTGCAACCCCTCACATACTGAAGCAGTCCATATTCACATGCAAGATGTTAAATTAATTCAAATTTGTGCTGATGAATGGCAAGTCAAAGTTGCACCACTAAAAGAGTTAAAAAAAGTTTATAATTCAGCCACGTTAAATAAAGAAGACTCATAAAGATCACTGCTAAATAAGATGTGATGTCAGCTTATTATTAAACCTTTCCTTTCATATTGAGCACAATTTTTATCTTGATCTTAAACAAACATATTAATACCTTCAGAATAAAGAAAGCAATCAACTATTCCTTGTATGAAATCAAGTAACTGTTATCAATTAATGGGTTTTGTGTTTGAATGGGTTTCAGTACACGCTCGCTTTCAAGTTTTAGTGAACTTTTTACATGCCACAGGTGACGTAGTCAGATAAAGCCCAAAGGATCCCAATGTTTTCCAAGAGGAAGTCATTTTTGCAGTTGCGTTTGCATTTATGAATGCATGATTTCTAGCAAGGAACTTAATGCTGAATGAGAGGAAGTCATATTTGATTCTTGGTCGCCACACATGGAGATTTCCATCTCAGCATAGCCCAAAGGGAGTAGGAGAAAATTTTACAGGAATGATTAGGCACTGTAGCCTCATTATTGGTATGGAGACAGAATGTGGTGATGGATACACAACTATAGGCAATGGAAGTGTAAAGTCACGGGAAGGTAAAAATGTCCAACGACAACAGGGATATTTCAATATTTTATTTGCGGTCTTCACCTCTTGTAAATATATGGCCACAACAGGAACATACGTGACATGAATTCACCTTGTCCATTCTAACTTTGTTCAGTAACCAAATGGACAGCTACCTTGAAAATTGCAGTAGGCTTTTTGACACTGCTTAGGAATGGTTTAGCGGATTTTAAGTATATGCCTAACTCTTCTTTTTTTGCCTTGATTTCAGAGGTGATGTTTTGAGGCTGATTTAACAAAAGCAGTGGCAAACAGGCTAACTCTTAAGAATTGGAATTTAGATCAATCTCTTTAAGTTCTTTGTGAAAAAAAATGCCTGCAAGAAGTGTGAAATTTTATTTCTCTTCCCCCACGCTGTGCATAATGGAGTCAGATCGACTAACTGAAATACTGCCATGTTGGAGGCTTAAAAATCCGACATGTGTTTTATATGTCCTCACTGATATTTATCCATCAACTAATAAAAAATGTCTTGTGTATTAAAATAGAAGTATTAATGGAGAAAAAGTGTCTGCAGGAGCTTCGCAGAAATAATTATCAACTAAAATTTGACATCAAAGCCGTACAAGAAGATATTAAAGCAGGTGGCCCTGAGCTTTGTCAAAGGTCACCACAATTTATGGAGAGAATCTAATGTTTAGGACCTCAGCAGCTGAAGGCATGGCCACCAATGATGACGTCAAATCCTATTTAAAACTGATTCTTTTATAAGTCCTCTTCACTTTACCCGATCGAATTATAAGCTTTCTTTTACCTGTTGTATGGTGCAATTGTTACTTGCCATTCATCTTATCTCATTAAAGTAATTAAGTCGTTAACTAAGTAGAAATGGCTAGACAGCTGATATGTTGTAGCTGTATGATGTAGATGATCCCATTGCGAATGATGGTGACCACATCTGCAGCAAGTGTTGGTTGCTCAAGGAACTTCAGCTCA
>JAHRHZ010000012.1:34459681-34502584 GCA_024137785.1 Ginglymostoma cirratum | reverse complement strand
GTTAAGCTGCTGGTTTCCCATGAACACAGCTCATTTTGAAAGATCTCTTACTGTTCATTATGCAGGACCAACAGTTTTATTGGAATAAAAAACACTTCAGGCCATTTATCTTTCCATCTGGATGGAACGCTTCTTATTTAACACTGCTATAAAATATTTCTATGGCATTAAGCAACATCACCAACACAATGCAAATTGACTTTTTGAAGAGTATTTGGAAAGATATTTAACACTTTTATTTGAGTCACAAGAAAACACTGGATTCAATAGACACAGTTTCCTTGATTACAGTTATTAACAGTTTCATCAGGTGCAATTATTCACTATTATTAATTTTTAAAAGTTATAAATAATTCCCTTTCTTAGTGAGCATCCTTTTGAAAGTAAAGGATGAATGGTTTACAGTTTTAGAGTTGCAATTAATTTGCCACTAATTTTGTCATTTGATGTTTATTTGACCATTTTGTTTTAGTACTTTTGATTATGGTCATTTGAAATATATTCTTTATGTGTTTTGACTAATTATGCTTGAAATATGGTCAATTTGAAATACATTTCCACATATAAAATTCCATTCAGCTCGAGCAACTACTGCAGGATTTGGCATATTTGATTCTGAACAATTTTATCTTCCATAAATGTTGACATGGGCTTCCACACATCACACTCTGTTCCAAGAGTGAAAACTTAGCATACATTCTGTTTGCCTTTCTAACGTTCTTATTGAATTTCTGTCATTGACATTCCTTCAGTATCGAAAGCAGAGAGCCTAGTATCTCCATTTATTTGACAAGTGACTTTGTTGTTTGTCTGATTTAATTGTTTAGAATTGATTACTCAGGTAACAGAATTCATTGTACATAAATAGAGTTATGTTCCTGATTTACTATTTAAGACCATAAGACATAGGAGCAGAAATTAGGCCATTCAGCCCATCAAGTTTACTCTGCCATTCAATCATGGCTGATAAGTTTCTCAACCCCATTCTCCCATTTTCTCCCCATAATCCTTGATCCCCTTGACAATCAAGAACCTATCTATCGCTGTCTTAAATGTACCCAATGACTGGGCCTCCACAGACTTCTGAGGCAGTGAATTCCATAGATTCACCACTCTCTGGCTGAAGACGTTTCTCCTTATCTCCATTCTAAAAGGTCTTCTCTTTACTCTAGGCTGTGCCCTTGGGTCCTAGTCTCTACTACCAATGGAAACATCTTTCCAACATCCACTCTGTCCAGGCCATTCAGTATTCTTTAAGTTCCAATTTGACGTCCCTCATCCTTCTAAACCCCATCGAGTATAGACCCAGAGTCCTCAAATGTTCCTCATATGTTAAGCTTTTCATTCCTGGGACCATTCTTGTGAACCTCCTCTGAACCTGCTCCAGGGCCAGTACATCTTTCCTGAGATATGGGGCCCAAAACTGAACACATTACTCCAAATGTGGCCTGACGAGAGCCTTATAGAGCCTCAGTAGTACATTCCTGCTTTTATATTCAAGTCCACTCAAAATAAACACCAAAGTTACATTTGCCTTCCTAACTACTGACTCAACCTGCAAGTTTACCTTGAGAAAATCCTGGACTAGAGGTCCCAGGTCTCTTTGTACTTGCGACTTCTGAATTTTCTCGCCATTTGAAAATAGTCCATGCTTTTGTTCTTCTTACCAAAGGGCATAACCTCACACTTTCCCACATTGTACTCCACCTGCCACTTCTTTGGCCACTCTCCTAACCTGTCCAAATCCTTCTGCAGCTTTGCAGCATCCTCAATAATACCTGTCCCTCCACCTATCTTTGTATCGTTTGCAAACTTAGCCAGAATGCCCTCAGTTCCTTCATCTAGAACATTAATGCATAAAGTGAAAAGTTGTGGTCTCGATACTGACCCTTATAGAACACCAATTGTCAGTGGCTGCCACCCTGAGAAAGACCTTTTTATCCCCACTCTCTTCTTTCTGCCAGACAGCCAATCTTCTATCCATGCTAGCACCTTGCCTCTAACACCATGGGCCATTATCGTACTCAACAGCCTCCTGTGTGGCACCTTGTCAAAGGCCTTCTGGAAGTCCAGGTAGATAACATCCATTGGCTTTCCTTGGTCTAACCTGCTTGTTGCTTCCTCAAAGAACTCTAGCAGATTTGTCAGGCATGACCTCCCCCTGATGAAGTCATGCTGACTTTGCCCTATTTTACCATGCACTTCCAAGTATTCAGAAATCTCATCCTTCACAATGGACTCTAAAATCTTACCCACGACTGAGGTTAGACTAATCGGCCTGTAATTTTCCATCTTTTGCCTTACTCCCTTTTTAAACAAGGGTGTCACGTTAGTGATTTTCCAGTCCTTTGTGACCCTCCCTGACTCTAGCGATTCCTGAAAGATCACCACTTACCCCTCCACTATCTCTTCAGCTATTTCCTTAAAAGCTCTGGGGCGTAGTCCATATAGTCCTGATTATTTATCCATCTTCAGGCCATTCAATTTTTCTAGCACCTTCTCCTTGGTGATGGCCACCATGCTCAGCTCTGTCCCCTGGCTCTCAAATTTTTGGGATAATACTCGGGCCTTCCACTGTGAAGACTAACGCAGACTAATTATTCAGTTCCTCAGCCATTTCTTTGTTCCCTCTACTATCTCTCCACCATCATTTTCCAGTGGTCCAATGTTCACTTTTGCCTCTCTTTTGCCCGTTATATATCTAAAAGTACTCTTACAGTCCTCCTTTATATGACTGGATAGCTTACCCTCATATTTAATCTTCTCCCTCCTTTTTCATTTTCTGTTGCCCTCTTTTGGTTTTTGTAAGCTTCCCAATCCTCTGGTGTCTCACTGCCCTCTACCACATTATATGATTTCTCTTTTGCTTTTCCTATCTTTTGCTATCCCTGACTTCCCTAGTCAGCTGTGGTTGCCTCATGGTCCTTGTACTATGCTTCTTTTTCCTAGGGATGAATTTTTGCTGTGTCTCCTGAATTACTCCAATAAACCCCTGCCATTGCTGTTCTACTGACTTTCCTGCTAGGCTCCTCTCCCAGTCAATTCTGCCCCGCTCCTCCCTCATGCCTCTGTAGTTGCCTTTATTCAGCTCTAATACCGTTACCTCTGATTCTATCTTCTCCCTCTTGAATTGCAGAGTAAATTCAATCATAATATGATCACTGCCTCCTAAGGGTTCTTTCACCTTAAGCTCCCTTGTCAAATCTGCCTCATTGCACAACACTAAATCCAGTATTGCCTGTTCCCTAGTGGGCTCCTCCACCACAAGCTGCTCCAAAAAGCCATCTCATAGACATTCCACAAATCCCTTTGCTTGCAATCCACTACCAACCTGTCACATCAGTGTATCTGCTGCCAATCAAGGTCACGCTGTTCCACGTCTGAGATCCAATCTAAGTCGGTCAAAGTGGCCCTCACCCTGATATGATCCAGAAAACCTCTCAGCCAAAGTATCACCGACAAACCCTTTCTCACTCATAGTCTGAAAGCAGTTGTGAGTACTGACTATTTCTTGCAATAGTTCCATGAATTTTGTACCTGAACCCCTAGGTCTCTTTGCTGTTTGGAAGTTGCGTCTCAGGTAGACAAGTTAAAAAGGTGTTTAGCATGCTTACCTTCAATGTTCACACCATTGAGAAGAGGAATTGACACATCATGTTGAGGTTCTGCATGACTTTGGTGAGACTATTTTTGGAGTAGTGTGTACTATAGGAAGGATTTTATTAAACTGGAGAGAGTTTAGAAAAAATTTCCCAGGATGTTGCCGGGAATGGAGGACTTGAGTTACAAGGACAGGCTGGGACTTATTTCAGTGAAGTATAGGAGGTTGAGAGGCAAATGTTATAGCCGTTTATAAAATCATGAGGGGCATAGATAAGGTGAATAGCAAAGGTCTTTTCCCCAGGGTAGGGGACCTTTAAACAAGGGAGCATATTTTTAAGGTAGAATAGAAAGATTTAAAAGGGATATGGGCCAAATGCAGAAATGTGGGACTAGCTCAGCTTGGGGAAACCTGGTCGGCATGGACAAGTTGGACCAAAGGGTCTATTTCTATGCTATATGACTTTAAGCCCTTAGTCTAAACATGACTTTTCCAGTCCACCTGCATTTTGAAATTTCCCATGATCACTGTAACTTTGCCTTTCTTACACACCTTTTTTATCTACTGGCGTATCTTGTGCCTCAGCCCCTGATTACTGTTTGGAGGCCTATACATAATTCCAACTCTGGTTTTTTCATTTCTGCAGTGCCTCAACTCTACCCGCACAGATTCTACACCATCTGACCCCACTTCGTTTCTTACTATTTTAATTTCATTTCTTACTAATAAGGCACCCCACCCCCTCTGCCCACCTGCCTATCTTTTTGATAAAATGTATACCCTCGGATATTTATGAGGGAGAATCTTATAGAAACATATAAAATTATGAAGGGAATAGACAAGATAGAAACAAGGAGGTTGTTTCCACTGGTGGATGAAACTAGAACTAGCGGGCATAGCCTCAAAATAAAGGGAACAGATTTAGGACTGAGTTGAGGAGGAATATCTTCACCCAAAGGATTATAAATCTATGGAATTCCGAGCCCAGTGAAGCAGTTGAGGATACCTTGTTGAATGTTTTTAAGGCAAAGATAGATAGATTGTTGCACAGTGAAGGAATTAACGGTTTTGGTGAGCAGATGAATAAGTGGAGATAAGTCTATGAAAAGATCAGCCATGATCTTATTGAATGGCAGAGCAGGATCGAGGGTCCAGATGGTCTACTGCTGCTCCTATTTCTTATGTTCTTGAGTTCATCTTTCTCATGTAACCTTTTAAACAAACAATTTGCATTAAATGACACATTTACGAAGTATTATGAAACATTTAAAGCACAGAGGCCGACCATCTAGACTTACAATCTGCCATTTACTTTCCAACAGTGTCTTTTCCGATCTTTCTTCCCCTATCAATCTAACCCTCCAATCCTTTCTTCCTCCTCTACATATCTAGGGTATCTTTTTTAAGTTTCTCTGTTTTTCATCTCAATTACTCTGATTCATTTTTGAAACATTCTTGTTTCTTGAATATCTGTTGGATTTTTAGTTAATATCTTATATAAAAGACTCTTAGTTCTGATTGCATCCATATACGGTTTTGAAATCCCCCACCATAGCGAAAAGGCGCCCGCCGTTCACCTCATCTATACCCTTCATGACTTTATAAACTTCTGTAAAGTCACCCCTCAATGTCCTAGGCTCCAGCGAATAAGCCCCAGCCACTTTATGATTTCAAAACCGTATATGGATGCAATCAGAACTAAGAGTCTTTTATATAAGATATTAACTAAAAATCCAACAGATATTCAAGAAACAAGAATGTTTCAAAAATGAATCAGAGTAATTGAGATGAAAAACAGAGAAACTTAAAAAAGATACCCTAGATATGTAGAGGAGGAAGAAAGGATTGGAGGGTTAGATTGATAGGGGAAGAAAGATCGGAAAAGACACTGTTGGAAAGTAAATGGCAGATTGTAAGTCTAGATGGTCGGCCTCTGTGCTTTAAATGTTTCATAATACTTCGTAAATGTGTCATTTAATGCAAATTGTTTGTTTAAAAGGTTACATGAGAAAGATGAACTCAAGAACATAAGAAATAGGAGCAGCAGTAGACCATCTGGACCCTCGATCCTGCTCTGCCATTCAATAAGATCATGGCTGATCTTTTCATAGACTTATCTCCACTTATTCATCTGCTCACCAAAACCGTTAATTCCTTCACTGTGCAACAATCTATCTATCTTTGCCTTAAAAACATTCAACAAGGTATCCTCAACTGCTTCACTGGGCTCGGAATTCCATAGATTTATAATCCTTTGGGTGAAGATATTCCTCCTCAACTCAGTCCTAAATCTGTTCCCTTTATTTTGAGGCTATGCCCGCTAGTTCTAGTTTCATCCACCAGTGGAAACAACCTCCTTGTTTCTATCTTGTCTATTCCCTTCATAATTTTATATGTTTCTATAAGATTCTCCCTCATTCTTCCAAATTTCAATGAGTATGGCCCCACTCTAAGCAATCTCTCCTTATAAGCCAATACTCTCAACTCCAAAATCAACCTAGCAAACCTCCTGTTCACCCTTTCCATTGCCAATATGCCCTTTCTCAAGTAAGGAGACCAAAACTGTACACAGTGCTCCAGGTGTAGCCTCACCAACACCCTGTACAACTGCAGCATGAACTCCCTGTTTTTTTAAACTTTTATTCCTTTAGCAGTGAAGGATAATATTGCATTTGCCTTCTTAATTACCTGCTGCACCTGCGAACCAACATTTTGTAATAAAAGCACGAGGACACCTAGGTCCCTCTGCACAGCAACATGCTGAAATTTTGTTACCATTTAAATAATTGTCCATTTTGCTGCTATTCCAACCAAAATAGATGACCTCATACTTACCAACATTTTACCCTATTTGCCAGACCCTTGAAAACTCACTTAACCTATCTATAGCTCACTGCAGACTTCCAGTGTCCTCTGTACACTTTTCTCTACTACTAATCTTAGTGTCGTTTGTGAACTTTGACAGTTTACACTTGGTCAGCAACTCCAAATCCCCACTACAGACATTAAGCTAAATGGTCTATAATTACCTGCCTTTTGTCTACCTCCTTTTTTAAACTGTGGCATCACATTTGCTGTTTTTCAATCTACCAGAACTGTCCCAGAGTCCAGCAAATTTTGGTAAATTACCACAAGCACATTTTCTATTTCCCCCACCATCTCTTAAGGAATAGGAATACTCAAGGGCTTGTCTAGGATAGAGGAAAATGAGCTTAGGCTATGTGGATCATGTGAAGAATAATGCCAGTAGAGACTTAATTGTGTCTCTTTTATGTTGGACTGTTGTGATGCTCAAACCACTGTTAGGACTGTTTCTCATTTACATTAAACCATTGATCAGCAACTCACTGCTCAGCAGATTAGAAACCTAATGCCTTCAATGCTAAGCCAAACACTACAATTTATTCATGGGACTCCAACAATCTTGGAGGTAGATTTGGTGATATTTAGAGACAGGACAGAAAAAGGCCAGCAGCATGTTCTTTATTAGAAAGCCTAAACATGTGAATTAAGGATAGGAGATGGCATTCAGGTCCTCAAGCTTGCTCTGCTAGTTAATAGCTGATCTGCTTGTTGCCTCTATTTCCTGTCTCACTCTTATACACCACATTATATTGCATCTGCCAAGTTTTTGACGATTTATTCAATCTGTCTATATCCCTCTGAAGACTCTTTTTGTTATCCTCACAATTTGCCTTCCAAACTATTTTTGTGTTATTTGCAAACTGCTCTGCCTAAGACTGCAAGAAATTACAGAGAGTTGTGAACATAGCCCAGTCCATCATGAAAACCAGCCTTTCATTGAGGTGACTCTGTCTATACAACCTGCTGCCTTGGGAAAGCAGCCAACACAATCAAAGACCCCCTCCCACCCCAGTTATACTCTCTTCCACTCTCTTCCATCAGGCAGAAAATACAAAAGTTTGAAAACATGTACCAACAGATTTAAGAACAGCTTCTTCCCCAGGGTTATCAACTAATGAACTGATCTCACATATATTAGAGTTGATCTTTCTCTGCACCTTCTCTGTAGTTCTAATACTATATTATGCATTCTGTTTTACTACCCTAACGCACTTATGTTAGCATGCAAAACAGTACTTTTCACTGTATCTCAGTACATGTGACAATAATAAATCAAATTTTCCTACTTCTATGATGCTGCTTGGCCTGCTGTGTTCATCCAGCTCCACACCTTGTTATCTCGGATTCTCCAGCACCTGCAGTACCTTTTACCTCAAATCAAATCAAACTTGGTTATCGTGCACTAACTTTCCTCAGTCATTAATATATATAGTAAATATTGTAGCCCTAGCAATTGTATCCCAGGAATCAGATAAGTGCAACTTCTCTGCGCTGCTTCAAATGCAAAGACATCATTTTTTTCAAACAAGAAGACCAAAACTATACACACTACTCTAGATGTCCCTAATGCCCTGTACAAATGTAGCAAAATTTTCTTACTTTTATATTCCATTTCCGTTGCACTAAATAATGACATCCCATTTGCCTTCTTAATCATTTTCTGCACCTACACATTACCTTTTTGTGATTCATGTATTTAGACATTAAATCTTTATGTGCCAGAGTTCTGAAATCTCTCTCCATTTCAATAACATACTGTTTTCCCAATCTTCCAGTCAAAATGAACAATTTCACATTTTACCACCTTAAAATTGATCTAGTACATAATTACCTGCTCATTTAACCTATTTGTATCCCTTAGCCAAATCTATATGTCCTCCAAAAGAACTGCAGATGCTGTAAATCAGCAACAAGAACAGAAGTTGCTGGAAAAGCTCAGCAGGTCTGGCAGCACCTGGGAAGAAAAAGTCAGAGTTAATATTTTGGGTCCGGTGACCCTTCCTCAGAACTTCCAGGGTTAGCAGACCCAAAAGGTTAACTCTGATTTTTTCTTCACAGATGCTGCCAGACCCGCTGAGCTTTTCCAGCAACTTCTGTTTTTGTTCTATATGTCCTCCTCATTGTTACTCTCCTATTTATCTATTTGTGGAGTCAGAAATAGCCTTCAAATTATGTTATATTCTTCTGAAGCAGTGGAATTCCTAGTCAACAATGCAGAGTGCTTCAGAAAAACTGAAACAAGATGCAGAGACTAGCCTGTGATTTTTAAACTACCATGCTGTTCCCTCATGGTTAGTGAGAATTATAGAAAATACTGCATATGTTACTGTAATGTAAATTTTCCAGCATCGCCAACAACCAGAGATGAAATTCATTAGTACTATGAATTTTGTAGTATTGATTGCAAATTATTTTAAAGATTTGGGCACATTGACAAATAATATGTTTTGTTTAACCTCTAAAGGAACTTTTCAGTGCATATCAAGAAAGAAAAGCAACACGAATTATTAAGTTTCTTTTGTAACCAATGTTTACTTCATAGTGATTGATTTGCACCCATTATTTATATGTACCGACACTAGCGAGACAACATAAACTTGTTTTTCACTTCGGTGATTTGAAAATATTTACCTTGTATGTTATTTTTCCAAACCCACTTAACCAACAAGGTATGATTACTTGTGAAATTGGTTCCTTCAGCTGATACTGAAAATAGTGATACAGTAAATTCAGACAGAGGAATCTGACAACATAATCTCAGCATACCCAGAAGACAGTTTATGTGCCTCCAGGAAAAGTAGAAGTTAAATATTAACATTCACACTTTTGCAAAAGCAACTTCTTAGACAGTCCCTCTCGACCGAGCTTGAATGTTATAGCTTCAATTTGATAGGTTCTGAGATGGCTGATAAGACAATGCACAATCTGCAAGATCCTCCCACGTGTGAGGCAAATGGTGCCTAGAGGATCAAGTAAAGAGTTTTTAGAGATTTGTGACTCTCTTTGATGCCCTGTTTTAACTTTTCCACATTTCCAATAAAGTCTCTTCACGAGTTCAATTCCTTCCCAAATGAACCTTCGCTATTTGTCAGTCACAAGCCAGGAAATCCCATGTTTGATGGGGATTTTTGACATTTCAGGGATGCTTTGCAGACATCCCTAATTGTACCAACCACCCTTTTGGGTATGTCCTACACTGCCAAAATCCAAGTAGACCAGTTAGTTCAGAAACCTGGCATCGAGCATATATATGACATGACCTACCCAGCAGGGCAAGTTTTAAGTGTTTGGGACAATGGAAGTTCAATGTAACTTGGTGAGGTTTTAAATAGATTAAGGAAATATGTGGAGATTGCTGGAGATCTCTAAAAGACTAGGATGTGTCCCTAACTATCAATGTCTCTAAGATCAATGCATTATCAGACTGGATTATTTTTACTTGTTTACCAAAATTATGTTGTTTGAAGATTTTGTTTACAGTTTGCATTAACATTACCGAAGTAGCACTTTCAAATTTGGAACACTGCCTTTATGTTCTTTTGTCTTGCAATAATATTGCATGCAATGTGTACATGTGCTTAACATGTGCATGACACCAAAGTAATTTCCCAGTTACAATGGAGGCTTGATAAATGTATCTGAGCAGTACAGAGGAATTAAGTGTATACTGTTCTAACATAGAGCATGCAGTGATTCTATCAGTTGTGACATCCAGAAGGCAAAAAAAAGTCATGAAGACAAAAATTGTAATGGCCCAGGAATATTAATACATTGCTCTACATGGGTAATTTAGGAGAATTAGGAGTTATTAATATGATTGATTAACTACTGTATGCTTGAAGATTTTGCTTGGCAAAAGGACCCATGTATGTCTAAAGAGATTCAGTAGTCATGCATCCAACAATAACAAGTTCTCAATAATAGATTTTTCGAGATGTCTCCTATGCAGTCAGCTCCCTCAGCAGCAGCTTACCATGACCTATGGCCATCTGTTGCTCTTTTGTTTCCTCCAGATCTTCACTTCTGTTGATAACAGTTGCCTGATTCCAACAATCCATGAATTTTAACTAAACCTCAAGTTATCTGTTAATTTAAATAACTTCTGACAGTTCAAAGCCTGCTTGGATTGAAATACAATCATGTACAAAGGTCCTTCCTATTTAGCTGCAATCATGCGACGTCTGCCAAGAGGCACATAGAGTGTAAGCAGACATCTTGAATTTACTTCAATAAGCTCCTTGGTAAACACACTATTGTAGTGTACACTTGAAACATGTTGTCAGAAGAGATGCTAAGGTGAGTATCCAGAAATGGGAAGAACACAGCTACTGAGAGGGAGGCACAGGTATTTGCAGAGCTGTGAGCTCCAGGAGACAAAAAAGAGATCAATGAAGCAATCCACAGTAAAATACTGCTTCAGCAAAAATAGTTGTGGTTTTGCCCATTCCAGCTCCAATTCAAGTTACTGACAATAAGAAGCAGAATTGGGAATGCATCCATACAGAATGACAGAATTATACAATAGATTCAAGACTTGCTGAGCAAACCAGAGCAAATATACATTGTTACACTTCTACCACTGCTGGGACGAAATCGTTTCAAGATATGTTTCATCCTACGTTTCTCGGAAGAGCAGATTGAAACAAGGAAGCAATTTTCAAAGCTTTGCAGGGATTCCTTCAGCTCCAAGTCAATATTACATGTTATATTATTTAGGGAAAATAATTCATCAACGTCATTATCTCAGCTCACTGAAACCTGTGAATTTGCGCAACTGAAAGATGAGCTAATTAAAGGTAGAGTTATCTTAGGCATAAGAGATTCTGCCATGACAGTGTGACAGCTAAGAGATGAAAGTCTGACTGTTGAAGTCAGTATAAATGTGTGCAGAAGCTCTGAACTTGTAAATAAACAACTACAGCACAGACAGGGGAGAACAAAGGAACAGGAGTAGGTCATTCAGCCCCTCAAACCTGTTCCAAAATTCAATGAGAATTTGACCTGATCTGAAGGCTGATCTGTGGCCGAAACCCCATATACCTGCCATACTCCTAATACCTTTGCTTAACAAAAATGAGCTATCTCAGATTTAAAATTAACAATGGATCCAGCATCCATTGTCATTTGTGGAAACGAGTTCCAAAGATCTACCGTTCTTTGTTTATAGGAGTGTTTCGTACTGTCTGTCCTGAACAGTCTGACCCTAATTCTCAGACTATGCCCCTGGTTCTAGAATCCTCAACCAGCAAAAATAGTTTATCTTTATCTACCCTGTCTTTTCCTGTCAATATCTTGAAGACTTCGATCAGATCATCACTTAACCTTCTAAATTCCAGAGAAAACAAATCTAATTGTATAGTCTCTCCTCATAACTTAACCCTTGAAGTTCAGGTTTCATTCTTGTAGACTTATGTTATTCTCCCATTAAATCCAATATATCCTTCTTAAGGTATGGTGTGCATATCTGCTTACAGTACTCCAAGTGATGCTGAGGTGGTGTTTGGTTCACGCTGTGAGCTGTGTGTGTGCTGAAGCATTATAATGATAGTTGTTGTTGTGCCCAGAGGTGCAACATTGAAGTACAGAAGCATATTGTAGTGGGTCATGAGAGTTCCTCGAGGTTAGCACATGTTAGATGCCAATGTCTGCAGATGTGGGGTGTGTTTAGCCAGTGCCCATGGACCATGCCCTGAGGTGTTGGTGTGCAGAGGTATATAAATGTCCTTTGGAGCAAGCAGTGGGCTGAAGTAACCAGATACCCTCTTTGAATTCCATGTCAAGAATATTTTTGTGCCTAGTTTGATTGTGGTGGGTGGTCCAGTAAAAATATGCGTATCAGTGACACCAGATCAGCAGTTCTCAAGGTTGGTAACAAGCAATAATTGCCCTTAATAGACAGCATAGTGCTGCCTAGAAAGAATCTTGCCTTAACACCTGGAAATTAATTAAAAGATGCAGAGAGGTGTTCCTAATGTGAAGAAAGGCCTTACTGGACTTCTGGTGTGATTCTGCCACATTTCTCACCATAGCTCACATTGTTCAAGCCCCAGTAATCTGTCCAAGCATTTTAATAGCAAGTACAATATGACAGTGGTATAAGCTGTCTTAACAAACAATTGGTGATGCATGAGAACAATTGTTTGGCAACTTGGTAACTCAAAATATTCATGATAATGCATGCTATCTCTGTTTTAATTTTTGTCTAACCTTACCTGGCCTGGTCTACATGTGACTCCAGACCTACAACAATGTGGTTACCTCTGGGCAATTAGGGACGGGCAATAAATGCTGCCTAGCCAGCGACACCCTCATCCCGTTGATGAATAAAAAAGTATCCTTTGTGAAGGGAAAGCCTGGTTGCCAGTTTGATCAATGCCAGGATGTTGCTGGGACTACGGGATTTAAGTTATAAGGGGGGGCTTGTTCGGCTGGAACATTTTTCACTGCAGTGTAGGATGTTAAGAGGTGACCTGGTAGAGGTTTATAAAATAATGAGGGTATAGAGGGATATGCAAGTAACTTTTCCCTCGGGTGGGGGAGTTCAAAACTAGGGGGCATATGTTTAAGGTGAGAAGAGAAAGATTTAGAAGAGACCCAAGGGACAACTATTTCACACAGAGGGTGGTTAGGAATGAACTGCGAGATGAAGTGATAGATGTAAGTATAGTTACAACATTTAAAACACATTTGGATAGATACATGAATAGGAAAGGTTTAGAGGGACATGGACCAAATGTAGGCAAGTGGAACTAGTTTAGTTTGGGAAACGTGGTTGGCATGGACAAAGGGTATGATTGCGTGTCGTATGGCTCTATGACTCTAGCATTACATCTTACTAAAGCTACCATCAATATAGTATCATTAGAGGTGACAATTTGTAAGGAATTGTCCCTTAATTATGTAAGCTAGGGGAAGGGTATACAAGTCATTCTGTACATTAAAATGTCTCTTATTCCTATTGGTCAGCAATACACCTCATATTGAAGATGCAGCCAATTCCTCTGGATCATGCCTACAGTAATTAATCTAAAGGTGAAGAATAGTATTCTATATTTGCCTACATATGACCATCACCGAGATTTGAAATCTCAACAACACTATGATAACCTCAATTCATTGAGGAGGTAATGAGCAAGTCAGACAAAGGAGAGCTAATGGATATGATCTATTTAGATTTCCAGAAGGCATTTGACAAGGTGCCACACAGGTGGTTGCTAAATATGATAAGAGCCCATGACAAGGAATAAGATACTGGCATGGATAGAGGATTGGCTGAATTGCAGAAGGCCAACAGTGGAGATAAAGGGGTGTTTTTCAAAATGGTAGCTGGAGAATAGTGGAGTTCTGTGGGAGTCAGTGTTGGGGCCATAATTATTCATGTTATACATTAACGATCTGGAAGAAGGAACTGAGGGCATTGTTGTTAAGTTTCTAAATGGGGAAAAGCTGCAGAAACTGGAAGTACAAATGGATTTAGAAGCAGTTTTGGGCCCTGTATCTAAGGAAGATATGCTGGTACTGGAGGATGTCCAGAGGAGTTTCAAAACACTGATCTTGGGGATGAAGGGCTCATCTTATGAGGACTGTTTGAGGACTCTGGGTCTGTACTTGATGATGTTTAGAAGGATGAGGGGGCATCTCATTGACACTTACAGGTTATTGAGAGGCCTGGAGAGAGTAGACTTGGAGAAGATGTTTCCACCAGTAGGAGAGATTAGGACCCAATGGCATAGCTTCAGAGTGAAAGAACGACCCTTAGAACTGAGATAAGGAAGAACTTTTTCAGCAAGTGGGTGGTTAGTCTGTGGAACTTATTGCCACAGAAGGCTGTGGAGGCCAAGTCACTGACTGTATCTAAGACAGAGATAAATAGGCTTTTGATTGAGAAGGAAATCAAAGGGTAACTTGGAGATGGAAGGAGAATGAAACTGAGAAACATATCAGCCATGATTGAATGGCAGAGCAGACTTGATGGGCAGAATGGCCTAATTCTGCACCCATATCTTCTGATTTTATGTTATAATAAGGGCAGGCATTGAATTACCAGGAGTAAAATTTAATAATGGGACTCATTCTGTACAGTGAACAGTCAAATTTGGAATTTGTAGCATAGCAAAGGCAAAAAACTCTGGGCAGTTTTAAGAAGAAATTTGATACTTCTGGACTAATATGGGCCCGACGATTTTTCTCACCTGTAGTGGCCTTAAGAAGGCTTACTTTCAGTCTATCTTCAGTAACAGGTATTGAAGCAATTCCACGGATTTTAAATGTAAACAGTTATACTCTGGGAAATGTACTCAACCATGAAACATGATCTGAACAGTATTCCTCACATGATACAAGGAAATAACTTTATGCTGCATCTTGGTAAGTTTGAGTTTGATAAGGAACATCAATTTTGACATCAACTTTACAAAAAGAACACATAGCTAACCTCAGGGCTGGTTTCATTAAAAAGCAAACTTATCTAATCAGAATTCAGAAGTAATTTAAGGGAAATGATATATTACTTTGAAAAACAGAAAATAAAAATGTATAGGGAGTGTGTTTAGACTGTGATGTATGTGCAGAATGTATCAGCGCTGATTCTATTGTTCGAGTTAACCAATTTTAGAGCAGCAATCTATAACATGTTAAAGTACATGGGTGGTGTCGTGCAATCACCAGGGATGCACAGGTTAGATTGGGTGGCATGGTAGCTCAGTGGTTAGCACTAGTGCCTCTCAGCACCAGGGCCCTAGGTTCAATTCCAGGCTTGGGTGACAGTCAGTGTGGAGTTTGCGCATTCTTTCTGTATCTGTGTGGGTTTCCTCCCACACTCCAAAGGTGTGCAGGTTATGTGAATTGCCCATAGATATGTAGGCTAGATGGATTAGCCATGGGGAAAAATGCAGGGATAGGCGTCTGGGTAGGATGGTCTTTGGGGGGTAAGTGTGGACTTGATGGGTCAAATGGCCTGCTTTAATGCCATAGGGGTTCTATAAAAACTAGAGTTTAATTCCATGCAGGGAATTAATGGTAATTGTGAAAATCTTATACTTAAATTCCTAAATGGATTTCCTATTGAAAAGAAAAATTTACCCTTTCTAAGGGCTTGGATGCCATCCTTTTTTAATTCATGGGATGAGAGCATCACTGGTCAGACCATCCCTAATTGCCAAGACAGCAGTTAAAGGTCAACCACATTGCTGTGGGTCTGGAGTCACATTAAGGCCAGACCAGGCCTGGGTGATAGTTTCCTTCCCTAAGGGACATTAGTGAACAAATTGTCTTTTCCAACAATCAACCATGGATTCATAGCCATCATTATAATTCTAATTCCAGATTTTTGATTGAATTCAAATTCCACTTTCTGCTCTGGTGTGATTCGAACCCAAGTCCCCTGAACCATTCTCTTAGCTATTTCCATTGGTGGTTCGGCATTGCCTTTCACTGTGATGTCAGTTTAGTTATTGACAATTATGAAGGATGACATCCAGGATCAGGTCTCATATATCAGATCTGAAGAATTTTAGTGTTTAGAAGCTTAGGCCCAAATCTTCTGGTCTCTGTATCATTGGAGACATGACAAATAACAGCAGATGCACATCAGGCTCCCTATAGAAGTCATGGTATATGGACATATATGGGAACTGCCCAGGAAGTTTGAACATCTGATAGGCTGGTTCCCTGCTGCCCAGGATTCTCCAGAAATATCCCTGATCCTGAACGTAAGATGGATACTCAAGCAAGATACACTAGACTTATTTGGATACCTACTCTGGAAGTGTTAGGTTAAGATATCATCAAACTGCTGGGTAACTCCTCATCCAATCCCCTGAGTAGTACGCCCACCACAAAGAACTGCAGATGCTGGAAATTGGAAAAACAACAGAAATTGCTGGACAAACACAGCAGGTCTGATATGATCTGTGGAGAGAAAAACAAGGTTAATTTTTTGAGTCCACTCAGCTCTGAAGAAAAGTCATGGGACTCGAAATATTAAATGTGGTTTTTCTCACCATGATGCTACCAGCCCTGTTGAGTTTCACCAACAATTCCTGTTTTTGTTTTACAATGATATTCCTCTGATTCAACTGGCCCAGATCACCCAACTATTCCTAAAATACCAGACTATGCACTGACCAGATCAGGCTATAATGCCAACCCAATGTCCCCTCCAATTACACAGGCACACAACAAAAGTTAGCCAATTGACTCCCAACCATCTCTATGGCTCTGCCACAATTACTCACTCATACTATCCATGCACTTGCACCAAGTACCAATTCAGTCATTCATCCATCCACTTAAACATTCACTCACCCTTTAAATGTCACTGACCTATTTATTTAAAGACGACTTTTAAAAAATTTACTTGTCCTCTCCTTCCCCAGATTCTACTACAATCCATATAATTTAGTTAGGAGATGCTTCACTCCTCATTGCTCTGTTAGCCAGAACTGGAGGAAAAGTAGCCATAGAAAAGATTGCTAAACTCTTCACCAATACCAACAGTGTGCCCAATCTCGCTACTGACCTGAAGAGCAAATAATCTAAGTCAAAATATCTCCAGATAGAAGATAAAATAAAGAAACAAGAACAAGGATATCCATGTTAAAAAAAGACCATATGGTAATGTCATAAAGAGTTTTAATGAGTTTCCTGTGGTAAGTTTATTTGAATGTTTGTGTCTGTATTTAGGAACATTGAGTGGAATTTTCCCTTCATTACTGTGGCATGAGCAATAGCAACAAAAGTGGGAAAGTACAGTGAGGGTGAAAATGTCTAGTTCTTGACATCAAGAGAAGTTTTCTTCAGCTGTAAATGGCGACTTCAATATCTCGCCTTTGAGGGATGACTACCTTAACACCATTTGTACTTGTATTTAATTAAAGTCCCAACTCACCTTATTTACGCATCATTTCCAATTCTGCTCTCATCCCCCAAGAAGCTACAAATTCCCAACATGTAAATCAGAATGGGCACCTGATGGCTGCAGCTCTGACTATAACCACCATCCTTCACAACACTTTGTTCATGGGAATCAGAATCGGCAAACTACCAGCAAATCACTACATCAGTGTATCACAGGCAGAGCCTGCAAGTCAATCACACTGAAATAAATTGGAACTATGTCTTGTCAGATCGAAAAGTCAGCTACACAGTAACTATACAAAATGGCTGATACCATGTGCATAGTTGGTGGGATAAGATACTGATTTGTTTTTCCCTTGGGGTAGACTATGCTTCTTGGAGTTAGAAACTTTCCTACTTACTAATCATGCCACACATCTCACTTGCACCCACCCATTTACACTCTTCATCACCTGGATTCCCCTCCAGATCAGGCATGTTTCAAGAAGACCACCTTTTATTCTTCCAATTCTCCAGTTTTGGATATGTGCTTAACCCGCTCGACCTTTCTTATCCTTGGAGAATTGAATCAATTTAGAATAAATTTCCTTATCTGTTGCACTGACCATGTTGAAATGGTAACAACAAAGGCAGGTACATGTTTGGATAAATCCGACTACTTGCACAATTTAGCAGTTTCCTGCTGTGTGTCTGTTATTCCTTGTTGAACTGTTACTGGCCTTATTTGACTGTGGTGGAAGACCTGAAGCTGGCCCACTGCTATGACCAACATCAGTGAGAAACTGTTCAAGGAGATGCAACAGCTGTCAGGATCAGCTTTCTGATCAGGATATGAATGTCCAATATCAGGTTGTTCCTACTGCAGCATTCACATTTCACTGGGTGTGGTGCAAGGTCAAAGGTGGTTGGAATGCAGACATGTTCTTCTGTCCATTCGAACAGTCATGTCATGCAGTTGTGATTCCTGTGTGGCTTGATTTTCTCCAGCTTCTTAATGGGTGTCTTCTTTTTGTTCTTCTTGTGTTCCCTGTTTCCATGATAGAACTGCAGGGATATGAGAGAATTTAGAAGCTAGGAGTGATTAGCAGCATTCTGCCTTGGGATTCAGAATTTGAAAAATTAGCATCACTTTTAATGCAGGAATGAGGGAGTGAGCAGACAGTGCCAGTAACAGGTGAGAGTGACTGCGCTTGATATCCATGGCCTGATTTGGCCACATGTGATATCAATGACCCCTAGCAAAACTGAAGTCAATGAGTATCAGGGGGAAATTTCTCTGCTTGTTAGAGTCGAGCCAAGGAAGCTGTTTGTGGTTGTTGGCAGTCAGTGATTTCAGCTCCAAGATCTTAAAATAAAACAAAGAACTGCAGATGCTGGAAATCTGACACAAAACCAGAAACAGAACGCCGAGGGGTTCTGTCCACAAAAATGACACGGAGCTTTCAGCTGCCTGCCGCGTTAACACAGCCACCACCATGTTCCCTGGCCAACATTTCCATCTCAGGCTACTACAGTGTTCCAGCAAGGCTCAGCAGAAGCTAGAGAAACAGGATCTCGTGTTCCACTTGGGGACCCTGCAGCCTTCAGGACTCAATATCGAGTTCAATAATTTTAGACCCTGAACACCACTTTCCATGACCTTTACCCACCCCCACACCCCAAGTCCTGTCAAGACATGGGCTGATTTTAGCATGGTCTCCATTATCAGCTTTTCTTTCTCCCTGGCATTTCATTATCCATCATTTTTTCTGCCGAACTGTCATTCCTTCTCTCTGGACTTCATCTCCACCTATCTGCTCAATTCCTTCCTCTGTGATCCCCACCCCCATCTTCAACGTATATATCACGTTTTCTGAGGTACTTATCAGTTCTGGAGAAGGGTCACTGGATTTGAAACATTGACTCCACTCTCTCTTCTCCGATGTTGCCAGGCTTGCTGAGTTTCTCCAGCAATTACTGTTTTTCTTTCGACTCCAGGGCATCTCTGCAGGAGTTCCTCAGTGTTGTATTATCAGCCCAACCACCTTCAGCTGCTTTGCCAAAGACCTTCCCTCTATCATAGAGTCAAAAGCGGAAATGTTTACTGATGTTGCACAATGTTCAGCACTATTTATGACACCTCAGATACTGAATGCATCAAGCCCTGGACAATACTCTGATTTGGGCTAACCTGCGGCAAGTAAAATTCATGCTATACTTTCCAGGCAATGACCATCCCTGACAAAATCAAATCTAACCAACACCCCTGATATTCAGAGACATTTCCTCACTGAATTTCCAACTATATATTGACCAGAAACTGAACTTGCCCTGCCATATGATTACTGTGGCTATCAGAGTAGGATAGAGGTTAGTAGACCTGCCACAAGTAACTCATCTCCGATTCCCCAAAGACTTCCACAAAGCACAAATCAGGAGTGTGATGGAATGCTCCCAACTTGCCTGGATAAGTGCAGCTCCAACAATACACAAGAAGCTTTACACCATCCAGACCAAAGTATCCCACCTAATTGGCACCATATCTGAAAATATTCACTCCCCCCATCGCTATGCTCAGTAACAGCTGCATGAACCATCTACAATGTGCCAAAGCTTCTTCAACAGGATCTTCCAAACCTGTGAGCTCAACCATGTATAAGGACAAGGGAACAAGTGTATGAGAACACCATCACCTGCAAGATTTCTCCCAATTCACATACCATTCTGACTTGGAACAATATCGCAGCTCTTTCATTGTCATTGTGTTAAATCCTGGAAACTCCATTGTAACAACATCGTCCTCACATGTCAATCAACAAAACAGTTTATGAAGAAAGCTCACAAACACCTTCTCCAGGGCATTTCGGGATGGACAATAAATGCTGGCCTAACCAGCAAAGTCCACATCCTAGGATTGAGTTATTTTAAAATAAGTAATGATCAAAACTCCATTCTTAAGAAGATCATAGCAGAGTAATTAGAAAATGTTAAGGTATTCTGGCAAAGCCAACATACATTTGTGAAAGAGAACTGACCTTTGATTAATATAGTTAAGGTCTTTGGAACTAACAAACAAGGTGGATAAAGAGAAATTTGTGGATGCAGTGTACTTAATTTTCTCAAAAGTATTTGACGAAGTACCAAATCAAAGGTTAGTATACAAAGTAAGAGCTCATGGAATAGGGAATAACATATTAATGCGGATAGAAATTGGTTAGCTAACAGGAAGTCTCACCATCTAGAATGACAAGAGCAGTAAACGAATGGAAACATTACCACATTCAAGTTCCCAATCAGGCCACTCACCAGCCTGACTTGGAAATACATCATTGTTCCTTTGTTGTCACTGGGTCAAAATCCTGGAACTCCCTCCTTAATAGCATTGTGGGTCAAGCTACAGCTCATGGACTGCAGTGGTTCAAGAAGGCAGCTCACCATCACCATCTCAAAACCACACCTAGAATATTGTGTGCAGTTTTGGTCTCCTTTTCTGACAAAGGATGCTCATGCTCTCGAGGGAGTGCAGCGAAGGTTTACCAGGCTGATGCTAGGGGTGGCAGGACTGACCTATGAGGAGAGGTTGACTAGGTTAGATTGTTTTCGTTGGAGTTCAGATGAATTAGGGTGAATCTAGTGGAGACTTATAGAATTCTAACAGGACTGGACAGGGTAGATGCAGGGAGGATGTTCCCGATGGTGGGTGTGTCCAGAACCAGGGGTCAGTCTGTGGATTCGGGGTAGGCGATTTAGGATGGAGATGAGGCAACATTTTTTCACGCAAAGAGTGGTGAGCCTGTGGAATTCATTACCACAGGAAGTAGTTGATGCAAAAACAGTGAATGTATTCAAGAGGTGGCTAGATGTAGCACTTGGAGTGAATAGGATCAAAAGTCAAGGGAAGAGAACAGGATTAGGTTATTGAGTTGGACAATCAGCCATGATTGTGACGAATGGCGGAGCAGGCTTGACGGACCGAATGGCTTCCTACTATCTTCTATGTTTATATGTACTTAGGGATGGGCAATAAATGCTGCTTCAACCAGCCATGCCGGTATCCCACGAATTATTTTTTTATAAAAAGTGGTAATTCTGGGTGGCTTTGCGATACGTACATCTCTGGACATGTCGACTTCAAGGCCTCCCAGATTTCAAAGAATGTCCAAGGTGGCTGAAGATTTGAATGAATGAAGTGATGTGGGTGACATAGAAATCAGGATGGGTGCCTGGTGACTTCAGTTCACACTTTGCTCCAAAGGAGAGCAGGCACCAACATCTCTGTGGGCACGTACCATACATATCCCATGTCCATAAATGTTTCTGTTCAACATCTGCCACCTTTTAACAACCCTAATGATACATCTCTGATGAATTTATGGTACACTTCTGCACTTCAATTCTACATCTTGGGCTGCATTGGCACCGACCATAGTAATGCAGCTGCAAGAAAATTCTATGTTCAGGGATTGGTCCAGGCTTCATCTCTGGGCTCTTGCTGCCACAGAGCACACTCACTCTGATACAATCTGGATGCTCCCAGCATCTGTCACTTGCATCACATTGCATTGTCTTTGTATGCTTTGTTCCTTCAACCGCAGCTACAAGGTTCCTATTACCTTTGTTTGCCATGAAAGTTAGTGCATAGACAAATCCAGGAAATTCGTCATGGATGACAGTAAATCTCAACAAGTCAAGGGAGATAGCCTTTGGTCAGGTGTTAGTGGTGTCAGGTGTTAGGGGCTTGAGAGCCAGTAGGGAAGATGCAGCAGGAAATGGTGAGAGTAGTGGAACATGTACCATGGTAGGAGGTGGTTACAATAGCACAGATACAATATGAAGTAATGGAGAGAAGGTTGTGGCACTCACACTGGCAGGCTAGAGAAGGACATTGAATGAGTCTCTACAGTTCTAGCCAGAGTTCCAGATAGCTGAGATTGTACAAACTAGACAGCAAGTATGGACCAAGCTGGCATGGTTCAGTGTGGTGGCATTTCCTGGTGGTACTGGGAGAGGAGGAAGTCCCACATCTGCACCAAACCTTCCAGGAGAACCTCCAGGACATTGCCGCAAAGTGGGACAGAAATATCCCCCCATCTAGCATGTCCCGGACAAATGTCAGGAACCATACAGGGCAGATCCGGACTGGCCTGGGTGGGTTTTTAAAGATGGTACAGGTGCAAGGGTTACTTGTTTTTCATTGGATGTTCAGTGAGGGGTGAGGTGTTCTGAGAACAGCATGTGGTAAGATGGGGCGAGAATGAGACATGCAGAATGTCTAGATACAGGTTAGACAGCTAATGAGGCTTGTTTGGTAGGAACAGCAAGAAATCTCACTGACCTTTCTGGAAAATCCTTCCAAAATACTTGAATCCATATGCAGTAACCAATTCAACATCTAGTAATGTGACCTTTGTGAAAATGCATATGGACACACACATCCACATATCAACTTTTATGCTGAGCAAGACTGCATTTGAGTAACTGGAAATACGTATTCAACTTACTTCATCACACCACCGAATTTTAATCTTCTCACATTGAAATCAACCAATAATTAAAGTAGCTGAACCCTCAAAGTAAGAGAGGATTACATTTAACATTAGTTTTGCTGAGAGATACTGTAAACCTATAACAACCAAAACTTTTCATTTTGCTGGTATCTGTTTTAGCACCAAGATGAGGCTGAGGATATAGTTCATCCACCATGTGAGAATAATCTCATGATTCATTCTTTATTCCATGGAGGAGCCTGCATAGTGCTCTATTTAATCTATAACAGTTCTTGTGTACTGTACTGTTCAGTTCAATTCAGCTTAGAATAGGACAATACACATCTTGACAATTGTGCAAAACTGTGAAAAAGCAGTCAAAACTGTATCTATTGATATTTTTATGAAAGCAAAACACTGCAGTTGCTGGGCATTGGTAATAAAAGTGGATACTGCTGGAGAAGCTCAGGAGGTCTTGTTTGAAATACATATCTATATTTAAGTGCTATCTGGAAGATTTTCAACTATTTGGATCCAATGTATTGAATTGGGTTTTTTCCCATGTAATGTCTTCGAACTGAAGCAAACAGTTTAATGTGTGCAGTAAGCCACCTACTTTACTGGAAATCAAGTGGTTTGGATGCAAACTGGTCATTTTGAGTTACTTGACGAAGCCTGGTGATTGTTACTTTTATTCTGATGACAGTATAACAAAAATGGAATTGGCCATTTTGGTAATTGGATCAAAAACTTTATACAATCGATGAGATTGGTGGAATAGTGCAGGTGGATTATCAGTGCACTCCTCCCTTCACCATTGTGGCAGTCTGGGGAGAGAAAAAATGTTTTGAGCCCAATATGATTGTTCATATTTTGGCATACGCTCATGGAGAATAGAATTAATTAAACGGCAAAAAACCCAACATTTTAAAAATCATCTAATTCTGTAAGGAGGTTAAAAGATATTTGCACACAACAACACATTTAAAAATTATAATAGTTATTAAACAGGATACTGTCTGATCTTCCTGAAGTAAGTAGCAAGGTCTTATTGCCAGCAAATTAATTCCATTCAGTGCTCTTTCTGGATAGTGTAGAATTGTATAAAATGAAGGGTACAGATACTACTTATCAACATCAAAACTTTCCCAAAATATCTGGAACTCTTGATCTATGACACCATCTTGTTAAATATAATGCGCTCAGCCAGAGCAATAACATAACCACTCATTAAATAATTATGTACAAGTTATCTCAGCCCACAGAATTAGAAACAACTAAAGAAAATTCTGAATCTCACTGATCTTGCGCTGTCACTGTTCACCAATTTCCAACTTATTGAAAACTTTAAGTAGGTGCAGTTTTTAACATCCACCCACTGGGAACATATATCCTGACTTTGGGCACACTGATATTCTGATAATTTAGGCTGCTAAGAATGTTAAATAGTAACAGAACATTCCTACGCCCACTGATGACAAACTCTCTTATCTTCATGAATGTTTGCAGAATGGGAACTCAACCACGTCTACCTCTTGCTGAAAGCTAAGCAAATCTTTCCACTTGGAAAGCTAAATTTAAAATCTATTTCTGGTAACAAGAGCATGATGTGTTCTCTGCTTTCTGTTTTATTTTGAAATGATCACTGACTATAGATTTACAAACACATTGTTGGGAAGATAAGGCCTTTTTTTAAGTGCCCAGCATTTCCAATCAGATTCAGCAGACCATTGTTTTTAGAAGTCACTGAGCTAAGCATGAAATGAATTATTCTATGAATAGTTGTTTTGAGGAGATAACGACCCAAATTTTGTATTAATAATAATTTTGAAATTAATAGTACTTGCTATTTATATGAAATAAATTGGACTGCAACATCGAGTACATCATAGGTGGAGCTAATTGCAGAAATCTAAGTTTGCAGACTGTTTTATCCTGCTCTTTTACAAACTCGACCATAAAAACACCTTGCTCAAATACGCAATGTTGAAATCTGTGCAATGGTTTGAATTTGGAGCACTCGTCAAGTAATCACCCACTAAACAAGCCAAAAAATGTTCGAACTCATGTAACCTAATTACTGTCAACCAGTTTCTTCAACATAGAAATTTATTTTACAGATGATGGTCTCAATGTTTCAGGACTTTTAAAAATATTTTTGGCTACCTTTTATTTCTTTCTTACTTCCAACTTTCCTTGCTTTTCATTATTTTCACTTTCTCAAGAAGATTTAAATATAACCTATACTTTCAACTTTGTACTTGTTGCTTTGCTCTTTGTAATATTGGAGCGAAAAAGTTTCAATGTGATTTCTTAGAGAGATTGGGGCAGATGTTATGCTGGCTCTCTAGTTATTATTCCAGATTAGTTTAAAGCAAAGAGCTGCCGATGCTGGAGATGTTTCACAAACAAAAACAGAAAGTGCTAAAGAAACTCAGCAGGCCTGGCAGCATTCGTAGAAAGAAACGTGCAGAGTTCATATTTCGAGTCCAGTGTCCCCTCTTCACAATGCTTGAAAGCTAAACTTGAAAATAATTCTGTTTTCTCTCCACAGATGTTGCCAGACCTGCTGAGTTTCTGCATTTATTGTTCCAGTATAGATGAGGGTTCTGCACGCAGAGTCTTCATCATAAAACACTCTGAAGTAACTGCCCAGGGAATATAATTTTCCTCTAAGCTCTATGCCTGCAACCCTCTGAAAATCTCCAAATAAAAAAGGGGCGACTTTGGATGCTTCTGATAAAATTAAGTGAAATAATTACTCAGGAAAAGTTAGACTATTAAATACACAGTATTTACCTGATCTCATACTTAGCTCACACGTACCTGACTGCATTTCCCCTGGACCCTAACCTGAAAACCCCAGGAGTGACACCTCCCCCCACCAACACCGGGAACATGTGCCTCAGGACCCCATTCCTGGGATTCAACACCCCCTACATTGGATCTGACTCCTGCCTCTGGCCCCACCACTGGATCTGATCATCCCCTCCCATACTGTCGCACTCATCATACCCTGCTGGACACTACCTGATCCCTGAATCATTCCCTACCATCTCTGCCAGACCTGGCACCCACACCAACCTCCTGTCCATTATTGAACCCAACCTAACCTGACCTGACCCAACTTAAAACCCCTGCCGCCAGTGTCCCTCCTCCTGCTGGGCGCCCCATGCCCCATCCCAGCTCACACCCTACCCCCACCCCAACTGGGACCCTATCCCGCAAGTTGACACTCTGCCTATCTGGCATCCTTCTCACCTGGCATCTCACTCACCTGGCATACTACCCCGCACCTGACTGGTACGCTACCATCTCAGAAACCTAACATCACATTTACCTTACACACTGAACCTTTGACAGCTGGTATTAAAGTGGCTGCCTGGACATTTAAATTTCAGAATATGGCAGCTAACTGCTGTGAAAATGAGGCATAGTTTTGCCTTCGTCTACAGAAGAATTGTCAGTAAGGAATTGCAACTTTGCATTTCTGAGGGAGACCTCAGAACCTCCTCTCGGGAATGCAGATCTCTTTTCTTTTGTGGAAAAGAAGAGCCTGAGTGACAATCTGTGTAGGATTAGAATTCCCCAGAAAATGTGGCCCTTTATCCTGCTTGCTGTGCTCACATTTGTCGTAGATCAATTGTGGAATGCGCTGTTTTAGATCAGACACAACAAATTCAAGCCCAAGAACCAAATAGAACTCTATGATTCTTAACTGTCAATATCGTAAACTGGAAAAGTCCTTCCCCATTCCTGACTGCAAAATCTAGGCTAATATAATTGTCAAGCCATAAAACCACTAGATCAATAAAGTCAATTATTATCATCCTGATAGTGTGTATAGGAGCATAGGAATAGTTGTCCAAGCAGTCCCTCAAGCCTGTTCTATCATTTAACCAGATTATGGTTGCCTGTGAATTAACTCTCTAGATCTGCTTTTGTCACAATTAATATCTTTAATTAATAAAAACCTAACAAAGTCTGATTTCAAAATAATAATATCAATTACAATTGCTGAAAAAATCCAAACTTGTTCCACTTGTTGCATGTAAAAATGTTTCCTAATTTCACTCCTCGAGGGTCTGGCTCCAGTTTCTAGGCTATGACTGGGGACAGTGAATGATGTCTACATGGATTTTAAGAAAACATTTGATGAAGTAATGCATAAAAGGCTGGTTTACAAAGTTGAAGTTTTGGAGAACTTCCACTATTTCCTCCAGATCAGAGAAGATCTTCAACGCGGTGAAAATATGGGCCAAAATGTCCATTCAGAATCATCCTCATATCTTCCATCTCCACACCAGTTACATTATTGCACATTTTTTCTTAATTATCTTCTTATCCTTTATACTTTTAAGAAACACCTTTAGGTTTTCCTTGTTTGTACTTGCCGATATTGATTCATGCTCTTTCTTTGCTTTTGAAAATTCCTTTTTAATTGCACCCTGAAAATTGCTAAACTCCTCTCAGTCTTCTGCAGTATTAAGTTCTCTTAAACTGTTTCCTATGCTCTTTTGCATCAAGTTGGCCAGGGTGTGTGGCGGAGGGTGTTGTTGTTGTGGATTAGAGATTTCTCTACCTTTTCTTTGTGGGAATATATTTATTCTGCATCCTCCCTATTTTCTACTTGTGCACCACTCATTACTTTAACACTGATTTACTTTCAAGTAGCTGTTTCTAGTCTCACGTTAGCATATCACATCTCAACTTACTAAAACTGACCTTCACAAAATGAGACCTTTTACTCTTGGTCTGTGTATTTTTTTTTAAATAACTTCATTAAATCTAACTGCATTATGATCACATATCAAAATGCACTCTCGCTACATGTGCAGCTTCACTTCATGAACCACATGTAGAACTTTCCCTTCCCTTCTTATCTTTGCTATGTACAGATTAAAATTTGTTGACAAAATATTAATTATGTATTTACTTTCTTGTTAATAATATGTTTACATTCTGATTGCAATGTCCTTACCTAAAGTGAAGATCTCCCCAAAGCATATCATTCTGGACAAATAATGGCAAGGTTATATCTCTTCATCCTGCACTAACATCAACATTGCAAACAAATTGTCAGCTTGTTTTACACCTCTCTGGATTTGTATTCCTTTCAAAGTTTGACAGGCTTGCTCACATTATTGGGTGGAACCAAAGTAGAGTTTTTGCTACATGACCTTTCAATACGTACTTAATGAGCGACTATCCTTCAATTACACAATTGTTTACTCTCACGTAAGCTGAGCTGCTGGCTATACATTTGACTGTCATGAATAAATGAACAGGAGCAAGGTCTTGACCCAGGCATTCCCCATAGAATCAGAAGGTGAACGTTTCAAAATCTTGCTCCAGGCAATTCCAGGAAATAGAGTTCACAGTTCTATATTCTATATTAACATCCCATGGATTCTCGCTTCTCATGGGTGTGAGTGATCTCTCCCTATGCATATGGCCTGTGTCAGCCCAGAAAACCGTAGAAAACTGAGCCATCTACTATAAATGAGATTTGAAACTCAAAGAGTGGAATCTTGTAGGGGTCTGAATGATGTGTACTTTGGCCAAAAATATATCAGAACTGCAGGAGAATTTCAGGGAGACCTTTGGCAACATCAGGAACAATGGAACTGGGACATTGAAATTGACACCCACTAGGCAGTGACATGCATGTATGAAGGGAAATTGCTACTTTTTAATGACCTATTAACTACACATCTCACTTCATTAATATGCAGCTTTCAATCATACCATCTGGCATGACTAAACTGCGCACAGGGTATTCTGCTGACTTCAGCTCACCATTTGCTCAAAGGCACCTCTGTGTTGGACAGCTGGCACCAATATCTCAGGCCACACTCCATAGCCACCAGCCACATGCACCCCATGTCCAGGACATCATTATTTGAACGTACCAGCCTTTAAAAACCCTCATGGCACACCTCTAATGCACTTACCGAATGTTTCTACATTTCAGTGCTGTACCTTGGGAGCCATCGGTAACTATCATTGTAATTCTGCAGCAAGGACACTTTGTACTCAGGGACTCGCACCCAGCTCATGCACTGGCCCAGGCTGCATCACTGTCCAGTTCACTTGATCTATTAGCTCTCAATCACTGAGCCAACTGGATTCTCAATGCATCCCTGTGTTGCCTTTCCTTTTCGCACCCCACCCCTTGCCAAAGGACAGTACTCCCGCCTTCTGTCCAATTTACTGCAAAATAAAGATGGGACACTTGTCATGGTTGGCAGCAGTCCTCAGTCAGGTCAAGGGAAATAGCCTTTGGTCAAGGTGTCCTGGAACAGTAATTCAAGAGTGACATCTGATACCAGTTCAGGGGCTTAGGAACAATAAGGACTGCAGATGTTGGAAACCAGAGTCTGTAGGTGTGCAGCTGGAAAAGCACAGCAGGTCAGACAGTATCTGAAGAGTGGGAAAGTCAATGTTTTGGGCCAAAACCCTTTGTCAGTGGTTTGGGCATAGTAAATTGTAGTAAGAGTCACTGTTTTCTCTGCTTAAGATGTTAGGAGCCAAATGTTGATCAGAACACCAGCTGTCTTGATTTCTTCTGCCTTATTATGGACTGTTATTCTCCTGGGGTGTAGGATTAAGGGTGGGTGACACAGATATTACTTTTGTTCCAGATGGGGAGGTATCCAGAGAGAATGAGTCAGAAGTTCAGGGATTGTGAAGGGTTAGTAGTGTGAAGCGTTGGGAAGGGTGACAGTATTGCAGGTGGTAGTGAGAGACATGGAGCGTGAGCTTTGGTGGGAAGTTGATACAGTTGTAGAGGTAGTGAGTGTGAGATGTCAGAGACAAGAAGATGGCACTTACAATGGCACAATGGAGAAGATCATTACCCTCTTTCTTATGTCACTGTATATTCTTCTAGGCAGCTGAGACTGTATTGACCCAGGTGGGAACTTTCGATGAGGCTGGTGTGGTCGAATGTTGTAGCCTCCTCTGGTTGGATCCACAGCTAATGATTTTCCTCCCATGCTCCACACCAAAGCTTCCATGTTCCTGCCCACCAAGCAAAGCACCATGTCAGGAACTGTGCAGGGCAGCTCCAGACTGATAATGTTCATCCATGTGGACAACAGGCTTTTAAAGATGGTGCATTGCCAGAGACGCCAATCCAATCCAGGATATCCGTCAGTGGTGAGATGCTCTGGGCATGGCAAGTGGTAGTATGGAGCTAGAAACAGATGGGACGGGAGCTATACTAGTGGTCTAAGTAGTTAAAGAGGCAGGTTTAATAACAAACAGCAAGAAAACTCTCTAGGAGGGTTTTTGTCCATGAAATTCTGGGATACTTAGCCCATTGTAAGGTTGGTTTGCAAGTGCAACAGGTAATTAAGGAGGCAAATGGAATGTTGTCCTTTATTGCCAGATGGATTGAGTTTAAAAGCAGGGAGGTTATGCTGCAGCTTTATAGGGTGCTGGTGAGGCCATACCTGGAGCGCTGTGTACAGTTTTGGTCTCCATACTTGAGAAAGAATGTACTGGCACTGGAGAAGTTGTGAAGGAGATTCACTTGGTTAATTCTGGAGTTGAGGGTGTTGGCTTATGAGGAGAGATTGAGTAGACTCGGATTATATTCATTGGAATTTAGAAGAATGATAGTGGATCTTACAGAAACATAAAATTATGATGGGAATAGATAAGGTAGAAGCAGGGATGATGTTTCCACTGGCAGGTGAAACTAGGACTAGAGGGCATAGCCTCAAAATAATGTGGGCAGATTTAGGACTGAATTGAGGAGGAACTTCTTCACCTGAAGGGTTGTAAATCTGTGGAATTCCCTGCCCAGGGAAGTAGTTGAGACTCCCTCATTGAATGTTTATAGAGTTAAGATAGATATTTTTGTAAACAGTAAAGGAATTAAATGTTATGATGAGAACACAGGTAAGTGGAGGCCACAAAAAGATCAGCCATGATCTTATTGTATAGCGAAGCAGGCTCAAAGGGCCGGATGGCCTACTCCTGCTCCTGGTTCTTATGTTTAGGGACACCTTACATTCTTCCCCAAACAATATTCTTTATTGACTTTGGGACCTCCTAAGGTTATGAACATTTCTACCAAAATATAATTGCTTTCTTTCCTTCTTATTTTTCCTAAAAGTAATGTTCACACAAAAGGAGAAATCATAGTTTATCATTTATGTTGTTATATTTATATTAGTTTTTTTTCTATGCCTGGAAAATTATGCTTTTCTTTGGTGACCTTAAAAGATCTGGTTACTCTGCAATATCATCCAAGACCATGTCCGAGTATGTAGTATTTGGTGTTGGGGGAACGACAGTGATGATAATTACTGGGTGACGATCCATCTGCCTGAGAGCAGTCAGCACTGTGCTCCCTGTGTTGGTGAAACCACCATCAAGCAATCTGTTAGTCAAAGCTAGCAACTAAAAGTGACTCCCATTTTCTCTTTAGTTTGAGACTGTTCTGCAAGTAGCTATGTTGACGCCACTACAGGGCAGCTCTATGGTATTCTGTATTTTAATAAGTCCCTCGCCCTGACTATACTGAATTCAGACATGTACGGATGCAGGCCTTCTCCCAGCTGCTATTGTCACTTTGTGGAGGATTCAAAGGATATTGTGAGGTCATCTAATCCTGTATTAACTTGTTTCAGAAAGCAAGCCCAGAAAGGAGTAAAACTACTTTTCTATGTAGCAGATATACATCATGGATTCTTAGTGGGACCTTTGACACTCTGCTCCATTTACCTCTTCAGCTATTGCATCAGCCTCATGTTCATTCTTCACATTTTCCCATGTTCTATGATCTCTGATGCTGCTTGAGTTATTTGGAATGTTTGACACAAGCTGCTTGTCTCAGTAGATTCATTTTTTCGTACCCTTGTTCACTTGGGAAATCAAAATATGAAAATAACAATACATTGCATGACTCATAGAATGGAAGCAGAATTTAGAATAAGATTTTATTTGTTGTGTGTCCAGTGAAAAGTGTAGAGAGTCACCACTGTCTGATGCCATCTTAGAATACAAGGCTAGAATTCAAAACAAAAGTAGAAACAAAAGGAAAGGAAGCATCCAAATCATCACCGCCAAACCCCCACCACTGCCTGTGCCATGAATCCTGAGCCTGGTCCACCAAAGCCGCCACCAGCCTCACTGCCGTCACCTGAGCTAGACCCACCAATGCCAACATTGCCACTCTGCAATGCCATCCTTCACCGCAGGGCCCACCTAGCCAATGCAGCCAGGTCCTGCTCTGGGCACATACTGGGCCTGAACTGGCTGATTCCACCGCAGCTGAGCTCCTCATGGGCAAAAGGTAAAGAATACGGTGTGTTCACTCATTTTACTTGTTTTGGGATGTTGTGGAATGGTTATAGCTCAGAAGGATGCTCTTTTGTCCTTTGTGTTCATAGTGGCTCTCTGCAAGAGCAATTCGGTGTATCAGACCAATATCTAAAGGTTGAATTAGACAGCAGAAGGCTTTCAGAGATTTACAGGGATCTTATTATAAATCTACAGTTTAATAGAAAGACCAATTTCCACACTTCCTTGGTCAGAAGCCAACTTCCCATTGTGAGCAACACCAACTCTTTTATTTAAAAACAGACCCACCATCAAATTAACAAAACACCCAATTAACAAGTTAAAGAGCCCAGTTCTTTTTATTTGAACACCTATCAACAAATGACTCCACCAATTAATTGGATAAGTAACAAATCCTTAACTAAGTTACACTGCCAGGGTGACCCACATATCTAAGTAAATAGACAGAGCTTTAAGAACTGGTGCAGGGATCATATTTCAGAAGAGGTGATAAATCAGTGGGTAGAGACAAAGCAAGAAACATATTAAATTGAGAATTCATTAACAGAATATGATAGAAAGAGATAAAGAATACATGTGCAAGAGTGAAACAACAGGTAAGGCCATTGGTCACAAAAATAATAGAAGAACAAAGCTAAAGGCGAAATGCACATAGCATTTAGAACACTAAATGAACTGATAATGCAAATAGAATTATATAAGTTTGATCTGATAGCCTTTACGAGACATGTTTTCAACATGCCATAGATGAATCTTCAAGGATACAGGACATTCAGGATTGTCAGGAAGTCAGGAAAAGATAGGCAGCTGGCTCTTTTAGTTAATGATGGTGTCAACACCACAGAAAAGAATGACCTAAGTTCGAGAAGCCAGCATGTCAAAATGATTTGGACAATGAAGCGAAATAGTAAAATCACAAAGTCATATGAGAAAATGGTATAGTGGGCCTCTGACAGAAATCAGATTGTAGGCTATGGAGGAAAAAACAATACTTGCCTCTCAGAAAGTTATTGCAATGATCATGAGCAATTCTAATCTCCATATGGGCTAGACAAATCAGTTAGGGAAAGAAAGTCTTGATGAGGATTTGTAGAAAGTTTTGGGGAAAAGTTTTGAGAACATCAGGTTCTGAGACCTGGCTATATTCAACCTGGCATTATGCAATGGGCAAGGATGAATTCCTGCATAGTGAAAGCACCCCTGGGTACTAGTGATCATAATATGGTTAAATTTAACACTCAGTTTAGATGATAGAAGAGTGGGCTCAAACTAATATCTTAAATTTAAACAAGGGCAATTAGAAGGACATGAGAACAGAGCTAGCTGAAGTAAACTGATAAATTAGGTTAAGTAATAGGTCAATAGAGATGCAGTGGCAGATATTTGAGTATTTCAGAATACACAGAATAGATATATTCCAACTAGAAAGAAAATTTACATGCGGAGGATCGACCATCTGTGATTAAATAAAAATGGATTAAAAAACAACACCAAACTTAGAGAAAAACATGCCATCATGCTAAATACATAGCAGATCAAAGATTATGTAGAATATTTAAAAAAGCAATGATTGACTAAATTGTTAATAAGGAAGGAAAAATTAGAGGACTCAATGAAACTATCTCAAGGACTTTGAACTCTGTCCCCAGAGTGAAAACCTGGGTCTCATTTTTTATTCATCCCTGGTATATGGGCATCAGTTGTGGGTGCAAGCATTTATTACTTGCTCCTAGCTGCAAATGATAAGGTGGTAATTAGCTGTCTTCTTGAAGCACTGTAGTCCATGTGCTGTAGGTCGACCCACAATGCCCTTAGGGAGGGAATTCCAGATTTTGAACCAGTGACAGCGAAGGAATGGTAACATATTTCCAAGTCAGGAGGTTGAGTGGCTTGGAGGAGAACTTGAAGGTGTAGATATTCGCATGTATCTGCTGCCCATGCCGTCAGGATGCACAATCAATAAAGAATCTCAAGCATGAAGCATACGTTCAATAATACTGAAGGAAATGAATAAAGCTCAATCATAATATTGCTCATATCAAAAAGATACCCAGTTCCTTGTAATAGTCATGGAAGGCCTCCACATTCTCTGTATGTGGTGACAGCCTGAGGGTGCCACAGGTCAACACCTCTAAAATCTCTCCCAGCCTTCAATGATTTAGCAGTAAGCGTCTTTGCAAATCTGACCACATTGACATTGACACTTGCCCTAATGCCATAATGCTTCTCTCACATTTGTAGTCAGGTCCAATGTATGTAGCAAACTAAATTGATTCACTCTGCAACTTCCAATCATTAGGTTTGGGCTTGTGATTCACTGGAGAGTGCCCATCAGCTCTAAAGAGCAATCCTATTATTTATCACATCTGGAAACCTAAAATGAACTATTATTTTGTTCAAAATAAGTTAAATTATCCAATTGTTTTGTATTCAAATAAACTGCTTCACAATTATTACCAGATATACTCAGAATTTCTCTCATATGATGGATTTATTCAGCCCTGCAAACTAAAAATGATACAGAGGCGTATTAATTCCTATCCTATGTCTTTACAGACAAGATATCTATTTTCTATCCTCTGTGGAAATTGATTATAAATCCACCCAGAAACCATGAAGGCATAACCACCATTCATCGAAGAAGGAATTTGTAACACAATTGGAGCTCAAGCTATGGTTTGCCAGCTTCACAGTGTGGTATTGTGTACGATCAATTGCTTCAGATTTTGTTGGCAACAAAACATATATTATTCATGAGAAGAACAAGATCTTATTTGGAAGGCAAATCATGTTCCTGTTCTACATTTTAATATTCAGTATCACTTTCCTTGAGCCTGGCTCTCTTGTTGTGAGTGTGGTTTTTATTCCCCTATGTTTTGAGCCTTTTGTTTGGCTTTATATTTAAATTATTGGATTTATTTGGCACTCCTTTTGTATCAAGTTTTTGTCTTAATTGATTTTTTGTAAGCAATTGTTAAATTGTTGGCAATAAGTGCAGAATCATTGCAATGTGGTTTTGATTGTGAGAGGGAATATAGTACAAATGCACTACATGGGTTCTTTGTAATATTCAATGAGACTTATGAATGGTTAAATAGGCTCAAACATGTGTAGGCTGCTAAATACATAAGTAATGTTAAGTTTTAGGATCCAGGTCATAGAATCCAGGTGCAAATGGCAGAGCAGGTGCCACTAATGCTCCACTGACTTGAATATGTTATTGTGTGGTCTGTCTGGTGGTCCTTTCAGAATCACGAGAGATCACTTAAAATAAATGGTCTTAGAAATTTTTAGATTTTGCATCTACGACCCCAGGAGAAAAAGGAATGAATTAGATTCAATGACAAAAGCATTAATTACCATATTATTAGTTGTCTGATCTAATAACATGGGAGTAATCAGTTGTAGTTTGCATCAGTTTTCACACCAGCAACATACCAGAACTTCAAGAGAGTCGGGAGGCAGAGTTGAGTGTACTGGCCATCACTAAGGAGAATATATTGGGGCACAGTGGCTCAGTACTGGCATGGATGGAGCATTAGCTGGCTGGCAGAGGGTTAGCACTGCTCGCTCATAGTGCCAGGGACCCAGGTTAAATTCTACCCTTGGGTGACAGTCTGTGTGGAGTTTGCACATTCTCCCTGTGTCTACGTGAGTTTCCTCCAGGTGCTCCGGTTTCCTCCCACAGTCCAAAGATGGGCAAGTTAGGTGAATTGGCCATGCTAAATTGTCCCATAGTGTGCAGGCTAAGTAGGCTAGCCATGGGAAATACAGGGTACCGGGACTGGATCCGGGGTGGGTGTGGGTAGGATGCTCTTTAGATGGACCAAAAGGCCTGTTTCTGCACTGCAGGGATTCTATGCATCTGAAAATGAATAAATCACCTGGACCAGATGGACTGCATCCCAGAGTTTGAAGGAGGTAGCTGAGCAAATTGTGGAGGCATTAGTAGTGATTTTTTTCTGGAATCACTGGAGTCAGGGAGGGTCCCAGAGGACTGGAAAATGGCTAATTTAACACCCATGTTTAAGGAGGGAGGGAGACAGAATATGGGAATCTATAGTCTGGCTAGCCTGACCTCAGTCTTTGGTAAGATTTTAGAGTCCATTATTAAAAATGAGCTTGCAGAGCATTTGGAAGTGCCTGACAAATCGTTAGAATTTTTTGAGAAGGAGAGCCAGTGGGCCTGATTTTTTTGGGTTTCCTGAAGGCCTTTCCAGGTGTCACACAGAAGCCTGCAAATAAGACAAGAGCCCATGGTGTTAAGGGCAAGGTATTAGCATGAATAGAGCCTTAGCTGGCTGGCAGAGACAGAAAGAAGGGTTGAAGGGGTCTTTTTCATGATGGCAGCCATGACTACTGGAGTTCTGCAGGGGTCAGTTTTGGGACCACAACAATTCACATTATGAATTAATGATCTGAACGAAGGAGCTTATTAAAATTCATTTACAGGATGAGGGCGTTACTGGCCAGGCCAGCATTTATTGCCCATCCCTAACTGCAAAGAGTGCTGTTTAAGAGTCAACCACATTTGATGTAAGTTTGTTGTCATATGTCGGCTAAACCAGGTAAGGATAGCAGTTTCCTCCTTAAAGGACATTTGTGAATCAGATGAGTTTTTCCAACAATTGACAATGGATTCACGGTCATTGTTAGACTTTTAATTTCAGATTTTTAATTGAATTCAAATTCCACCATCTGCTGTGGCAGGATTTGAACCTTGGTCCCTGGAGCATTATCTGGATCTCTGGATGAATAGTCTAATGATAATATCATTAGGTTATGCAACTTAGGAGGGAGAATAGAGATGTAGACTATCTCCAAAATGGGGAAAGGCTTTGGAAATCTGAAAAACAAAGGGACTTAAGGGTCCTAGTTCTCTTCAGATTAACATGGAGCAGGAGTAGGCCATCTGGCCCCTCGAGCCTGCCCCACCATTTAATAAGATCATGGCTGATCTTTCTGAGACTCAGCTCCATTTACCCGCCCACTCACCATAACCCTTAATTCCTTTTCTGTTCAAAAATTTATCTAGCCTTGCCTTAAAAACATTCAGCAAGGTAGCTTCAGCTGCTTCACTGGGCAGGGAATTCCACAGATTCACAACCCTTTGGGTGAAGAAATTCCGCCTGACCTCGGTCCTACATCTGCTTCCCTTTATTTTGAGGCGATGCCCTCTAGTCCTAGTTTCACCTGCTAGCGGAAGCAACCTCCCTGCCTCCACTTTATCTATTCCCTTCATAATCTTATATGTTTTTACAAGATCTCCCCTCATTCTTCTGAATTCCAATGAGTATAATCCCAGCCTACTCGTCTCTCCTCATAATCCAACCCTCTCAACTCTGGAATCAACCGAGTGAATCTCCCCTGCACGCCCTCCACTGCTAGTATATCTCTTCTCAAGTAAGGAGACCAAAACTGCACACAGTACTCCAGGTGTGGCCTCACCAGGACCCTATACAGCTGCAGCATAGCCTCCCTTTTTTTAAACTCCATCCCTTGAGCAGTGGCAGACAAAATTCCATTTGCCCTTTTAATTACTTGCTGTACCTGCAATCCCAACTTCAGCAATTCATGCACAAGGACACCCAAGTCCCTCGGCACAGCAGCGTGCTGCAATTTTTTACCATTTAAAACATAGTCCGTTTTGCTGTTATTCCTACCAAAGTGGATGACCTCACACTTATCAACATTGTACTCCATCTGCCAGACCTTTGCCCACTCACTTAGACTATCTATATCCCTCTGCAGACTTTCACTGTCTTCTGCACACTTTGCTCTACCACTCACCTTAGTATCATCTGCAAATTTTGACATACCACACTTCGTCCCCAACTCCAAATCATCTACGTAAATTGTAAACAATTGTGGTCCCAACACTGATCCCTGAGGCATACCACTAGCCACTGTCCGCCAACCAGAAAAACACCCAGTTACCCCTACTCTTTGTTTTCTACTGGTCAACCAATCCTCTATCCATGCCAATACATTACGTGTAATACCGTACAACTTTATCTTATGTAGCAACCTTTGGTGTGGCACCTTGTCAAATGCCTTCTGGAAATCCAGATACACCACATCCACAGGTTCCCCACTGTCCACCATGCAAGTAATGTCCTCAAAGAATTCCACCAAATTAGTTAAACAGGACCTACCCTTCATGAACCCATGCTGGGTGATCCCAATGGGACAATTTATATCCAGATGTCTTGTTATTTCTTCCTTAGTGATAGATTCAAGCATTTTTCCCATTTCCAAAGTCAAGCTAACTGGCCTACAGTTACCTGCTGTTTGTCTACTTCCTTTTTTAAACAGTGGTGTCACATTGGCTGTTTTCCAATCTGCGGGAACCACCTCAGAGTCCAGTGAATTTTGGTAAATAATTACTAGTGCATTTGCTATTTCCCCCATCACCTCTTTTAGTATCCTGGGATGCATTACATCCGGGCCAGGAGACTTGTTTACCTTTAGCCCCCATTAGCTTGCCCAGCACTGCCTCCTTCGTGATAATGATAGTTTCTAGGTCATCACCTGCTATAACCTTCTTGCCATTAGTTTTTGGCATGTTATTTGTATCTTCCACTGTGAAGACCAACACAAAATAACTGTTTAATGTCTCGGCTATTTCCTCATTCCCAGTTATTAAATTGGCCTTCTCATCATCTAAAGGACCAATGTTTACCTTCGCCACTGTTTTACGATTTACATATTTATAGAAACTTTTGCTGCCTGTTTTTATATTCTGAGCTAGTTTACTCTCATAACCTACCTTACTTTTCTTTATAACTTTTTTTGTGGTTTTCTGTTGGCCTTTAAAGATTTCCCAGTCTACTAGTTTCCCAATACCCTTTGTTTTTGTGTATGTGCTTTTTTTTCACTCTGATACTTTCCTTTATTTCCTTAGACATCCATGGCTGGCTCTCTCTTTTCCTACAGTTCTTCCTTATCACTGGAATATACTTCTTTTGAGCACCGTGAAAAATTGTTTTGGAAGTCCTCCACTGTTCCTCAATTGACCCACCATAAAGTTTTTGCTCTCGTTCTACCTTAGCTAAGTCCTCCCTCATTCCTTCATAGTCTCCTTTGTTTAAACACAGGACATAGGTACTGGATTTAACCTTCTCATGCTCCATCTGTATTTTAAATTCGACCATACTGTGATCGCTCCTTCCAAGAGGATCCCTGACTGTGAGATCATTAATTATTCCTGTCTCATTACACAGGACTAGATCTAGGACAGCTTGCTCCCTCATAGGTTCCATTTACATATTTACATCATCGGTCAATTTTTTTACACACTCACTTAACTTGCCTATACCTGTGAGAGACCTCTCTACTTATTCTTAATAATTTTCCTACCTATCATGGTGTCATAGGCAAGTTTAATGTCATACATGTGGTCTACTCACACAAGCCACTGATATAGATTCTGAATAGTTGAGACCCCAGCACTGTAAATACTATTTATATTTTATAGGCAGTTGCGCTTTAGTGATTGCTTTATACCAAGGGATTGCGGAAAAAATGCTGCAGTTCTTTTTTAAAAAAAGAGTTATTAAATCTTGTTGTGATTTTTATTAATAATGTAGCCTTATTCAAGCAGTGGAAGAGGATGCTAGACACTTCACTCCATGGATGCATATTCAGGGCAGTTTTGTCCAGTGAGAGACTTTGGATTGGTTTTAAACAAGGACCAGCTGAGTGTTTTCAGGAGTGCTCAGCATAGTAATAAATTCTTCAAACTTTTTGTTAATTAACCTGTTTAGAGATGTTATTACACACCTCTGGAGCAGGTGGGACCTGAACATGGGTCTCTCAGTTTCGGGGTAGGGCCTGTGCCACAAGAGGAGCCTCAAATCAATCAACTCAGCAAAGTGAGGTGGAGAGCTTCAGATTTACTCTTCTCCAACAATTTTGTCACTGGTTCCTTGATGAGTGGCTACAGTTGTATGTTTGAACAAAACAGCAAAAACATCCAGCCTTCGAAAAAGAAAACATCTAAATTATTCTCTCTCTCCCTCCCTTCTGTAACTAGAGAAGGAGAGGAAAATTCGAAGTAGATAGTTACATGTCTCTCCTTCTGCAAATTCTTGAAAGGAAAAAGGCAAAAACCACGTTCAGGGAGAGGGCTAATTCAAAGAAAGGGCTAATCTTAAATGAGTGAATGAAAGATTGAGAATTGGTGTATCCACAACCTTGTGACCTCATCAGAGTCAAAAACAATTGGAAGAGAACAATGTAAAACAAATCATCAATGACTGTAATCCTGATTGATGCCAAAACTGCATGTCACTGACTTTTTTGTTCCTTCTCCAACCGTAAACTATTTGTGTCTTGTCTTGTTAAAACTGGTTGTTTGAAATAAATAGTGATTTTACTTGCAATCAAACTACTTTTGTTACGGATAAAGACCTGGTGTGCATATTCTTTTAATGTGAATTAAACATCCAAGTAAAACTAAGAAATTAATTGATTTAATCAAATGTTCACATTTGTAATGACTCTGGGAATGGTGGGGCTTGATTTCCAGTGGAATACCCCGGGGAGTGGGGTCAATATCCTGGGGCTCCTCAGTGGAGATAGTGGAACAAAAAAACAGATAATTGGACTTGAAGTTAATGTGACTGAAAATGGATAGAAGGATACACATTATGTTTTGTTTGTAAATAAAAAAAGGCTATAGAAACTGCTAAAGCCTTCTTGTAGATGGAAGAGATGTCCCTGACCAACTTAAAAGAGCTCACAAGAGCCAGGCTGGTTGAATATGTAAGTACTTGAAAAGTGGAAGTACCTTTTAGGGTTAAGTAGTGGGACATCAAAGTTAGCTCATATTAACTTCCAATTGTATAAGTTTGAGCATCAGGAAAAATAAGGTAGCTTGAGGTAGAAAGGGAATGGGAATCAAAATGAATGGAAATGAGAAAACTAGAATTGGAGTTCGTGTTCTTTATGTCACTTGAGAAAATAGCAAGGCAAATAAGTAGCCAATGGAAAGCCAGACACTGCACATGCAAAGCGACTTGACTGGTAAAGCACTTGAAGTTTGTAAGTCCCTGCCAGAAGAGGCTTGTAAGGATCATGACCCTGTAAGACAGGCTATTTCGGGTGCAAAAGAGTTTGTTCTGGAAATATTCAGGGAACCGTTTTCTACTTTAAGGAAACAACCTGTGCAAATCCAAATTGAATTTGAAAGGGTCAAACAAAGTAATTTTTGTGAGGAAAGGCAAGTATTCAGGTGAAGGAAAGAACAGCTGGGAATGAAAGATCTTCTCAGGTCAGACAGGAAGGTGCCGAGGGTGGAGATGAAAATCAAAAGTTTAAGTATTTTCATTAGAATAAAGTGGGACACTCAGCATACTGAACAAAGAAAGTGTGAAGAAAGCCTTTGGGACTTGTTGATGTTCATAAGTGTGAGTCTGAAAAGGAAAATCAAAAATAAATCCCTCAAATCAAATTGTAGCTTTAACTACGACCAGGAAACTAGAGGTAAAAACTGTTTGAGTGCAGCTAATAAGGTAAATGACAGATTTAGAGGGTTTTTATCAAAAGGGAAAATAACTTCTTTTTGTTCCAACAATGCCACTAAACCTATAATTATATTACGGGCACAGGAGCTACTCAGACTTTTCTTAGAGAAATGTCTTGTTTTTCCATCCAGCGAGTGCAATGAAAGCCAAAGTGTTACTGAACGGGATTAATGCAGACATATCCAGTTCCATATCCAAAGTGCAATTGGACTGTGACTTGTTGTCCAAAGCTGTGAGAGAAGAAATTGTTAAGAAGTTACAAATAACCAGAGCTGACTTACTCCTGTGTAATGATTTCACTCGACTAAAGGTTATTGCTTCAGCCATAATTATGCAAAATCTGGCCGAGTTTAAACAGATTTCAGGTAAAATTTTCAGGTATTTTCCATCTTGCATACTGACCAGGGCAATTGCTTCACAAAGTTCTTCACCAAATATCAACGTAACATCGCAAGGAGATGTTACAATTAGTGTAAACTTTAATTAAAGATGTCGATAATTGGAAGGAAGTATTTGGCATGTCTTTATTAATTGAGGCTCAGAAAGCAGATCTAGTGATAAATAAGCTATCACAAGCTGCTCACACTAAAGATGAAGCTGAAGGAGTTTTAGAGTGGTATTGTATTAAGAAAGGAATATGAGAAAGTGGCAAGCCCCTCACATACCTGCAAACAAGTAATGGATCTTCATCAGATGATGGTACTGCCAAAATATCATTAGGCACAAAGTCCCGTTCACTGTTTTTAATTTATTCATGCGATTAGGGTGCCGCTGGCTGGGTTAGCGTTTATTAACCATCTCTAGTTGAGAAGGTGTTAGTGTCAATCTGTCACCTTGTTGAGTAACATCTTTTTTTTAAATTTACATTTTCCCATATCTCTCCATTGCCTTCCTCTTTCTGTAAATTCCTCCACAAAGTATCACAAGCCTTTGAAAAAGCTATGCAACAAAGACAAGGTTGTTAGAAAAGTTCAGCAGGTCGGGCAGCATCTGTGAAGGAAAACAACAGAGTTAATGTTTCGGGTCCAGTGACCCTTCCTCAGAATTGAGGAAACTATGCTTCTTTAACTCTTGCCTCTTGAGAATCCTGACCCTAGTCACTCCCGTATTGGTGGCATTGTTTTCAGCTATCACAGCCCTAAGCTTTATGAGAGATAAAAGGTACTGCAGATGCTGGAGAATCCGAGATAACAAGCATGGAGCTGGATGAACACAGCAGGTCAAGCAGCATCATAGGAGCAGGAAAACTTGACGTTTCGGGCCTAAACCCTTC
>JAHRHZ010000012.1:34358567-34454681 GCA_024137785.1 Ginglymostoma cirratum | reverse complement strand
CGGGTACAGCGGATGCAGTATACCACATTGGCAGATGTGCAGGTGAACCTCTGCCTGATGTGGAAAGTCTTCTTGGGGCCTGGGATTGGGGTGAGGGAGGAGCTGTGGGGGCAGGTGTAGCACTTCCTGCGGTTACAAGGAAAAGTGCCGGGTGTGGTGGGGCTGGAGGGGAGTGTGGAGCGGACAAGGGAGTCACGGAGGAAGTGGTCCCTCCGGAAGGCAGATAAGGGTGGGGAGGGAAAAATGTCTTTGGTGGTGGGGTCTGATTGCAGATGGCGGAAGTGTCGGAGGATGATGCGTTGGATCCGGAGGTTGGTGGGGTGGTATGTGAGGACGAGGGGGATTCTTTTTTGGTTATTGTTGCGGGGTTATTGTTATTGTTGTAACTCGTCCTCACCCTCAACAACTTTTCTTTCAATTCCTCCCACTTTCTACAGACAAAGTGGGTGGCCATGGGTACCCGCATGGGCCCAAGCTATGCCTGTTTCTTTGTACCTACACTGGCCCTAAACCCCACCTCTTCCTCCGTTACATTGATGACTGCATCGGCGCCGCCTCGTGCTCCCACGAGGAGCTCGAACAGTTCATCCAATTCACCAACACCTTCCACCCCAACCTGAAGTTCACCTGGACCATCTCCAACACTTCTCTCTCCTTCCTGGACCTCTCTGTCTCCATCTCGGGCAACCACCTAGAGACAGATGTCCATTTCAAGCCCACTGACTCCCACAGCTACCTGGAATACACCTCCTCCCACCCACCCTCCTGCAAAAATGCCATCCCCTATTCCCAATTCCTTCGCCTCTGCCGCATCTGCTCCCAGGATGAGACATTCCAATCCCGCACATCTCAAATGTCCTCATTCTTCAAGGACCGCAACTTCCCCCCCACAGTGGTTGAGAACGCCCTTGACCGTGTCTCCCGCATTTCCCGGAACACATCCCTCACGCCCCGTCCCCGCAACAATAACCAAAAAAGAATCCCCCTCCTCCTCACATACCACCCCACCAACCTCCGGATCCAACGCATCATCCTCCGACACTTCCGCCATCTGCAATCAGACCCCACCACCAAAGACATCTTTCCCTCCCCACCCTTATCTGCCTTCTGGAGGGACCACTCCCTCCGCGACTCCCTTGTCCGCTCCACACTCCCCTCCAGCCCCACCACACCCGGCACTTTTCCTTGTAACCGCAGGAAGTGCTACATCTGCCCCCACACCTCCTCCCTCACCCCAATCCCAGGCCCCAAGAAGACTTTCCACATCAGGCAGAGGTTCACCTGCACATCTGCCAATGTGGTATACTGCATCCGTTGTACCCGTTGTGGCTTCCTCTACATCGGGGAAACCAAGCGGAGGCTTGGGGACCGCTTTGCAGAACACCTGCGCTCAGTTCGCAACAAACAACTGCACCTCCCAGTCGCGAACCATTTCAACTCCCCCTCCCATTCCTCAGATGACCTTTCCATCCTTGGCCTCCTGCAATGCCACAGTGATGCCACCCGAAGGCTGCAGGAACAGCAAATCATATTCAGCCTGGGAACCCTGCAGCCCAATGGCATCAATGTGGATTTCACAAGCTTCAAAATCTCCCCTCCCCCAACCGCATCCCAAAACCAGCCCAGCTCATCTCCACCTCCCTCACCTGTTTTTCCTCTCACCTCAAGCCACACCCCCATCTCCTATCTACTAACATCATCCTGCCCCCTTGACCTGTCCGTCCTCCCTGGACTGACCTATCTCCTCCCTAACCCCCTACCTACACTCACCTTTACTGGCTCCATCCCCGCCTCTTCGACTTGTCTGCCTCCTCTCCACCTATCCTCTCCTCTATCCATCCTCTATCCACCTCCCCCTCTCTCCCTGTTTATTTCAGAACCCTCTTCCCCTCCCCCATTTCTGATGAAGGGTTTAGGCCCGAAACGTCAAGTTTTCCTGCTCCTATGATGCTGCTTGACCTGCTGTGTTCATCCAGCCCCATGCTTGCTATCTCCTAAGCTTTATGATTCTCTTCCTAAATCCTTCTATTTCTTTGTCCTCCTCTGAGATATTCTTTAAATACCACTTCTCCTAAGCTTTTGGTCATCTATCCTTTTATCTCCTTCTGGGACCAGTTGTCAGATGTTGCTCTATCATGCTGCAGTGAGACAGTCATGTTATCTTATTATACTAAAGATACTCTACAAATACAAGTGATCATTGCTGGTGTTGTTCTGAAACATTGTACTGGTGTATTGTACCTGGGCTGATAAATATGATAAATAATAGCCTCTTTAGCTAATGCCTGTGAACCATATGTGATGGATGTAATGAAAGTGTGTAAAATTTAACATTTATCAGTCTGGTCAAATAAATGTTTTCTGCGCTGTAAACTTTATACCATCGTATGTAATGTGATACTTTCTGGATTAGATATTTTACAAATATTTTGGCACATTACAAATGATTTTATGTTTTATTTATGCTGTGTCAAACAATATGTTCTATCATTTGTTGTTACATTTAAGCAGTACTTGTATTAATTATAGATAGCACTGATGGTCATGTCAATCACAGCCTCATCAAAATAGTTAACTGTTATCGATCCATCTGTAGCACATATTAGTGATGCCAAGTCATCCATATCATTTCTTGATTTCTCTATGCATCTCATCAATTAATTTTTTGCTTGGCCTTCTTAACTTCACTTAATCCTTAAGAGTCATTTTGTCAGATATTCTTACTGTATCTCATCAATTTCACCCCATTGAGGGAAAAATAATGAAAAACTTTATGCTTAAAATTTCATCATTTCCAGTAACTGAAGGAAGGAAACTTCGTTTTTTGTGATAGTTAATTTTCAATGCAAATGTGACTATTTCACAATAACTAACGCTTGTAACACTCATTGAAATGATAATTAGATTTTTTTTAAATGCAAGACTATGGAGAAAATACAGAGGACTGAGACTTGGTGAGTATGTCTTGCATTGGTACAGACACAACAAGCCTAATGGCCTCTTCTCTGCTGTGCTATTCATTTCTATTTCATTCTAATCTATGATTTCATATGATTTGAAATGATTTGATTTAACATTTTTGTGTTATATTTTGTGCGCAACTACTGTGAAAATGCAGCAAATGCAACAAAAATATACTGAATTACCTACTCCTGCCCTAGGTCTTATGTTCCTGTGAGTGCCACAACTCAGAAAATAACTTTGGTTATTTGTGTCAAATCTCAATCTGCCCTCTTCCCCTCCTACTCCCTAACCGAAGTTTCTGGGCAAGTTGTGCATAAACAGTGAAGTCCTTTCATCTCACTGTTATTTTGACAACAATATCCAGCCTACATTTGCAAGAAAAGTTTCTCATTTACCAAATGAATGAAGTGGAAAGTTTCCATTTATGGGATCAAGGTAAAATCCGCTAACTCCAACTTGGCACGCAACTAAATTTGTGAATCTAAACATGCAAGAGCAAGTATAACTAATGGCAGACGCTGTTAGATGAGCTGCTACAGCGAGTTACGAGCCAATATGTTATTACCACACAGAAACTTATAGGGCTCAAGGGCCTCATTTCCAGCCGGTTGAACTGATTACTGAAAATACATTTGATTTGGTGACTTAACTTGCCATTAGTGTAAAATTACCACGACAAACTGCAAAACAATCTTGCAGTTCAGCAAGTACTTTCCATTTGTTGTTGCTTAGTTTCTATCTTAAAAGTATTTAAACAAACACACACAGTTATTAATTATGGAGCTAGAATTAACTCTAGCTTGTGAATGAATGGCACCAACCCTCTCCTGTTCATCAGACTTTTCTTTGCCCATTTAAAATCCATGTTCTTTTGGATGCCAAGTTACTGTTAGACAAAATCCTCTCCATGGCATTTGGGGTCTGTGTGAGCATGGAAATCTATTGTTTGTCTTAATGAATCAAATTGCAACATTGTTAATGACCAACATGCAGCCTGGACAGGAGAGTTTAAGTTAAAAAGTTGAATTCAATACAGGAAGCAAAATAAAGACAGTGTTAGGAAATAGGGCCAAATGGTCTCTTTCCACATTATAGAGATAAAGAAAAAAAAGACCCAAAAAGAAGCTTAATATATTTAATTTATTTCTGTAAAATCTCCAACAATAACTGAAGGAATGAGAATCCACAGTTTTAACAGTTTGCTTTCAATGCCAGAGAGTTGTTTGGCAATCACTAAGACTTATCAAGCTGTTAAAATGGGGACTTCAGGTTGAAATAGACAAGCGCTAATTTTCTGTGTAGCTCATATCAACCATTCAAGCAGAAAGTGCATGCAGATTAATATATTTTAATGGTGAGACAGATGGAGAGGTACTGTATTCAAGGTTACAATGGAGCTGTGTATCTCAAGCAGCAACTTTGGGATTTCTGTGTTCAACTACACATTTATTCTTCCATAAAATTGCTGTGTGATTTGTATGTTAATAATGGTTAATGCCATTAGCCTCAATGCTATTTTGACGCTAAATTCTAGACCTCTGAGTTGACTTCTGTCTGCATAAGAATTCACATAAAGGAATGTCCATTTTTCAAGTACATACTAGCCTGCTGATCATTTAACACAATATGCAGGGAACATACACTCATTTTCAGCTGTAAGTGCATTCTGCCCCATTTTGGTAAAGGAAAAGTTAGGGTCTAGATCCTGAAGCAGACTTTAATCCTGTTCACATGCTTTCCAAAAATCCCCAATCCCCAAGCAACTGGTCCCATTGCCCAAACCCCAGTCTCTTAACACAGTTATCTTCTCACAACACCTAATACTGAACCCTGAACTTTCTCTGTTGATCCCAGACCAACTCTCTAAACTCTTATGCCTACCCTAATGACCGCTCAGGCCTCCTTTCCCACCACTTCCCTTGGAAACCCCATATCAGCCACGCATTATGCTTTACTGAATTCTTGAATTAGAGACTGATCCAATCCTAAATCTGACTCACTTACCTGAGGACCATTGTGACATTAGCAGATACTAAATATTGCTCAATACCGATAGGACCCAATGCCACATTTACTCCATTACAATAAGCCCCAAGGTCTAGGATTTAGGGATTCTTGGTTGTTACTGTGCAGTGTAGAGAATATGACCCACATCTCTTTTACTAAATTTCCTGGTCTACATCTTTAATTGTAATGTGACACTTCCACCTCAAAGTCCTTTACAAACCTAAAATTAAGAGATTTATTTTGCTCAAAATTAAAAAATGAATACAAATATTGAAGTGCAAAATGGATACATTGTCTTTTTGCAGTTGTCTGATGAAAAGGTTTGCAAGAAGCAAAACTATTTCCATATTTTACACCCATTCAAATCCAACCAGAATGAAGTGATCTGAACAATCCTAATGATCAATATTCCCTAGTGCTGAATGATGGAAAAGTGATCAAATTTTCAATGAGATCAAGATGTTTAGTTATGTTCAAGATAAGATGCAGGAATAACTTAATTATTGAGCTTTCCTGCTTACTATCTCAGACAGCTGAGGGCCGAATGAGACTTGCTTCAAGGTGTATTGAATTAGGTTGCAAGAAACTCAACATATGATCCTTCAGATACAGCAGTAATGTATAAATGATATCAATAATATATTTCAGATTTTGAGCTCCACCTTCCCTCAAACACAGATCCAGGCAAGTATATTTGAATTTATTGTACTGTCAATGAAACAGGATGTTGACATATTGAAATATGAACATTCAGAAATAGGGACATGAAACCTGAAACTATGTAGATCTGTAGACCTAGGGATTGCTACACAAACCCCAGCTAGATTTCATAGTTAAAGAAGTTAAACTGACCCTTTTGCACACTAATTTTGAAATTGCACTCAGCTAATTATAAATGACATTTGGATATCATAGCATGCTGAGACCATATATTAACCATTTAGAAAGCAGGGAGTAGTGGTGAGAGGTTGTTTTTAAAGTGAAGGGAAGTATACAGTGATGCCTAACCAGGAGTTGGTATTATGTTTGACAAATATTTATGAACTAGGCTGGTCATGGATGGCATAATTTAATGTTTTTATTTATTCATTTTGTGGGATGTGGGCGTTGCTGGCTATACCAGTATTTATTGCCCATCCCTAGTTGACTTTAAGAAGATGGTGGTGAGCTGCCTTCTTGGACCGTTGCAGTCCACCTGCTGTTGATTGACCCACGATGCTATTAGGGAGGGAATTCCAGGATTTTGACCCAGCCTCAGTGAAGGAACAGCAATATATTTCCAAGTCAGGATGGTGAATGGCTTGGAGGGGAACTTGAAGGTGGTGGTATTCCCATATATCTGCTGCCCTTGTCCTTCTAGATGGAAGTGATCGTGGGTTTGGAAGGTGCTGTCCGAGGATCTTTGGTGAATTTCTGCAGTGCATCTTGCAGATAGAACACACTGCTGCTACTGAGAGTCAGTGGTGGAGGGAGTGGATGCTTGTGGATGTAGTGCCAATCAAGTGGGCTGCTTTGTCTTGGATGGTGTCAGCTTCTTGAGTGTTGTTGGGGCTGCACTGTTCCAGGCAAGTGACGAGTATTCCATCACACTCCTTACTTGTGCTTTGTAGATGATGGACAGGCTTTTGGGAGTCAGGAGGTGAGTTACTCTCAACGGTATTCCGAGTCTCTGACCTGCTCTTGTAGCCACTGCATTTATGTAGTGAGTCTAGTTGAGTTTCTGATCAATGATAACTCCCAGGATGTTAATAGTAGGGGATTCAGTGAACATCAATGGGCGGTGGATAGATTGTCTCATTTGGTGATGGTCATAGACTGGCACTTGTGTGGCACAAATGTCACATGCCACTTGTCAGGCCAAGCCTGGATATTGTCCTGATCTTGTTGCATTTTAACACGGGCTGCTTCAGTGTCTGGGGAGTTGCAAATGGTGCTGAATATTGTGCAATGATCGACAAACATGCCCATTTCTAACCTTATGATGGAGGGAAGGTCATTGATGAAGCAGCTGAAGATGGTTGCGTCTAGGACACCACCCTGAGGAACTCCTGCAGAGATGTCCTGCAGCTGAGATGATTGACCAACAACCACAACCATGTTCCAATGTGTCAGGTATGACTCCAACCACCGGAGAGTTTGCCCCCGATACCTATTGATTCCAGTTTTGCCAGGGCTCCTTGATGCCACACTCATTGAATGCAGCCTTGATGTCAAGGGCTGTCACCCTCACCTCACCTGTGGAATTCAGCTCTGTTGCCCATGTTTGAACCAAATCCGTAATGAGGTCTGGAGCTGAGTGGCCCTGGAGGAACCCAAACTGGGCATCACTGGGCAGGTTATTGCTGAGCAGGTGCTGCTTGATAGCACTGTTGATGACCCCTTCCATCACCTTACTGATGTTCAAAAGTAGACTGTTGGGGTAGTAATTGGCCGGGTTGGATTATAGATGATAGATGGCTCAGAACACAAAAAACATGCAATGAGTGAGGACAGTAATGGGCTCAAAGAAGGCATAAAAACAGAAAGTGCTGGATAAACTCAGCAGTTTTTTAAAACAAATTCTTTCATGAAAAATTTCATGGTATCACTAGAAAAGCCAGAATCTGTTACCTATGCTGTCATGTGGTATGGTTTACATTTTGCCTAGCTTTCTGAAAGGACACAGCGTTCTCTAACTGATGTAACTGAAACTGCCTTAACACTTAAATGTAGCTTGTGTCCAAACCGACTCACAGCATATTGACTATAGGAGTTGGGATGTCATGTTACAGCAGTACAAGACACTGGTGAGGCTGCTTCTGGAGTACTGCGTACAGTTCTAGTTTCCATGCAATAGTAAGGATGCTATTAAATTGGAGAGGGTGTAGAAAAGATTTACAAGATTGTGACTGGAACAGGAGCATTTACGTTATAAGTAGAGGCTGGATAGGCTGAGACTTGTCTCCCTGGAGCATAGGAGGTTGAGGGGTAACCTTATAGAGGTTTATAAAGTCATGAGAGCCATGGATAGGGTGAATAGCAAATGTCTTTTCCCTAAGGTAGGGGAATTCAAAACTAGAGGGCATGGGTTTAAGGTGAGAGGGGAAAGATTTAAAAATAATCTGAGGGGTAACTTTTTCACACTGAAGGTCAAGCGTGTATGGAACGAGCCGCCAGAGGAAGTGATGGATACAGGTACAGTTACAACATTTATAAGACATTTGGATAGGTACATGGATAGAAAAGGTTGAGAAGAATATGAGCCAAATGCAGTCAAATGAGACTAGTTCAGTTTGATAAAACCTGCTCGGCACGGATTAGCAGGACCAATGGGTCTGTTCCCATGCTGTGTGACTCTATGTCTCTATTATTTAGGCAATCCTCCACCCATGCTAATACACTACCTGCAAGACAATGCGCTCTTACCTTATCAAGTAATCTAATGTGTGACACCATCTCAAAGGCCTTCTGTAAATCTAAATATTACTTTTACTGCTTCTCCTTTAATGTCAGCAATGTGGATGTTTGCTGATGATCAGACAATGTTCAACACTATTTGCAACTCATCAGATACTAAAGCTGTCCATGTTCAAATGTACCAAGATGCAGACAATATCCAAGCTTGGGCTGAAACATAGCAAGTAATAGCCACACCATATAAATGCTGGGCAATGACCATCGCCAATAAGAGGCAATCTAACTTTGCACCTTGACATTCAATGGTGTTACCATAAGTGAATTGCCCATTATCAATGTCCTGAGATTACAATTGCCCAGAAAATGAACTGGACTGGCCATAAGTACAGTAGCTATAAGAATAGGTCAGAGACTAGGAATGTTGCAGCCAGTAACTCACTCCCTGCCTTAAAAAGCCTGCCCAACATCATCAAAGCACACTAGGCACAAGGGCACCATCTAAACAAACAAATCTGAACAGGTAATGCAAAGCAGGTCAGGTCAGTCTACAAGATGAATTCACCACAGCTTCTTAGACAGCACCTTCCAATCCTAAGACCACCTTGATCCACAGATGGCAAAAGCAACAGATACATGGAAAGCCACCACATGCAAGTTTTCCTCCAAGTCACTCACCATCCAGTCTTCAAAATATATCGCTGCTCCTTCTGTGTCATGAGTTAAAATCCTGAAGCTCCCTCTCTAGCAACATTGGGGGTCTACCTGCAGCAAATGGACTGCACCAGTTCAAGAAGACAGTTCACCACCAATTTCTGAAGGTCAAAAAGGGATGGGCATTAAATGCTGTCCTAGCCACCAAAGTCCACATTACATAAGTGAATTTTCAAAAATATTTGTTTTGTATCAATGAGACTTTGCTTGAGCACTCAAGAGTGATATCATCAATAGACTGGTAACTTATTTCTCCAGTAGGATGTGATGTTCATGTTGTGCAAGGACTCTGAAGGCTAAAGAGTTGTCGTTTGGGAGACAAGTTGGCATTGAATAGGCATATATGCTATAAAGGGTCACAACGATGATCGGGAACATATTGGATATGTGGAGCCATGGGAGATAGACAGTGTTGTACAGTAAGTATGAGGGGCCATTTAATGAGCAACTGATAGATTATTATAGGTTAGCCAGTGTTGGGGTGGAATGACCAATTAAAACACAACACCCGGGAGTTCAATTTCAGCATCAGACAGTTTATTGAAATTACTTTGGTGGGAAGAAACCTGAGGGAAGTATAAACTTCTTTAACAAACAAAGGAAAAACATGCATTTTTATACATTTGTTTTCATCCCACCTTTTACATTTGCAGACCAATCAGTTTATAAATTAATTACATATACAGCCGATTCCCAACTAAATCATGAAAATCAGTTAAATATGATCGATGATGGGTAGCCGTGGGGACAACTTCAAACTTTCTCATGATTCCACCGTGTTTACTAAACACCCCTATCTTTATCCTTGGGTTTCTTACAATGTGTTAATTCAACCCACATTCGAATGTCTGCGTGTTTCTGTGTCTGTGATTCAGTTCTCCCCGTGATGACATGGGGGCTGCTTGTCACTGTCTGAGACTGGTTTGTTCACATAATTCTTAATGAAATCTCTCTCATGCTTTTAGTGATATTCTTGTACTTTTGTGAACCAATAGTTACTTCAGAATCAATACCTATGATTATTTGAAGAATCTAAAATCTAATATTGTAACAGATTGACAAATGAAAGATTCATTAATTAAATATAGAACTCTTATCTATGCCTCCTGTGTAAACAACTGCAGCTGCATGTTTTGATAATTATGAGGTCTACCATACTATCTCAATTCTATTATCTTGGGTCTACAGAGCTACCGTGTTCTAACCTATGCAAACTAAATTAGGTGAAACATTTTCCCAAGCTCCCCAGAACTACTATCAGCCATGTTTTGCTGCTTTAGCCATGGGAAGCCATCAGCCATGCTCTGCTGCACTCATTCATGGGCGGCCTTAACAAATAGGCAGCAGAGTGGCTCAGTCATTAACACCGCTGCCTCAAGGCGCCAGGAACCTGGGCTTGATTTTACTCTCGGGCCACTGTCTGTGTCGAGTTTGCACATTCTCCCCGTGTCTGCGTAGGTTTCCTCTGACTGCACCAGTTTTGCCCTACAGTCCAAAGGTGTGCAGGTTAGGTGGACTGGCCATGTTAAATTGCCCACAGTGTCCAGGAATATGTAGGTTAGCCATGGGAAATGCAGGGTTTATAGGGATAAGGTGGAGGTCTGGGGTGGGCGGGGTGTGGGGGTGGGTCTGGGTGGGTCTGGGTGGGATGCTCTTTGGAGCGTTGCTGTGGACTCAATGGGCCAAATGGCCTGCTTCCACACCATAAGGATTCTATGATTCTATGAACAGCATAGACAATGCATGGAAGGTGAGAAATCTACGCTATCACAGTGCTGAAGAAGTCATGCAGTTACTTACACCACAGCCCAAGGGTTAATTAGAGCTTACATCTGGCCCCACCGTTTTGCCTCAGGTGATCTAATGTTAAATGTGCTGCTGTGTCTTCATACTGATTAAGGAAATATAATAAATTATAGCAGAAGATGAAGAATAGGTTGATCAGATCCACTTCTTTCAGCACCTCATGTGTAATTAGTACTGCTTTATCAAACGTACTGAATACAGTTAGACAGGTAAATTACCACACATAAAACTTCCGGAATGGTGTAATACTGATTTATCCTCCTGTTTTTATTGCATTAGCAATAATGTTCTACACTGTACAGGCAAATCTGCCCTTGAGTTTTGAAGGGCTCCCAATTCATCATAAACTCCAGTGCCCACATCCTATTCACACAGTGTCTCATTTTTCTGTTACTCTTTCCCTCAGCGATATTAATTTTCTCACATTCCTCAATGCTAAAATGCAAAGTTCTCAATCTTGCTTATAAATTTATGCACAACTTTGTTCTACTTTTTCATCACCCCGTAAAATAGGAAGAAAAAATTCTCCAAGGAAGGAAATTACTCAAAAGTAGCATTAATTTTGTTCAGAAATCATAAAATGCCTTCAGTGTGGAAAGAAGCTATTCAGCCCATCAAGTCTGCACCAACCCTCCAAACAGCATCCTATCTTTGTAACCCCACATTTACCGTGGCTAACCCACCTGCCCTGCACATCCATGGATACGACAGGGCAATTTAGCATGGCCAATCCATCTAACCTACACATCTTTGAACACTGGAGGCAAACTGCAGCAGCCGGAGGAGATCCACGCAGACACGGGGAGAACGTGCAAACTCCACACAGACAGTCACCCAAGGGTGGAATCAAATCCAGATCCCTGGCTCTGTGAGGCAGCAGTGTTAACCACTGAGCCACCATACCATCCCAAAAAACACTTTCATAGACATTTATTTATTGCAGACAATGGGAATATATATGGAAAATGAAAATCACAAATGTATTACAACAGCATCATAAACTTTAAGAGGAAGCTTGAACAGTTTGCAAACATCAACCTAAACAGAACTGCAGATTGAATTACTGCTTTAAATCCAGTATCAGTCATTCATTGGTCTCTTTTAATATCATTGAACTTTTTATGACTGTATGACAGACCCACTGACCAGGTTACGACAGGGGACAGGGGTACAGATGTTATCATTTTGAAGTAAATCTTATTAAATTCTCTGCAGAAAGGCAAGTCCAACCCACAGCCCCACAACCTCCTCCGTGGGTTGGGTGAGGACACATATCCCAAATCCACCTAGCCAGGGCAGGGACTGAACTCACACTTTTGGCACCAATTTGATCCACACTACCTGTCCTACAAACCAGTAAAATAAGGAGTCTGTATTGCTGTGGCAACATAGACTTTTACATGTAAGTTGCATTTGAGAACTATTAATGGTTGATGGTAGAAGCTCTAACTTTCTTCATGGTGGGGTAGTGGTAGTTTCACTGAACTAGTAATCCAGAACTCAAGGCTATTGTTCTGGTGACTTTGCTTTAAATACCAACATGGAAGATGGTGAAATTGGAATTCCACCAAAAGCTGATCTAACATAGCGACCGTTCTTGATTGTTGAAAAACCCACTTTGTTCACTAATGTCCTTTTAGGGAAGAAAATCTGCTGCCCTTACCTGTTCTGGCTAAGATATAACTCCGGACCCAGAGCAATGTATTTTGCTTTGCAGCAGTTAGGGATGGGCAATAAATGATGGCCTCGCCAACAACACTCACTTCCTTGAAAGAATTTTTTTTAAGATGCTGACTGAATATCTCTCCACCCTTACCATCTGCCATTGGTATATGTTGGGAGAATTTTCTGTATAGTTTGCACCTCAAATATCCTTGTGAGAGGTTTGCTATTGTTATTGGCTAATCTTTAAACTAGTTTGACAGCGGGAGTGGAAACCTGAGGGTGAAGAATGATGGGAAAACATTAGAGATGGAAACAGAAGGCAGAGAATTACTGTATATGTCTGAAAGACAGAGGAACAAAGGCCTGGGATATTCTGATGACCAGAGAGCTGTTGGAGCTGCTTAGACTTGAATTGCGCATTGGGACTCTGCAAATTCCAAGATAGAGATTCAAAGATCATTGGAATTACCCTGGAAATTGAAGACTCCGTTGGGTGATTCCATTGCATTTGGAGCCCTCTGAATGAATCATTAAAATCAGTGAATTCAGAGAGTCCCATTTCAGTTAAGCCAATATTTACCCAGGAAAACTTAGAAAATTAAAAACCTAATCCTGGCAAGAATTAATCCTACCCCCAACTAACCATTTACACCCCCAACTACACCTCCTCTGACACCTTACATTCCCCCAAACCAGAACTCACCAAGGTAGCACTACTGGACTCCACTCCCCAGGACCCATTAATACTCTTACAACATTGCCAGACTGAACCTGCCAGAATCCAACACCATCCTTCACCAGAGCTGACACTACCTTCCTCATTGCCAGCTCCAGTATCTGCTTGATCCCCTGATGGACCTGACACTTACCCTTGTCTGACTCTTTGTCCTGCCTCAGACCCAATAGTCCTTGCACAGGACGTGGCACTCTCTACCTACCCCATTTGCTGGCTTCACCTGACCACCTCTCTCATCTGCCACCAGACATAATATCCACCCCAACCCCAACTTACCTTAAGCCCTCCATCACTTACCTGGTTCTCTAATCCCTTACTTACCTGCCACCCTCCTCATCTACCACCCTATTACCTGTCACCCCACCCATTTGGCATCCTGGCACCTTAATCACTTTCCCAGGCAGACGGTCACCTCAGACATACGTACTTACATAGACTTTCACAACGGTTGCAAGTATTTGGCTGAGCTGCTGAACACTTAAATCTCAGAATATGACACACTGACTGCAGCAAAACGAATTGCCCCAACTATATAGGAACAAATTACTGCAGATGCTGGAATCTGGACTGTAAACTATCCTGCACTACAAGGAAGCTGCCTAATTTCATTTGAAATTCACATTTATGAAAGAAGCAGGTTGAGAATTGCTTACTAGAAACGTGGAACTCAAAAATAATAGAAAAGAAATCACAGTGAAGTGGACAATCTGACCCTGATTGTCACTTACGATATCAGAGCTACCATAGAAACATGAGTTAAAAACGGCAGCTCAATGCTCCTGGTTACATGCTTTTTAGATGATCACAGGGAGGTGGATAAAAGAAAGGAGAGGATTTGCAATTTTGGCTGAAGAAACAATTACAGCTTTTCGAAGGGATGTTAGGTTAGAAAGATCATCAAGAATGGCCATGTGGATTGAGCCGAGGAACAAATCAGCAGCTGCAGCACTACTGATACTGTACAATAGATCGCCAAACAGTGTGAATGTGTTAGAAAAAACAAATGTGTGGACAGGTCTTTGAGAACTGCAAAAACGAGGGCAACAACAGCAGGCGATTTTAACTACCAAATATTAACTGGGACAGTTTAGTGTGAAAAGAATGAAGGAAACAGAATTTTTGTGGTGAATTCAGGAGAAAATTTCTGACTGGTTACAGCAAGCCCAACAAGAGAGGATACAAACTCTAGAATTAGTTTTTGGAACTGAAACTGAGCATGTAGGAAGTGTGGCAGTGAGAGACCATTTTGGTGGTAGTCATCATAATTTAGGGAAGCACCTATAAAAGACCAAAAAGGTGATCTATGTGTAAAGTCAGAGGATGTGGGTGTGGTTCTTAATGAACATTTTGCATCTGCCTTCACAAAAAACGACAGTAGTAGAGAGAGTGAGTATGCAGTGGCAGAGAAAAGATTGTACTACATACTCTGGTAGGTTGGAGAAGGTCACTGATCTTCTTTCTAAGCTGCTAGACCTTCCTCTTATAATGACTTGAATAGCAACATCAGACCAGGTTGGCATGGTCTGCTGGTATCCTCTTCTGGTCCTGGAGCAAGTGGACGTCCCTGCTCTGATCTACCCCAACCACCAGGCCCTCCGTGTGCCTGTCCACTAGACCTGGACTTTGTTAAAGCTTGGGTTTAAAAATGGCAAGGAACATTCACATCACACAAGTGACAGGCAATGACAAAAGCGAAACCTACCATGTCCTCTTAACAGTCAATGGAATTCTCATTGCTGAATGTTGCACCACCACCATCCAGGGGCCTACCACTAATTAAAATTTTAATGAGACAAGGCATTAAAATGCTTTGGCTGCAAGGTCAGGTTCAGGCTGGGAACTCTGTGGCAAATATCTCTCTTCCGACTTCCAAAAGCTTGTCCGCTATCTGCAAGATCAAAAACAGCTGGACTTGGGCTCCATTCTACATAGAACAGTGAGTGTATCCACATGACACTGCACCAGTTCATACAGGCAACTCACCACCATCTTTCAAAGGCAATTGTAGATGGGCAACAATTGTTAATGTGATGCTCATATTCCGAGAAGATATTTTAAAAGGATCATTTCTGCTTCTTTGATGAACTGTACATATGGGTAAAGCTCAGGCTGTTAGGGAAAACATTCCTACAACATAAAAAACAAAATAGACAACCAAATCCCTAAGGTCACAATCAGTGTAACAAAACATCAAATTGCAAACAAACTTGAGAGTAAAACCATCAAAATCAAGAAGGCTTGGAATTAACTCAGAGCAGTAAAGTTTCAGGAATTAATTATAAACTTCAATTTCCATTTTCTCACAGGGGGTTCATTACTGACGATGGGTTTCGAGCAAGAGGAATCAGGGCAAGGGCCAAGTGTGCATGAGTGGTGGCATGAAGCCAGTGTAATTTTAACTATGGAGACTCTACTGCATTTGGCCAGTCAACAGCTCAGCCAAAATAGGCAGAAAACAGGAGCTGGCAATTGAGCAGGACTGGAAGTTCAGATGCCAGAAAGCCTTCACCACCAAGAAGCTTGATGGAAACCTGAGACATGAGGGAAGATCAATATGCCCTACTTCACCAGCTCTCTTTGAGAAATTTTTAAAAATCATATCTTTCAAGGCCTATTTTATTCCCAAATTCACTTCACATAGTTTTAACCATGTAAATTCTCCACTCAGACAAGATTTAAATTACAGTTGGGCCTGATGAAATGATCAATCACAATCAACATGCCTAAAGAAGTACCTTGTCACTGATAAACAGTGGTGTTTGCAATCTTTACAGCAAGCCAGGTTAAAATCAGCTTTGCTGCAAAGAAGTCAAAATATAGAACATAGAACAGTACAGCATGTTACAGGCCCTTCGGCCCACGATGTTGCGCCGAACTTTTACCCTAAACCTAAGGTCTATCTAACCTCTACCCCTACCTTATGCTATCATCCATATGCCTATCTAATAGCCGCTTAAATGCCCCTAATGAGGCCGACTCCACTATCATCAGCCTTGTCAGCAGGAGTCATTTCACTTCGTATCTGCTAAGCGCATAGGTTTAAAACCACTCCAGTTTGTGGATGATAAGTAATAGATGGCCAAGACAAGTTAGGTGGTAGAATCAAGCACCAGAGGTAACTTTGGGATTTGGAAGAATGAAGGAGGAATCTAAGGCAAGAAGAGCCTAAAAGCTTTCTTATACCCCAAGGACAAATTCAGATTTTGCTGTAACACTAAAATGAAATAAAATCATTTATCTTTATTGAGATGATCTAGAGCTTTAACTTTAATTCATGTAGGGAATGTGGGTGTCACTGGCCAGCATTTATTGCCCATGTCAAGTTGCCTCGAGAAGGTAGTGCTGGACCACTACAGGAAGGAACATCCACAGTTTCATGAGGGAGCGAGTTCTGGGATTTTGACTCAGCAATACTGAAGGAACTGTGATATATTTCCTAGTCAGGATGGTAAGTAACTTGGAGGGAAACTTGCAGGTGGTAGTGTTTCCCATGTGGCTAATTCCTTGGTTCTTCTATTTGCTAGTGGTTATGGGTTTGGAAGCTGCTGCCTAAGGAGTTTCTGCAGTGGACTTGGAAATGGTACATGCTGCTGCTATTTCGATCCGGTGAATATTTTTGGGTATATTGCCAAACAAGCAGGCTACTTTGCTGTGGTATAACAAAACTTCTTGAGTGTTGTTGGAAGTACACTCATCTAGGCAGGTGCGGAGTATTCTATTACACACCTTTCTTGTGCTTTGTAGATGGACAAGAACTGGGGAGTCAGGAGTGAATTTTCCACTGCAGAATTCTGAACCTCTGACCTGCTCTTGGAAGCAGTGTATTTATATGTCTAGTCCATTTGGTTTCTGGTCAATGGTATTTGAATTAGCAGTGGCTCAAAGAGGTTTACCTTAATAGAATCCCTTCAGTGTGGAAGCAGGCCATTCAGCCCATCAAGTTCACACCAGCCCTCTGAAGAGCATTCTCCCCAGACCCACTCTATCCCTGTAAAACTGCATTTCCCCTGGCTAATCCACCTAGCCTGGATACTTTGTGCAATTTAGCAAGGCCAGTCCACCTAACCTGCACATCCTTGGACTGTAGGAGAGAACTGGAGCACGTGAAGGGAACCCATGCAGACACAGGCAGAATGTGCAAACTCCACACAGGCAGTCATCCGAGGCTGGAATGGAATCCTGGGTCCCTGGCGCTGTGCTAATCACTAAGCCACCATGCCGCTCCTATTCTTTCACCACTGGATCAAAAGATTTTGCATTCAGAACCAATCCAAAGACATATGTAGAAAATGAAGGCTGACATTCCGGTACAGTATTGACAGAATGCTGCATTGTTGGAGGTGCTGTTCTTCAAATGAAATGCTAATTTGAGGGTCTATTTTCAGTCTCAACATGATGGGTTTGGTAAAAACTCATTCTTTTCATCACCTATCTCTTGACAGGACGTACCTACCCATGATACCAAACTACCCAACAATTTCTTAAAAAAAGATGTATTTCCTATTACATATACAAAAATAATTGACTTTGTAATATTGAGAAGACATACAAAATAAATGAGTTCCTAACAGAAACAAAATTGATCTCCTATTTTATATAAGACCATGCCTTTTAAAAGTATGCATTTTATATAAATTGGCAAATCTATATTTCTTTGAGATGGTCATCATCATGGCATCCATGACTCATGTCCATATACTATCAACAGTTTCTATGGGTTTATCTATCAATAAAGCATCTCGTTGTTGACAAAAACCTATGTTGTATCTTATTTTTAAGAGAGCATTCATATAGTATACAGTAGACTCAAATAGTAGAGTATTAAAAATGAAAAAAATACATAAAATTCCAGGCAATGTAAGATGCGCTGTGACCTGAGACATTGAGACATCATAAAGAATCACTTTTTTTCAATTTCTCTGAAGGAGACTCTTTTAATTTTATCTTAATTTACAATCTTGCCACCAGCAACTTCCCTGAAAGGTGTTTAATTATGGAACTGAAATAACATCTTTCAAACATCAGATAATGAGTGGAGTTCTGTGATTATATCTACATAATAATGTACCCAAACTACACACTGTTACAGAATGATTGCCTGTTAAAATTCTGAGATAGGTTCAAAGAGTCATAGTGATATACAGCACAGAAACAGATCCTTTGGTCCAACTCGTCCGTGCTGACCAGATATCCTATATAAATCTCGTCCCATTTGCCAGCATTTGGCCCATATCCCTCTAAACCTTTCCTATTCATATACTCATCCAGATGGCTTTTAAATGTTGTAATTGTACCAGCCTCCACCACTTCCTCTGGCAGCTCATTCCATGCATGCACCACCCTATGCGTGAAAACATTGTTACTTAGATCTCTCATAAATCTTTCCCTTCTCACCTTAAAGCTATACCTTCTTGTTTTGGACTCCACAATCCCAGGGAAAAGACCTTGTCTGTTTACCCTATCCTTGCCCGTCATGATTTAATAAACCTCTATAAGGTAACCCTCAGCCTCTGACGCTTCAGAAAAAAAGCTCCAATCTATTCAGTTTCTCTCTATAGCTCAAACCCATCGACCCTGACAACGTCTTTGTAAATCTTTTATGACTCCTTTCAAGTTTCACAACATCCTTCCCATAGTAGGGAGACCAGAATTGCACCAGTATTCCAATAGCGGCCTAATCAATGTCCTGTACAGTCACAACATGGCCTCCCAACACCTATACTAAATGCACTGATCAATGCAAATATACCAAACGCCTTCTTTACTACCCTGTCTACCTGCAGCTCCACTTTCAAGGAACAATGAACCTGCACTCTAAGGCCTCTTTGTTCTGCAACATTCCCCAGGACTTTACCATTAAGTGTATAAGTCCTGTCCTGATTTGCCTTTGCAAAACGCAGCACCTCACATTTATCTAAATTAAGTTCCACCCGCCACTCCTCAGCCCATTGGCCCATCTGATCAAGATGTCATTGTACTTTGAGGTAACTTTCTTCGCTGTCCACTGCACCTCCAATTTTGGTGTCATCTGCTAACCTACTAACTATACCTCCTATGTTCACATCCAAATCATTTATACAAATGGCAAAAACCAGTGAACCCCACACCAATCCTTGTGGTACTCCATTGGTCACAGGCCTCCAGTCTGAAAAGCAATCCTCCACCATTACCCTCTGACTTCTACCTTCAAGTCAGTTCTGTATCCAAATGGCTGGTTCTCCCTGTAATCCATATGATCTAACCTTGTTAACCAATCTACCATGAAGAACCTTGTTGAACACCTTACTGAATTCTGTACAGATCATGTCCATCACTTTGCCCTCATCAATCCACTTTGTTACTTCTTCAAGAAACACAATCAAATTCGTGAGACATGACTTCCACACACAAAGCCATGTTAACTGTCCCTAATCAGTCCTTGCCTTTCCAAGTACATGTAAATCCTGTCCCTCAGGGTTCTCTCCAACAACTTGCCCACCACCAATGTCAGGCTCACCGGTCTATGGTTCCCTGGTTTTTCCTTGCCACCTTTCTTAAATAGTGGCACCACATTAGCCAACCTCCAGTCTCCTGGCACCGTACCTATGGCTATCGATGATACAAATACCTCCACGATGGGCCCAGCAATCACTTCCCTAGCTTCGCACAGAATTCTAGGATACTTCTGATCAGGGCCTGGGGAATTATCCACCTTTAAGAGTTTTAAGATGTTCAGCACCTCCTCCTCTGTAATATGGACATTTTTCAAGATGTTGTTATCGACTTCTCCAAGTTCTCTACCTTTCATATCCTTCTCCACAGTAAACACTGATGTAAAATACTCATTTAGTATCTCCCTCATCTCCTGTGGTTCCACACATAGGTAGCCTTGCTGATCTTTCAGGGACCCTATTCTCTCCCTTGTTACTCTTTTGTCTTTAACGTATTTGTAGAATCCCCTTGGATTTTCCCTAACCCTATTTGCCAAAGCTATCTCATGTCCCCTTTTTGCCCTCCTTATTTTCCTGTTATTTATGCTCCTACTGCCTGTATACTCTTCTCGGGATTGACTTGATCTTTGCTGTCTATACCTGACATTTGCTTCCTTCTTATTCTTAACCAAAACCTCAATTTATCTAGTCACCCAGGCATTCCTTACACCTGCCCGTCTTGCTTTGCACATTAACAGGAACACGCTGTCCCTGGACTCTCGTTATCTCATTTTTGAACGCTTCTCATTTTCCAGCTGTCCCTTTATCTGCAAAAATCCGCACCAGCCCAGCACCCCGCACCACCCCCCACCCCACACCACCACCAACCCCACCCCCCTAAAATTTCAACTCTGAACACATGTCTAGCCGGTATTAACACATACAGTTCTGAGGATGGGTCACCGGATCCAAAACATTAATGCTGATTTTTCTTCCCAGATGCTGCTAGACCTGTTGATCTGTTCCAGCAACTTCTGTATTTAGTTCCTGATTTTACAGCATTTGCAGTCCTTCTGGTTTTATCTAGCCAGTATTGCCTGGATTGTTTTACTGATTTGCACACAAATGGTGAATTGAACAGTAAATCTTTGCCAATTAATGTCATGGTTACATGCAATATTTTAGCATGTACAGTATTCTCACATCAGAGAATGTCCAAAGACTATTGCTTCCAAGGGTTGAAAGATGAACACCTGCAAACTAAACAATAGTGTAAAATGTCTTATATATTTCTAATGTATTATACCAATAAGGCTTTTAGTTAATGGTGTATGGCGTTGTGCTTGCAAGAGGTGGAAGGGACTTGTGCATCAAAATAATTATTTTTTTAAATGATTTTCTGAACAGATACCAAATTCTATGTCAGCACTTTGATTTGCTATAATTTGCTTTTTACCTTCAATGATCCTGTCAACTGAGTACAATGTGAAAAATAATTACATTGAACCTTTATGAACTTCTCACCAAATGTGTTCTGAATTGTACAACTGAAAAACTGAATGGGATATTTAAAAATCTGACAACTAAGAAAAGAAAATATAGGAACAAAACTGTGTTTCACCTGCTGAAAATTTAACCCTGGCCATTTTCACACATTTTTTAAGTTTAAAGTTACATCAATAGGTCATATTTTGCTACAGTAAATTAAATTAATTTTGTCAATTCTTCCATTTATAACCTTGCATTTAAACAACACTTTTCACAACCTCAGTATAGACACTGCTGTAATGTAAGAAACACAGCCTGCAGGTTAAACGGTGCCAGAATCCACAAACAGAAATACAATGATGATCACAGCAGGCCAGGCAGCATCAGAGAAGCAGAAGAGTCGACGTTTTGGGTCAGGGCCCTTTATCAAGGCTAGGGAGGGGGAAGGGAGCTGGGAAATAAATGGAGGGAGGAGGGTTGGGGCTGGGGAAGGTAGGTGGGACGGTGATAGGTGGACGCAGGTAAGGGTAGTGGGGATTGGTCAGTGGGAAAGGTGGGGTGGATAGGTGGGGAAGGAGGTAGACAGGTTGTGTCAGGTCAAGAAGGCGGAGCTGAGAGGAAGGGTTGGACATGGGATAAGGCCGGGGGTGGGGAGATTTTGAAACCAGTGAATTCTATGTTCAGGCCATCGGGCTGTAGGTTCCCAAGTTTATTTTGAGGGATTGTTCCTCCAGTTTGCGTGTGGTGTCATTGTGGCACTGAAGGAAGCCAAGGATGGACACATCAACCAGGGAGTGGGAGGGGCAGTTAAAATGGTTAGCAACCAGATGGTTCCACTCCCAGACATCCCAGATGTCCTCTTACTTCAAGGACCACAACTTCCCCCTCCATTGATCGAAAATGCCCTCAAATGCATCTCTTGCATTTACTGCACTTCTGCCCTCAAACTCCTCCCCCCCAACAATAATAAAGACAGAATCCCCTTGGTCCTCACATACCATCCCATCAACCTCTGTATCGAGCACATCATCCTCCGCCATTTCTGCCACTTACAATCCGACCCCACAACCAAAGAGCTATTTCCCTCCCCAACCCATCTACCTTTCGAAGGGACCGTTCACTCCACAACTCCCTCATCTGTTCCACACTCCCCACCAACACCACAACACCCGGCACCTTTCCCTGCAACCACAGGAGGTGCTACAGCTGCCCCTACACCTCCCCCCTCACCTGCATTCAAGGCCCAAAGCAAACTTTCCATATCTGACAGGAGTTCACCTGTACACCCTTCAACCTGGTCTACTGTTTCCATTGCTCCCAATGTGGCCTCATCTACATCGGTGAGACCAAACATACACTCACTGACTGATTCATGGAGCAGCTGCGCTCCGTATGCTGTAACCAACAACACATTCTGGTTGCTAACAATTTTAACTCCCTTTCCTACTCCCTCGGTGACATGTCCATCCTGGGCCTCCTCCAGTGTCACAACAACGCCACATGTAAACTGGAGGAACAGCACCTCATATTCCGCCTCGGGAGCCTACAGCACGATGGCGTGAACATAGAATTCACCGGTTTCAAAGTCTCCCCACCCCCAACCTCATTCCACGTCCAAACCTCTCTGTCATCCCCACCTCCTTGACCTGACACAATCTCTCCATCTCTTTCCCCACCTTTCCACACCACCCTTCCCACTGACCAATCCCCACTACCCCTACTTGCATCCACCTATCACCATCCCACTTACCTTCCCCCAGCCACACCCCTCCTCTCTCTGTTTATTTCCCAGCTCTCTTCCCCCTGCCCAGTCCTGGTGAAGGGTCCTGACCCGAATTGTCAACTCTCCTGCTCCTCTGATGCTGCCTGACCTGCTGTGTTCCTCCAGCTCCACATTGTATTGACTCTGACTCCAGCATCTGCAGTTCTTGCCATCTCTATAATGATGATCAGCTTGTTTGCATTAGGAGTTGATTGAAGCATAAATATTGGCCAGAACCATCTGAAGAATTTTCTCACAGTGCCATTGAATCTTTACATCCACCTGAAAGGACAAATACACACTCAAATTAACATTTCATTTGAAGGACAGCACCTCCAACTATGCAGCATTCTGTCACTACTGTACTGGAATGTCAGCCTTAATTTTCTATCTATGCCCCTGCAGCTGGATCTGAATGCAAAATGTTTTGGTTCAGTTGTGGGAGAAATCTATCACTGAGTCACTCCTGATTCTAATGTGTTCTTTAGTTCTTTCTAGTTCTTTCATGTCTCAGCTATATCTGTTTGCTTACAAAATGAATAGAATAAATTATTAATGTAACCTTCTTGTAACCTTGATTAAGATGAATAGAGGGGCAAAGGATTTAAATGATTTATCAAGATCTTTGCATATTGTAATGTGTAATTTTAACTTGATTGAGTTGTCACCAGATCCTAATGATTTAATGTACTTCTGTAAGTAAAATCCATTTATATAATTCATTCTTTTAGCTTCCCAATACAGTTTGTGGTAATAGAAAGTAAACTATGGCAGTAAGGACATACCACTTTCTGGTCTTGATTCTTATATGATTGACATGAAGGAATGATTTACCTTCTCCCCGTTAGAGAAAGGATCTGTTTGCCTTAAAACACCTTTTAAATCTAAATGAGTCTTTTCTGAAGACATTTAACATTTGCCACCAAGATTCTAGACATACAACCAATCAAACCCTTTAAGAATGGGATAGCTTGACACACTGGATTTTTGCAGACGGCTGAAGAGACCAATCAGTGAGAAATAGCTTCGCCACAAGTGTTACTTGTGAAATAGTTATAAAGTGTTGTTGTGGAGTTTTGATTTTGTCGTTAGTGCCTATTGCTAAGAAGCTATATTCTCTGATTGCCAATGTGGCGCACATCAGATCACAATATTCCTCTGTCTTCGACTAATGCTACCCAGATGTGAAAATGAATGTTTAGGGTCGCCATGTTATACAATTATGGAATTAAGAGTCTAATGATGACCATGAATCCATTGTCGATTGTCGGAAAAACCCATTTGGTTCACTAATGTCCATTAGGGAAGGAAACTTCCACGCTAACTAGGTCTGGCCTACATGTGACTCCACACCAACAGCAATATGGTTAACTCTTAACTTAGGGATGGGCAATAAATGATGGCCTAGCCAGCGATGCCGTCAACCAATGAATGAATAAAGAATAAAGCACATGAAGCACCCCGATATGGAGCTATGGCCATTCGGCAGGTTATGTATCTCTGGCTATGTCGCAACATAGAAAATCCTTCATAAGAATGAAGACTGTCACATATCTACATTAACTTAGACACTGCTGATGATACAGACTTTGGATTGTAACTCTTAACAGATTTCTCTGAAGAAACAATGAGATGGAAAGAAGAAAAATCAAAGATCTGTGGAAAACACCAGGGGCATGAAAAATATTCAAGATATACCTAATTTCACATTTTCCTTGGAAGACTGCAAACTGTATTCATTAAAAGGTCTGTATCCATAAACTGTTCTAGAACATACACATTTCAAAAAGGCATTAGAAGGCATTTGTTTTGAATTTAGTTGTGCAGCACTGTTATAAACAAAGTTTAAGTTATGTATAAGCTCACATTTTAATGATGACTTAGAGTGACTGTGTAAAATATTATAGAACGACAGTCCAAAAACCCTTCATCCTCTGATTGTTTTCCTTTGAGAATTGCTAACGCTGGCCACCTCAATTTTTCAGCTGCCCTCACTCACTCACTCAGCACTCAGTGCTCCATTCCCACAGGTCAAACCCTGGTATTGTCATTTACTCGATGATAAAGAAAACATAGTTATTGTTTTCAAACAGATCTCTACCTTGTGGAGATTGAACATCAATGCTCCAACATCTCCTCCTAGCTCCCTAAATGAAGTTTTGGATGCAAGTGCAAATGCAAATTCCGGATTGCAGATTTGTAAGTGCAGATACATTCTATTTTGTCCAAAAAGCGCATAATTCATAGACAGTCAATGTGGCATTTTATAAATGCCTACTTTAGAAATAAAACCAGTCTGACTCCAAGTTGATACACAGCCAGATTATCAATAAGGCCTCACACCTAAAATGCATTGTCTGACATGGCATGGCACCTCAGGTATACTGAGGGAAGTGATAAAATCTTTAGTTACCTTGGGGCAGTGACTTGAAAGAAATTCAGGAATTTGCACACTAATCCTTTCTAAGTGATTAAAGATTTAACAGCCATCTTAGATTTGTTCAACACCGCATCGATTCTATGACCCTTTGATCTTTTGCTTATAAATTCTGTGTCTGATGTCACCTCTCTCACTGACACCTGATGGAGGAATGAGACTCCAAAAGCTTGTGTCTTCAAATGAACCTGTTGGACTATAACCTGGCATCATGTGATTGTTGACTTTTTCCACCCCAATCCAACACTGGCACCTCCACATCATAATCGTCATTGGGCCCTGCCTGCAGTACCAGCAGTGACCATTGCTCCTGCTTGGAGCTGCTGGGAGTATAGAACTACCATTGATCAGCAGCTCTCAGTGGCAGGATTTCCAGTCCCTGCAGGGCAAAGATTCCACCTCCAGCCTATAATGTTCCACCAAGTCCCATGTTTGGAAGAATATCGGGAAAGTAGGACCAATCTGAAACGAGGAATTAAGAGGGCTAAAAGGGGTCATGAAATATCTTTAGCAAACAGGGTTAAGGAAAGTCCCAAAGCCTTTTATTCATACATAAAGAGCAAGAGGGTAACTAGAGAAAGGGTTGGCCCACTCAAGGACAAAGGAGGGAAGTTATGCGAGGAGTCAGAGAAAATGAGTGAGATTCTTAATGAGTACTTTGCGTCTGTATTCACTGAGGAGAGGGACATGATGGATGTTGAGGTTAGGGATAGATGTTTGATTACTCTAGGTCAAGTCAGCATAAGAGGGGGTAAGTGTTGGGTATTCTAAGAAGCATTAGGGTGGGCAAGTCCCCAGGTCCGGATGGGATCTATTCCAGGTTACTGAGGGAAGCGAGACAGGAAATAGCTGGGGCCTTAACAGATATCTTTGCAGCATCCTTGAGCATGGGTGAGGTCCCGGAGGACTGGAGAATTGCTAATGTTGTCCCCTTGTTAAAGAGGGGTAGCAAGGATAATCCAGGAAATTATAAATCGGTGAGCCTGACATCAGTGGTGGGGAAGCTGCTGGAGAAGATACTGAGGGATAGGATCTATTTACATTTGGAAGAAAATGGGCTTATGAGTAATAGGCAGCATGGTTTTGTGCAGGGAATATCATGTCTTACCAACTTGATAGAATTCTTTGAGGAAGTGACAAAGTTGATAGATGAGGGAAGGGCTGTAGATGTCATATACATGGACTTCAGTAAGGCATTTGATAAGGTTCCCCATGGTCGGCTGATGGAGAAAGTGAAGTCGCATGGGGTTCAGGGTGTACCAGCTAGATGGATAGAGAACTGGCTGGGCAACAGGAGACAGAGAGTTGTAGTGGAAGGGAGTTTCTCAAAATGGAGAACTGTGACCAGTGGTGTTCTACAGGGATCTGTGTTGGGACCACTGTTGTTTGTGATATACATAAATGATCTGGAGGAAGGTATAGATGGTCTGATTAGCAAGTTTGCAGATGACACTAAGATTGGTGGAGTAGCAGATAGTGAAGGGGACTGTCGAAGAATGCAGCAGAATATAGATAGATTGGAGAGTTGGGCGGAGAAATGACAGATGGAGTTCAATCCAGGCAAATGCGAGGTGATGCATTTTGGAAGATCCAATTCAAGAGTGAACTATACAGTAAATCGAAAAGCCCTGGGGAGAATTGATGCACAGAGAGATCTGAGTGTTCAGATTGTACCCTGAAGGTGGCAACACAGGTGGTTGCAGTAGTCAAGAAGGCATACGGCATGCTTTCATTCATCGGACGGGGTATTGAGTACAAGAGTTGGCAGGTCATGTTACAGATGTGTAGGACTTTGGTTTGACCACATTTAGAATACTGTGTACAGTTCTGGTCGCCACATTACCAAAAGGATGTGGATGCTTTGGAGAGGGTGCAGAGGAGGTTCACCAGGATTTTGCCTGATATGGAGGGCGCTAGCTATGAAGAGAGGTTGAGTAGATTAGGATTATTTACATTAGAAAGACAGAGGTTGAGGGGAAACCTGATTAAGGTCTACAAAATCATAAGAGGTATAGAACAGGGTGGATAGCAAGAAGCTTTTTCCAAGAGTCGGGGGGACTCAGTTACTAGAGGTCACAATTTCAAGGTGAGAGGGGAAATGTTTAAGGGAGATATGCGTGGAAAGTTCTTCACGCAGAGGGTGGTGGGAGCCTGGAACGTGTTGCCAGCGGAGGTGGTAGAGGCGGGCACGATCGTGTCATTTAAGATGTATCTAGACAGATACATGAATGGGCAGGGAGCAGAGGGATACAGATCCTTGGAAAATAGACGACAGGTTTAGATAGAGGATCTAGATCGGCGCAGGCTTAGAGGGCCAAAGGACCTGTTCCTGTGCTGTAATTTTCTTTGTTCTTTGTTCTTTGTCCCATAAAATCCAGCCACAGAGCTTGTGGTAAAATGTGGAAATGCAGCCTAGGGTTTCCAGTTGTAATAAGTCAAAGGAGAGGATATCTATTTCTGTAGTCTATTGTATTAGTTGTCTACTGGGTAATGTTTAGTCAATGTTGACTTTAGCTGGTTTTAAGAAGATATATCGGTCCAATCATCAGCTCCTTCCTTTCTTGATACTGGATGTCTTGATTGTCAATAAGCAACTTTCCCTGGTAAATAATTGCTTCCCTCAGTTTCCTCTCAAAGCTATAGCTGAAGACTGGGGCAACATCTGTGGATATGGATTTCTACCACTCTGCTGATTAAGTTATGATGGGGCAGCAAGAAAGACTTCAAGGAAATTCCATACCTTGCATGCAAATTTCTTTGTAATTGTTAATTTTGCTAAAACAAATGTAATTAATACAACATTTTGTTGAGGTTATATTTGGAACAAATGTGACAAATGGCAGTGAGAATCTGTATTGACTTAAAATCATAATGCTTTATATTAGAGCACACAATATTTTGATGTGTTTTTTTTCAAAGTGCTATGCATAGGAATTGAATTTCTTATATTTTCACTTCTGTATTTTAATTTTCTCCAAATGGAAGGTATGCTTGGGGAATTTAAATGGCTTCTAGCTATGCCTGACTTTAGTGGGATACATGGAACATTCTAGATCTAGTTTTACTCAGGTCTCCTCCTTTGTCCCTATCTCTAGGACACGAATGATTTTATCTGAGCTGCCTTCTGTTCTCAGCATGGCCTGGAAAATTTCATTAATATTGCCTCAGTTATATGCGGCCCATCTATGACTCTTCCCTTCCGGCCCTTCACTTTGTTATCTCTTATTCTGGAGAATTTCTGTCACCAATATCTACAATAAGAACACTGACGCCCACAGTTACCTTGATTAGACTTCCACCCATTTCACTTCCTGTAAGAACATCATTTCATTCTCCCAATTTCTCTGTCTCCATTGGATCTGTTCTGACAATACCACTTTCCACACAAATGCTAATGATATATCCTGCATTTTTCCTCATTCACGTCATCTCTGTTATGTTTGACAGGATCCATCTGTTTTCTGAACTTCTGCTCTCATTCATTCCCTTCCCTCCCAGAATGATAATCAAATTCAGCTTGTTCTCATCCTCCACTGCGCCTTCCTCCAAATTCAAACAATCATCGTTCAATGTGACCACCACCTTTGATCAAACACCGTAGATAAACATATCGTCCCCTTCTCTCCCCTTTCATCATTCTAAAGGGTTCAATCTGCTTCACAACATTTTTGTTTCTCACCCCAACACACATTCCCCTTCCAACAGCACCTTCCTATGACAAGGAAGAAAACACAAATCCTGCCTTTCCATCGTTCAGAGGCTGAAATACTCCATCCAGGTGAGACAGTGATTTACATGTCCTCCTTTCAAATTTAAGAAAGTTGTTCTCAGCTCATGGTGCAGCCTCTTCTACCTTGGGAAGACCAAATGCAGATTGGGTTGTTGCTTTGATGAACAGCTCTTTTCGGTCCACTTGTTTAACTGTGAGTCTCCAGTCAGATGCCTTTTTAGGTCATATTCCCCTTGGTCATTCTGTCCTCCACCCCTTAAATTGTTCCAGTGAAATTAACTATAAACTTGAGACCCAGCTTCTCAGCCTTTGATTCAGCCCATTTCAGCCTTCCAGTTACAACGCTGAGTGCAGCAAGTTCAGATCACAGGGTTAAAATTCAGGGGAGGGGAGTCTGCCACTCAGTTTAAAAATTAAGGTGAGCCTCTCCTGTTTGCCCAGCTCGACGCACAGCCTATTTATAGCCACTGCAGGGACTGTAAGCAGTCCTCTGAAGAAGAGAAGCCACAGAGCCCAGGCAAAGCTAAGTCCAAGGTTTTATCAGGCTGGCAGTCTCCAGCAGGGTGAGTTGAGGGGCTACCGCAGTGCAGACTGCAGGATGCAATAGGGAAATGTCAATGTATGAATATATGGGGAAGGCCTTCAGTGGATAAGAAAAGAAGGCACCCCTTTTTGCCTGTTGACCAAACTACCAGTTTTAATCGAAAAACTGAACACTTAGAACTGTCTTTGCACATCATAGTTGAAATCCCAGCAGCATTTAGAATCACTACAGTGTGGAAACAGGCCCTTTGGCCCAATAAGTCCACACCAACCCTCACAGCATCCCACCAAGACCCATTCCTCTAATCTACACATTCCCTGAACACTACGGGCAATTTAGCATGGCCAATCCACCTAACCTGCACATCTTTGGACTGCAGGAGGAAACCCGCACAGACACGGGGAGAATGTGCAAACTCCACACAGACAGTCACCTGGGGGTGGAATTGAATCCAGGTCCCTGGTGCTGTGAGACTGCAATGCTAACCACTGAGCCACCATGCTGCCCAAAGATCATAATATACAGGAGCAGAATTAGCCCATTGAGCCCATCAAATCAGCTCCACCATTCAATCATGGCTAATATGTTTTTCAACCCCATTATTCTACCTTCTCCCCATCATCCTTGATCACCTCACTAACCAAGAACCTATTTATCTCTGTCTTCAATAAATTCAATGATCTGGCCACCTCAGTCTTTTGCAGCAATGATCTCCACAGATTCACCACCCTCTGGCTGAAAAATATTCCTCCTGATCTCAATTTTAAAGGATAGTGTCTTTATTCTGAAGCTGTGCCCTCGAGTTCCAGTCTCTCCTACAAATAAAAATATTTCCCTCATGTCCACTCTGTTCAGGCCTCTCATTATTCGGTATGAAATGCCCCCTCATCGTCCTAAACCCCATTGAGTACAGACCCAGAGTCATCAAATACTCCTTATATAACAAGCCCTTCGACTGCAGGATCATTCTTGTAAACCTCCTTTGGACCGTCTCCAAGGCCAGCCTCTAGTCTTCATACCAAAGTGGATAACCTCACACTTTCCCACATTGTATTACATCTACTACTTCTTTGCCATGTCTCCTAGCCCATCCAAGACATTTTGCAGCCTCCCTGCCTCAGCAACACTACCTGTGCTTCAATGTATCCTAGTGTCATCTGTAAACCTAGCAACAATGCCCTCAGCTACTTTGCCCTGAGCATTAATGTGCAACGTGAATGTTTGTGGTCCCAGCACTGACTCCTGTGAAACTCCACAAGTGGCCCACGGGCTGAGTGCCACCTACCCCATTGCTGGTAAAATCAAAGATACGGTACCACAAATGTGGGGGTTTGTGAAATTATGACCATAAATATTGCATTTTTTTTTGACAGCTGATTCCTGGAAATGCTTTTGTTACTCCTGTCAACACCTTCTCTAGTCCTAGGATTATTCATTTTATACAATTAGCAATGGCTTTAGTGTAAAAGACCCCTGATTATCAAGTTGTTTTCTTCACAGCAGAGAAGGCTGCGTGGGACCTCATTAAGATGTATAAGATTATGAGGGGCATGGACAGGATGGATAGAAAGCAGCTATTCCTGTTAGTTGAAGGGTCAACAAGAGGACATAATTTTAAGTTGAAGGGTAGGAGGTTTAGAAGGGATTTGAGGAAAAATGTTTTTACTCAGAATCTGGAATGCACTGCCTGGGTGGGCAGCAGAGTCTGGAAACCTCACAATTATTCAAAAGTACATAGATGAGCGCTCCAAATATCATAACATTCAAGGCTATGGGCCTCGTGCTGGAAAGTGGGATTGGTGCGCGCAGTATCAATGGGCCAAAGGGCCTGTTCTGTGCTGAATGGCTCTAAAAGCTTTGTTAATTTATTATCTTCTGTTTCTACTTGACCCATTACAATCACCTTTTCATCCTTTCATCATTAAATTTGCCCCACCTTCCACCCTATCACAGATGTTCCTTTTTATTCCTTCCACCTCCCTCCTTCCCTATTAAAACCGATTACATCTGCAACGTTTCCTCCACAGACCATCCTCTGATAAAGCTCACTGCCCTGAAGCATTAACTTTTTTTCTTCCCCAGATGTTCTTTGATCTGCTAAGTATTTGCAACATTTTCTTTTCAAATATCAATACCACTTGTCTCTTATCCAAGGACTAAGCATAAACAAATAAAAACTCGCAACATTTTCTTTCTTCTCTTGTTATTTATTTTCTCTTGGGATATGTGCAGTGCTGACTTATCCCTAATTGCCTTTGATGCTTCCAAGAATATCAGTTAGGTTTGGTAAGTAAATTAGTCAAGTTTACCTTTTGACAAAAACTTCTGCATTTTATATTGCTCAGGAAAAGGAAATGATCAGTGGTTAGGAGTGAAGATTTATAGATTATTCAAACCTGTCCAGTAGACTATGGGTTTGATTTTTGTCAGTTCAATTGCCACTTTGATTGTTTATTAGGAATATGTATGGGGTGAAGAGGATGATCATTGCGGTAGTATTACTGGACTTGTAATTTAAAATCCCAGGCTAATTTTCTGGGAGATATGGGTTTAATCCTACTGTGATAGCTAATGGCATTTGAATGCACTAATCAAATCTAGAATTGAAAGCTAATCTCAGTATTGATACTGACTGTGAAACTACCGTTAATTGTCGTAAAATCCCATCTACTTCACAAAGGTCCTTTAGAAAAGGAAATTTACCGTTTTTACTTGATATGTGTACATGTGTCTCCATATCTACTGAAATGTGGTTGATTTTTAGCTACTCTCTAAAATGGTCTAGTAAGCTGCTCAGTTCAAGGGTAAATTAGAGACAGGTAAAAAATGCTGGCCTTGCCGGTGGTGTCCACATCCCATGAAAGACTTTTTAAGAAGTTCCTTCATGGTTATATTAGAAATGATTCAATATTTTAAACAGCTTTTATTTTCTTTTTCTCCATTTGCTCAATGCTAAACAATCAATTCTATGTAAGCCATATTTCTGCGCCAAAAGTGCTCAACAAATTCATCAGCTCATGTTATTCATTGTTTCTACAAACCAATTTCCTTCAAGTGTGTTCAGAGATAGTAAGAACTGCGGATGCTGGAGTCAGAGACAACACAGTATGGAGCTGGAGGAACACAGCAGGCCAGGCAGCATCAGAAGAGCAGGAAAGTTGACGTTTCGGGTCAGGACCCTTCTTCAGAAATGGGCTTATTTCTGCTTTCCTGCTCGTCCGATGCTGCCTGGCCTGCTGTGTTCCTCCATCTCCATGCTGTGTTGTCTCTTCCTTGAAATGTGTCCTTGATGTGGATTTCTGTGGGCAATTTGATCAAAGGGAAAATGAGTGGTATTACTAGCCTTTTCCTTTTTACTGTTTTCACAGCAATGAATCATTTCCACTGAGGTAGCTGTAAACAACTCAATTCTGCAGGGTGAGCTCCCAAGGAACTTACACTCCAGTCTTACTGGCAACTATCTGTAACCTCAGATTTTACTTCAGCCAAAGGTGTGGGGGAAAGGAATGACACAAATTGATATAAATTTTGTTCAGGGCACAATAACGAGTTAATTATGATGAATTAACAATAACTGTGGGTTTAGAACATTATTCTTTAATTTTCTAGAATTCTGGACTCTAAATTATTTTTTAAAAATTATTAGAATCCCTACAGTGTGGAAACAGGCCCTTCGGCCCAACAAGTCCACACCGACCCTTGGAGCACCCCACCCAGACCCAACTCCCTATAACCCACACACCCCTGAACACTATGGGCAATTTAGCATGGCCAATCCACCTAGCCTCCAGGCTGACACCCACACATCACTTTGTTTGTGAGTATAGATTTTTGATTTATACTATTTTTATCCTATTTGAAATCATAATTGTCACAGCTAATATTTGCATCCAGTTTATAGACAGTTTAAAGTGTCCATTACATGAACGATCTGTCTTGGATGAGGAATTGTAACAAAGCAATAAACCAGATATCAGCACTGACAGTCATAGACATGCATTTTGCCACCAACAAGGCGTTTTATCCAGGCAGCAATGCTTGCCTTATTTTCTGTAATGTAAGAAGCTGGCCATTGAAAACGTGGTTTTGAAAAAATCAACAGGCATTAGTTACAGCTAACTGGTTTGTACAAACATTATATTTCATAGATACCCAACTCTGGGTTACTATTAAGTTAATAAGTTGCAATAGAGGAATGTTCTAGTAGCATCGGCCAATTGCAGACAAATGGGACTAGTTTTGTTTGGGAAACTTGGTTGGTATGGGTGAGCTGGACCAAATGGTCTCTTTCTGTGCAGTATGACTCAATAACCCCACGCCATTCTTCAAATGATCCCTGGGTAAGATGGAGCTTGAAACATTTACATTCTCAGGTCGCACGCTGTGCCAGATTGATAATATCATGAGCATATCTCTTTAAGATATATTGATGTATAGATCACGAAACACAATGCAATCGTTACTAGTTAAAAATAAACGCCAGAAGTAGAAATTAAATCATCACGTAGCATGATGAACACTTGGTGTAACTATTCCTGGCTCAAATAAACAAAAATACAAAGGAGCAGAATGAATGGTGACTGTATTATAGGCACAATTTACATATGACTTTGTACAAAGAAAGAAACAACTGACTTGTTCTATGTGCATAACAATGACTAGAGCTTTCGACTTTACAGAGTGGTACAAGAAGAGGTGAATCTTCCTGCTCCTCTGATGCTGCTTGGCCTGGTGTGTTCATCCAGCTCTACACCTCGTTATCTCAGATTCTCCAGCATCGGCAGTTCCTACTATCTCTGAATCTAACCAAAATGTTTTCATATCATAGCTGGTGGTTACACACAAGTAAAGATATTTATTAAGTATAATAATTCTAACTTGGAATGCACAGCCTGTGTTTGGATGAAATGCAATCACAAACAAATGTTCTTCCTGGTCTGCCATGGTGATGTGACCTCTACCATGAGGCACACACACGATAGGGAGCCATCTTAGCAGAGAGAATAAGAACAGCACATGCTGGGGTCAGAGATGACACAGTGTGGAGCTGGAGGAACATAGCAGGCCAGGCAGCATCAGAGGAGCAGGAAAGTTGACATTTTGGGTTGGGACCCTTCTTCAGAAAAAAACCCTAACCCTAACCCTAACCCATCTTAGCAGCTCTTCAATGAAGACACTGTTCTGACCAGATTGCTGCATTGTAAACACAAAACATAATGTCAGAAATGAAGTGAGGTTGCGTGTTAAAGAGCCATTATAATGCAGATTATGTCCCAAATTGCAGAACATATTGCGTCTGAGCAGTCTCACGTTACCCATCTGGGTTGTCATGTAAGTGCGCTGTGAAGATCACAGTACCTTAGTTACCTGGGTTTCAGGCAAAGACCTTCTCTTACTTTGAGCATATAGAACAAGTTGAAAAAAGAATTAGAACAAAGGAATTTCACTCAGCCTATAAAACCAGGCCAAAAATCGCACAACACCAGGTTATAGCCCAAAAGGTTTATTTGAAAACACTAGCTTTGAAGCTGTGCTCCTTTCTCAGCTGTCACGTAGAAGAGGAGATATACTAACTCAGAATTTAAGCTGAATGGTAACTACCCTAAAAATGGCTTGATGGCTGCCTCCTGTTGAATCTTTAATCAGTTAGAAAGGAGACAAAAGTTTCTACTGATTAAAATGCAAATACCAGAATTCCTTTCAAGTCATTATCCTGAGATAATTAAAAGATTTATCAGTGTATACACAAAGTGACATCTCAGGCCAAACAATGCATTTTAGGTGTGAGGCTTTGTTTAGAATCCGTCTGTGTTTTAACATGGATTCAGGATAGTTTTATATTATTGTAAAAAATAGAGTGTGTGTGTGTCTGTGTTTACTGACACAGAATTTATAAGCAAAAAGGCAACAGCTCTAAGAATGGCTATCTGAAGAAGGGTCTCGACCCAAAACGTCAGCTTTCCTACTCCTCTGATGCTGTCTGGCTTGCTGTGTTCCTCCAGCTCCACACTGTATTATCTATAACAGAACCCTCTGTACTTGAATTGAGCAATGAACATGTCAACAAAGACAACCATCCTCTCCACAGGCTTCCTAGACTTCCTAAAACTCATCAGTGAAACCAGCCAAATATAAGAATAAGTATTCAGTATTGACACCTAATTTCCAAACTGTTAATGGTGAAGGGTTCATTCACTGTACTTTTGCTGATGGGCTGCTATGTATAATTTAGACATCGCTTTATACATTTTGGAGATTTGCTCTATCACAGCAGAATAGATGGTGATCATTCAGCAACTCTAACAAGCCTCAACAATAGCAATTTCCAAACCTGTGACCTCTCAAAGGTCAAAGGTAGCAGATGCACGAGAACACAACCATCTGCACCTTCATCTCCAGGAGATGCACTACCTTGGCTTGGAGCTAATTTGTTGTTTCTTCACATTTGCTGGGCCAAAATCCGAGAACGTCATTCCAACCAAGGCAATGGGTGCACATATGACATCCAAGGACTGCAGTGATTCATGAAACCAGCTTACCAGCACCTTCTCAAGGTCAGTTAGGTATGGGTTATAAATGCTGGGCAAACCAAAAATGGCCAAATCGCGTGAATGAACATAAAAATAACTGATCGCCAATTGGCAAGTTGTTCACAGATCTACAACTGCACTGCAATCAGGGTGTTAGCAGGGAGGTACAACCCACTGGAGCAAAGAACACAGTTTACTGATAAAGGACATTGGTGTCTCAGAAATCTCAGGCTGTCATATCAAGTAGTGTCAAATGTCTTTAGACTCTTAAAACATATATTGAAAGTCACCAAACTCATACTTTTAATTCTGCTTTCTCTCCACAGTCACTGCCAGACCAAATTCCCAGTAATTTCTGTTTTTGTTTCAGATCAGCAGCATTCTCAGTTCTTTGTTTTATCTTAAAAGACCTATTGCCATCTGGACCTACTGACTTTGCATCGCCAATGGCTATCAAAACTACTGCAACTTGTTCTGCCTGTAGATACGGCCAAGCATAACGTCCCAGAAATATGAAGCTTTTCTCAGTGGTAATGAAAGGTGTGTAATTTCATTAACATCATTTTTGCAGATTGGATTTCAAAATCGTAACATATTGCTCTTGGTTACTCTTGCAAAGAGTTTTCTGTAAAAAAGAAAGGAGAGGTCAGAGGGTTTTTGTGGAATAATGACCTAGTTGAATACGGGCCAGAGAACAGAGGACTGCAAACTTCAGTGGTGGTATTGGGAAGATTGAATTGAATTAGTTTTTATTGTCACATGTACTCAAATGACTACAATGAAAAGTTTACAAGTAGCCACTTGCGGCTCCATCTTAGGTACAAGGTACCTAGGCACAGGTTCTTCAGTACAAGTTCTTAGGAAATAAATAGAAAAATAAGGAAATAGAAAGTCCAGCGTTACAAATCAGAGGAGTCAATGAGAAAGTAGAGAAATAAAAAAGTTCAAGATAATGTTTATACTATAGGGTTTACAACAGATAAAGTGAACATATAAGGTCATTGTCAGGTCCATTGTCAATTGTCAGGAAAGCCTGTCTGGTTCACAAATGTCTCCTTACCTGGTCTGACCTAAGTGTGATTCCAAAGCCACAGCAATGTGTTTGATTCTTAACTGCCCTCTGAGCAATTAGAGATGGGCAATAAATGTCGGCCTAGTTAGAGATGCCCCCACCCCATGATTTTTTTTTAGAAAACGTTCATAACACAGATAATTAATAGCAAAATTGGCCATCAGGAGACCATCAAGCAAATGGAGTGCTGACTGAGAAAGATTATGCATCAGAGATCAAGCATCTTGAGTGGAGTCTGTACTTCCAAAATATTTTAATCATAATTCTTATCAAATTCTAGTAATTTTGTTAGGAATCACTTTGATGCAGATCATTGCTGCCAAATAAGGCCAAGGCTAAAACACCTGTCAACCTAATTATATAGGCACATTAGCATCCAGAGTCTGCAGTGGTGTGGAGGAACACAGAGACTCATTGGATTGAACCAAATAACACTCCATGTTGCTGACTGCTTGCTACATGGAAGAAGTCATCATTTCAGTGACCTGTGACATCACCCTTGCCGCCCACTGTCAAGCTAGATTCCTCAACCTCTATGTAATCATACTCAATCTGCCTTGAAAGCTTGTCAGTAGCTTTCCAGATCCTGGTAAATCTCTTCTGAACCCTCTCCAGCTTAATAATACCCTTCCTATAACTGGGCAACCAGAACTGAACACAATATTCCAGAAAAAGCCTCACCAATGTCCTGTACAACCTTAACATATTCTTTCAACTCCTACACTCAAAGGAAAGAGCATGTTTGAACAAGTCAATTAAAAATAACTGCAACCATAATGATAGTTACTCTTCTTTGCACAGTTCTTGTTTCACAGAAGTTAGTTCTCCACATTAATAGACATGTGAAGACTATTAATATTTCTATTATTATTAATATTAAAAAAAACCTCAATGTCTTTCAAAGAATAACAAACAACATTGGACAGAAGGTATATTCCCAACCCACTTTTTCTTGACGTAGTCATTGTTTTTTTGAGCATTATAATCCAAAGCTAAAAATTAGAGGTGCATTGCAAACTTTAGAATCGTAATGGTGATCCTCTCAATTTTGATAATGAACTTAAAATAATTGATCAGGATATGAGATATTAAAACAATAAAATCTGAGGTTTTTAATGTTCAGACTTGAATGTTTCTCAGCAAGCTCTGTGATCACTGCCTCAAGTTGTGTGATAACTAACAATTTCTACTGTCTTTCAAGCACAGTCTAAGTTACAAGCAATAACACACAGATGACTTAAAGAACTGGCATACTGTCATAGCACATTATCACAGTAGGCTTATAATTCCATAACAATCATTTTTCAATTGTTTTGAATATTCATATCTAAATCATCTTAGTTGTCATCAATCACTTGTCTGACATTTAGAAAGATGCCAATTATGTTAATTTATAAAGTGCACGTTTACACAGTAGCTGCTGGATTTTTTTTAACATGTTTACAAAGAAAGCAGCAAACTTCATGTTTTTGCATTTCACCTTTTCCTTTAGTTGTATTGAAAATTCTTAAGGCTACAGCTTTACAATGAGTTATCAGAAATAAGAATTGAACCATGGTTCTCAGCATCAGAAAGCATACATCCTTACAACTTGCAAAGACAAAGGCTTTAAAAATCTCACCATAGAAAATCACATTATTCTGAAAGTAAATATGTAGATTAAACGTGAGCTACAAGAATGCAACAAAACAATTCCTTCAGTGAAAACCTGAGTTATTTGTTATGCCTTACCTGCCATTAAATGTAAGAAAAATAACAATTTAGGAAAAATGGAGATATGAAATTGAAATTATCTGAAGCGGTTTGGTAAACTCTTCAATGTAATGAAGTTGTAACAATATATCCATTTTATTATAAAACAAATAGCTGACATCACAAATTGAAGAAATTACTACTCTATTTGTTACTCTTCTTTGCTATTTCTTAGAGCAATCTAGATATTACATTGGTTTCTAACAAAGAACAAGTAATGTCTTACAGTTCTCGAGCTTTCAGGTGCCTATCCCTATAAGACCACAAAGCCTAATTACTGCAAATAAACAGAAGCCTAAGGGCCAATGCTCTTTAACTGCTTTTGATGGGCATGGTAGCACCTTGCCCGGTTCTCATAAATATCTGGCTCCAGGTCAATCTGAAAATTCACACTACGAAACCAATTAACCTGTAATTGATGCCAGCATGAAACCACCGGTCTCTGTTTTAAGAAATTTCACACTTTGAAATGAGATGTTTGAAGTGTGATTGTGGCTCTTTTTCAGTTGAAGCTGGTTCGTAACATTGCACATGAGGAACAAAGGCACCTGCTTGCTCATTTAAGATTTATATTTAGAATTGTCTTTCAGAGGAGGCCATTCTCCTCTCATGTTTGTGCTGGTCCCCAGAAGGAAGAATTCACTTAGTGTCCCCCCCTCAACTTTTCTCTATTATCCTGCACATTTTATTTCCTTTTCAGCTAATAATTAAATTTCATCATGAATACCTCAATTGAACCTGCCTGCCCCATACCTTCAGGCAGTGCATTTCACATTCTATCCACACTGAATGAAGATGTTTCTCCTCATACTGCCTTTGTTTCTTTTATCAATTATCTTAAATCTTTGGCCTCTGTTTCTTGATCTTACACTAATGGGAACAGTTTCTCTCTATTTATTCCAACTAAACCGCTCAAGATTTTGAACAACACTATAAAATCTCCTCTCAACCTTCTTTTCAACAGTCCCAACTCCTCTTATCAATCGATGAAACTTAATATGAGCTGTGTAACATTGAATGCAGCAAATATAGTCAGGTTTATAAAAACATATACTACCAATGGGGAATGGAAAAGTGGAAATTTGAATTTGATATCTATTCAGTTGTGCAAGCAGTTCCACCTGGTTCATCTAACCTCCTTTTGTGTTACATAACTTTGAGTAGAAAGTGGAAGATGTGTCCCTGTAGTAAACGGTGTCCATCAAATTAATTGTATCTGTATGATTTTTGGCTATGGACCAGCACTGGTTAGCACTTCAGAATTACATACAAAGTACATTGATGAATGTGGTCATTTGGTCTATCAGGTCTGACCCAGTTCATTTGAAGAATAATAACGCCTGTTTGAGCAACAGGTTCAGGGATATGAATTTGGAACGTTCATTGAGAATTGCATGCATTTTGTTGGCACTGTCACACTTATTAAGGGTGAAAATTCGTGTCCCAGTCTTGGGTTTGCAGATGTGTATGTCCATGTTAGATCTTGAGACTTCACAATGTTACCAGGCATTCACAACACATGTGAAAATTGGACAAGTCATTATCAATCCAACAATATGCACATGTTAGGTCAGCTAAACTTGATTTCCAGCATTCAGCATATTCAGTGAATTTGAGTTTGTGGTGGGATAGCTATGAGTAGTGATGTTCTAATCCAGCAAATAACCCTTCCCATTAGATGTGGTACTGAAGGCACAGTAGAACGGAAACCATACACAAGAGCACATTCCTTGCTTTCAGAGAGTACATGGTCAGACAGATTGATTACAAGTTTTTGGTGCTGTTATTTTCCACTTAAGTGAGTATAGCATGCAGAAGTGTTTCAAGTGTTTCCGGTACTGTTTATATTTTGGTCATATATTCACGCAATATAGTAGTATAAACTAATCAAAATGAAAACATGAATGAAACTTGCACACTTCAGACCAAGTATAATTTAACATTCCTGTTAGCAATTTGTCATTCTCATCTTACACTTACGCACATAATCATTGGACCATATTTCATATTGGTATTATCAATATGCTTAGATATAAAAATTGGCACAACCTTGGGTTTAGAACATCTTGGAGAAAATTAGCAGATGCCTTATCTGTTCTGCACTTAAATTTTGCAGACCAAAAGAATATTAACACACATTGCACCTGTTACAACTTAAGAAAATAAGTATCAGCTATTCTCTGATTAATTTTTAAGTCAATGATAAATCAGAGTCAACCTGCCTGGTTTAAATTTAAACAAAGACAACACAGTATGGAGCTGGAAGAACACAGCAGGCCAGGCAGCATCAAAGGAGCAGGAAAGTTGACATTTCGTGTTGGGACCCTTCATCAGAAATTGAAGAAGTCTGAAGAGAAATTATCTTGGGTCCCGACTTTCAGACTGAAGAAGTCCTGAAGAAGGGTAATACCTGAAACATTGACTGTTCCTTTCTTCCAGATGCTGCCTGGCCTGCTGCATTCTTTCAGCCTTCTGTTTGTCTACCTTTCGAGTCGAGATGGCTCGTCATCAGTTTTAACTGTTGGCCATCATCTAATTTGTGCATTGTCCATGGCAAAATCTCTACAGATCGGCGTCTACTTGCCAACCAATGAACATTCTTTTCTCTTAGAGTAAAATGTTGTTACATCGGTATTATGATCGTCCAGATGAGTGCTGGATACAAAGCTTCAACAAAATATATCTTTTTCCAGTATCATTAAGTAAACTTGTTAGCTAACAATGAAACATATCAAATTCTGAAAATCAGAAACCAAACCTTGACTTAAAAGTTGAAATAGCATCAATGTATTCAATTCTTTACATTATCATATAATTTAATTCTATTTTGTTAACATTTATTGATTAACAGATGCAACAATGGTTGATCATTTTGAATCCCTATGTGCATGCTGTGAAAATTAGGAAATTATCTTGGATCCTGACTTTCAGAGTCCTCATTAAAATGCATTGTAAACCCTCCAAATAATATCAGAACACTCATGACTATTCTTTGCAAGCTAGTTATTTCATGTCTTAACAAAAAAAAATCGCAAATGGTGCCAGTGTTGAATGCAGGCAGCATCTTGTTAACAGGCACAATAGATTTGTGAAGAGCAAATGCAGGCCAAATGTTAGGAAGTACTTCTTTTCACAGAAAATGATCAACAGATGGTTTGGTTTCTGACTGAACTAGCTGAGACAAGCATGCTGGATTTATTTAAGATGCTGGAATGAGATGACAGAGTTTGTCCCCTAGAAGTGTGAGATCAAATGAGGAGGAATGCCTTATTCATCCATACTCTTTTAGGAATCACATCATATAGAAACATATTTTCAACAACACCCTCCTCGCTCCTCAAGCATCTACTAGGAGCTGAATGTGAGGAGATGGGTGTCAGAGGCTGGAAAATGCAGTAAGTTTCCCAAATAAATTATCCGGATTTTCTAATCAAAAACAAAGATAAGGACTTTGCTGCAAATTTCAATCAAAACTGCTTACAAATGTCTACTGATCTCTTTGGCATGGGTCTTCCCTTTCCTGATGGTAATTTTAAATTTGGCGCCAAGTCAAGGAGCCTCTTGGCATACATCAGCAGTGATGTCAACAAGCAAGTAGGCAGCCAATCACATTAAAATATTAACACAAAGCAAACCAGCAAGTTAAAAACACTTAAACATCAACCAAAATTGAAGTATATTTCAAGCAGCAAAGTAAATGTTTCAATTAAGATAGAAACTAGAATAAAGATAAAAAAAATTAAAAGAGATCATTTGTATACCTATTGAAATACGAGAAGTATTCTCATCATAACAGTGAAATTTGATATTCCACAGACATAAAATTAGCTCTGTCACTGTCATTAACTAATTGCGAATGCCTCATCTACTTTCATTCTTATATATTTAATTGTAGTCAGAGAATCACCATCAGTTGGATTCTCTTCTCATTCCTGCACAGTTACTCTGTGTTCCACAGAAATCCATCATCCAACCCCTACTCTTTCTCATCTACATGACGCCCCCTTGACATAACTTCTGAAAATATAAAAATTCCCAAATCTAGAACAAAGAACAAAGAACAGTACAGCACAGGAACAGGCCTTTCGGCCCACCAAGCCTGCACCAACATATGATGCCTTTCTAAATTAAAAATCATTTGCCTCTACACAGTCCGAATCCCTCTATTTCCTGCCTATTCATATATCTGTCAAAATGCCTCTTAAACGTTGCTGTTGTATTTGCCTCCAGCATCTCCTCTGGCAGCGCATTCCAAACACCTGCCACCCTCTATGTAAAAAACTTGCTCTCACATTTGCTTAAAACTTACCCCCCTTCACCTTAAACCTATGTTTTCTAGCAATTGACATTTCCACCCCAGGAAAAGGTTTCTGACTATCCATTCCATCCATGCCGCTCATAATTTTGTGAACTTTTATCAGGTGTCCCTTAATCCTGCAGCGTTCAAGTGAGAATAAACTAAATTTGTCCAATCTCTTCTCATACCTAAAACCCTCCAAACCAGACAACATTCTGGTGAACAATTTCTGTACCCTCTCCAAAACCTCCATATCCGTCTGGTCGTGTGGTGACCAGAACTGTACGTAATATTTCAATGTAATCTAAATGAAGTTCTCTGCAGCTATAACATGACTTGTCAATTTTCATTTTCAATTCCCCTGCTGATGAAGGCAAGCATGCGATATGCCTTCTTGATACCTTATCAACTTGTGTTGCCACTTTTAGCAAACTGTGGGTTCATATGCCTAGATCCCTCTGTATGTTGATGCTATTAAGGATTCTGTTATTTACTGCATTAGATCTCCCAAAATGCATCACCTCACATTTTTCAAGATTAAACCCCATCTGCCATTTCTCCATCCAAGTCTCCAGCCTATTTATATCCTACTGTATCCTCTGGCAATCCTCCTCTCTATCCTCAGTTCCATCAATCTTTGTGTCATCTGAAAACTTACTAATCAATCTGCCTTCATTCTCTTCCAAATCATTTCTAAATTTCACACCACTGGTCACAGATCACCACTCAGGAAAAACACTCTTCTGCTGCTACTCTGTATCTCCTATGACCAAACCAGTTCCGTATCCATCTTACCAGCTCAGCACAGATCCCATTTGACTTCACCTTCTGTATCTGTATGCTATGAGGGGCTTTGTCAAAGACCTTGCTAAAGTCCATGTAGACAACATCTCCCAACTTGCCCGCATCAATCATCTTTGGCACTTCCTCAAAAGACTCAACCAAGTTTGTGATACACAACCTTCGCCATACAAAATCATGCTGCCTATTGCTAATCAGTCCTTATTTTTCCAAACCTTTCCAAATATAAGTAAAATCAACTCTGACAACACAATTATTATGACACCTACTTCTACTCCATCACTGCCTTTATTGATCCCTCAAATGTCTCTAAATTAATTGCATATTCAGAACACTGAAGCAATTGACTTAGGTCTGCACCACAAATGGCATTGTTGATTGCCAACTCCATCTTTCTTCTTTGCAACTGTCTGAGACAAAACCATACTGTTGTACTGTTGACACTGGATCCCAAAATAGGCCTTTAACTGCATATTATATTGTCAGTTAGTCCACATCTTTCCCTAACATCATCCATCTCTGCACTCATCTCAACTCTTCTCTGCTAAAGCCCTCAGCCATGTTTCTAATACTCACGGATTTGACTATTCTAATGCTCTGCAGGCAATACTCTCACATCATTAAAACCATAGCATCATAAAAATACACAGCATAGAAGGAGGCCATTTGGCCCATCTTGTTCATGTCAACCCAAAGACACTCAGGTGCCCTTTCTAACCCCATCTTTTTGCACATGGTCACAGCCCTGCAGTTTACAATAGGTAAGGTGCAGATCCAAGTACTTTTTAAAAGAATTCAGTGTCTCTCCCTCCACTTCCAACTCAGACAGTGAATTCCAGACACACATCACCCTCTCCATAAAAGTGTTTTTCCTTATGTTCCCTTTAATTCTTCTGCCACTTCACTTGAATCTATAACTCCTGGTTTTTGAACTCTCTGTTAAGGGTTAACAGATTCCTTCTGTCTACTCTATCTCTATGCCTCACAATTTTGTATACCTCAGTCATTTCACCCCTCAACCACCGCTGTTCCAAAGAAATCAACCCCAACATCTCTAATCTATCTTCATAACTGCAATTCTCCTGCCCTAGCAATTTTCTAGTAAATCTTCTTTGCAATTTCTCCAGAGCAATTATGTCCTTCCTGTAATGTGGTAATCAGAACTGCATACAATATTCCAGTTGTGGCCTTATCAGTGTTTTATACAGTTTCATCAATACATTATATTCTTTACCTCTGCCAACGAAGGATAGCATTCCATATGCCTACTTTACAGCCTTATCTACTTGTACTGCTATTTTTAGGGACCTGTGCACTTGCATGCCAAGATCTCTCACTTCATTTACCCCTCTCAGTACATTCCCATTTATTGTGTATTCCCCTTTACTGTTCAACTTCCCTAAGGGCATTACCTCACACTTATCAGAGTTGAACTCCAATGTGCCACTTTCCTACCCACTCTACCAATCCATCTATATCATTTTGGAGCCTACAGCTATCGTCTAAATGGCCAATTTTTGTGTTGTCTGCAAATTTCCCAATTTTGCTGTCCACCTTCAAATCCAAATCATTAAAGTATAAAACTAACAACAGAGGTGCCAACACCAATCCCTGTAGAACACCAGGGAGGGGATGGCTGAGTGGTATTAGCGCTGGACTGTTGATCCAGAGACCCACGTAACATTCTGCGGACCAGCATTCAAATCCTGCCATGGCAGATGGTGGAATTTGCATTCAATAAAATATCAATAAAATGACCATTAATCCATTGTCAATTGTCAGGGAAAACTCATCTGGTCCACTAATGTCCTTTAGAGAAGGAAACTGCCATCCTTAGTCTGATCTGGCCTATGTATGACTCCAGACCCACAGCAATGTGGTTGACTCTTAGCTGCCCTCTGGGCTATTAGGGATGGGCAATAGATGCTCCCTAGCGAGTGATGCCCTCAGCCTGAGAATAAATTTTAAAAAACGCACCTGAAACAGGTTTCTATTCACAAAGGCAACTGTCAATCATTACCCTTTGTTTCCTGTTAATAAGTCAACTTTGGGTCCAATTCAACACATTGTCCTGTTTTCCATGGGCTTTTACTTTTATGGCAAGTCTGCCATGTGGGACCCTGTCAAATAGCTTAGTAAAACCTGCAGAGGCAGCATCCACTGCTTTACCAAAAAACCGAAAGAACTGCAGATGTGGAAAATCTGTAACAAAAACAAAAATTGCCAGAAAATCTCAGCAGGCCTGACTGCATCTGTGAAGAGAAATTAGAGTTAATTTTTTGGGTCCTCTGACCCTTCTTCAAAATTGGCGTTCTGTTTTTGATCCAGTGACATTGCACTCATTGATCCTTTGTCACTTCCTCAAAGAATTCAATCAAATTTGTAAGGCATGAGCTTCCCTTAACAAAGCCATGCTAACTATCCCTGACTAGTCCATGCCTTTCTAAGTGACATATTCCCCTCCCCTCCTTTGTCCACCTTCTACAGGGACCATTCCCTCCGGGACACCTTGGTCCACTCTTCCTTTGCTCTCAACACTCGCCCACAACCCCACAGCACCTGCAACCACTGAAGATGGAACACCTGCCCATTTATCTCCTTTTTCCTCAGTATCCAAGGGGTCAAACATACCTTTCAGGTGAAGCAGCACTTTACCTGCACTTCACACAATCTAGTCAACTGCATTCACTGCTCACAATGTGGTCTCCTCTATGTTGGGGAAACAAAGGGTAGATTGGGTGACAGTTTTGCAGAACATTTACATTCTGCTCACAAAAAAGACCCTGAACTTCCAGTTTCCTGCCACTTGAACACACCACACTATTCCCTGGCCAACATCTCTGTCTCAGGCTTGCTGCAGTGTTCCAGCAAAGCTCAATGCAAGCTGGAAAAACACCACCTCATTTTCTGCTTGGGGACCCTGCAGCCTTCAGGTCTTAGTATCGAGTTCAATAATTTTAGGGTTAAAATAATGCTTCTTTCTGAAAAAGGGTCTAGGCCCAAAATGTCAGCTTTCTTGCTCCTCTGATGCTGCTTGGCCTGCTGTGTTCATCCAGTTCTACACCTTGTCATCTCATCTAAGCCTATACTTTGGTTCCTATCCCAATGCCATACTAGTTTAAAACTCACCAACAGAGCTAGCAAAAACTCCTGCCAGGTTAGCTGTCAAGCTCTGCCCAGGTACAACCCATTTAAAATTGTACAGGTCCCACTTTCAACAGAAATGGTCCCAATGCCTCAAGAATCTGAACGCCTGCCTAGTTCACCATTTCTCCAACCACACATTCATCTGATCTATCCTCTTATTCCTGCTCTCGCTAGCACATGGCACTGGGAGTAATCCTGAGATTGCTACATTTGAGGTACTGCATTTTAATTTATCTACTAACTTCCGATGTTTAGCTTTCATGTCCCTTTGTTTACCTATGTCATTGGTACCTACGCGTACCACGACCATTAGCTGTTCTCCCTCCCGCTCCAGAATGTCCTGTAGCCACTCCATGACATCCCTAACCCTAACACAAGGGAGGCAACATACCCCGATACCAGAGTATCACATACCCAGACAGTATACCCCAATGTATCCTATCCCTGAGGTCATCGAAAAATCTGCTGTGTATCTTACCCCACACTAAATGCCATTCGGTTTTCACCCTTGTGCTCACTAACTCATACTGGGTTAATTCTTAATTTTTTTTATTCATTCACAGTATGAGGACATCACTAGCTGGCTAGAATTTAAGGCCCAGAGGTCAGTTAAGAATCAATGACATTGTTGTGGGTCTGGAGTCACCTGTAGGCCAGACCAGGTAAAGATGGCAGATCCCTTCCCTAAAGAACTTTAATGAACCAGGTGCGATTCCTGACAGTCTACAATAGATTTGTGGTCATTACACGACTCTTAACCTCAGATTTTTATTGAATTCAAATTACTCCATCTTTTGTGGAAGATTTGATGCCGTATCCCCAGAACAATAATTTATTTCTTCTATTTACTTGTGGGATGTGGGCGTCGCTATGACCAGCAATTCTCGCTCATCCTTAGTTGGCCTTGAAAAGGTGGGGGTGAGCTGCTTTTTTGAACTGCTGCAGGCCTCCTGCTGTGGGTTGACCCACAATGCTATTAGGAAGGGAATTCCAGGATTTTGACCCAGTGACCATGAAGAAATGGCGAAATAGTTCCAAGTCAGGATGGTGAGTGACTTGGAGGAGAACTTGGAAGTGGTGGTGTTCCCATATGTCTACAGTGCTTGTCCTTCTAGATGGAAGTGGTTGTGGGTTTGGAAGATGCTGTGTGAGGACCTTTGATGAGTTTCTGCAGTGTATCTTGTAGATTGTACACTCTTCTAGTTCCACCTGCTTCAGGATCCCTGATTTTAATCATTCCAGCATTGGTGGCCATGCCTTCGGTTGCCTAGGGCCTAAGCTTTGAAATACCTTCCCTCAGCTCTCCTTCCTTTACATCTCCCTATCCATTTTTAAGATAATCTTTTAAAAAACTATCTCTTTGACCAAACAGTTGATCAACAGAGATCTGCCTCGGTGCCATAATTTGTCTTGTAATGCCTTTGTGAAGCACATTCGTATTTTTTTAATCACATTAAAGGTGTCGTATAAACACAAAGTGTTTTTCCGCTATTTCAGGGGTAGTGAAGGTGCTTCTTTATAATCCTAAAGTTAGTTCACTATTAAAACTCAGTAATACCTCTTGCAACAAGGTTTAACTCTTCTGATCATAGAACTATAGAGCTGTACAGGATGGAAACAGACCCCTTGGTCCAACTTGTCCATATCCTAAATTAATGTAGTCCCATCTTCCAGATTTGGACCATATCCCTCTAAACCCTTCATATTCATATACCCATCCAGATGCCTTTTAAATGTTGTATTGTACCAGCCTTCACCACTTTCTCTGGCAACTCATTCCACGCACCCACCACCCTCTGTGTAAAAAAGTTGCCTGTTTGGTCCCTTTTAAATCTTTCCCCTTTCACTGTAAATCTATGCCCTCTAATTTTGGACTCCCTCACCCCAGGGAAAAGACCTTGTCTATTTGCTGTATCTATGCCCCTCATGATTTTATAAACCTCTCTAAGGTCACCCCTCAGCCTCCAAATCTCCGGGGAAAATAATCCAGCTATTCAGCCTCTCCCTATAGCTCAAACGCTGCAACCCTGGCAGCAGCCTTGTAAATCTTTTCTGAACTCTTTCAGATTTCACAACTTCCTTTCTATTGCAGGGAAACCAGAATTGAACGCAATAGTCCAATAGTGGCCTAACCAATGTTCTGTACAGCCATAACATGACCTCCGAATTCCTACATTCAATGCACTAACAATAAAAACAAGTGTACCAAATGCATCCTTCACTATCCTATTGATCTGGGACTCCAATTTCAAGGAACTATGGACTTCCACTCCAAGGCCTCTTTGTTCAGCAACACCCCCCAGGACCTTACAATTCAACTAATTTCCATTGATTGCAATGTATGGGTATATCAACAATTCATTGTTTGGAGAAGAGCAGAATCAATGATGTGTTATCATTGCAACTCCAGAAGCTGCCGTGAATTTCAGTGGAGTTATGATGGCAAATATTGAAGAGTTTACCCTCATTACCATAGCAAATTTTGGATTGTCATAGTTTCAGGGCTATCTAATCTGAAAGCAATCATTTTAACAGAGTTTAGTCTGCACTGAAGGGTGTTGTTGAATCCAACACTGAGCCTATCTATAATTCAGTTCTTCACTATTAAAATAATTTTCCCTTTCTAATCCTTTAAATCTGATAAAAGGTTTCTCTATGCATAGAAGTTGATAGACATAAGTTTGATGTATACTCACTCGCGTAAACAATCTTTCAGAAACTTGCTCATGGGATGCAGTTATTGTTCACAAGCTCAGCATTTATAGTACATCCTTAATTGCCTTGAAACTGAATAGCTTGCTAGGCCATTTTGGATGGAAGTTAAGAGTCAACCTTATCGCTCTGGGTGTGGAGTTGCAAGAAAGCTCAACCAGGTAAGGATGGCATATTCCCTTCCCCAAATGGCATTAGGGAACCAAATGGGTCTTCATAACAATTAATTTGGCTATAAGAGATAATAAGGTGTAGAGCTGGATGAACACAGCAGGTCAAGCGGCATCAGATGAGCAGGAAAGCTGATGTTTTGGGTCTGGACCCTTCCTGCTGTGTTCATCCAGCTCTACACTTTGTTATCTCAGATTATCCAGCATCAGCAGTTCCCACTATCTCTGAATTTATTCGGCTAGCTTTTAATTCCAGATTTTTGTTGAATGCAAATTTCACCATTTGCCATCATAGGATTTGAACCCATCTCCCCAGAACATTTGAGAATTAGGCTCTGGATTATGGGTCCAGTGATATTACCACCATGCCATCACCTCCCTCTATGAGCTAAATTTTCACATTCTTTAGCAGAATGTTTCTTTCTGAGTGAGATTCATTGCATCTAATCTGCCATTGTCACTGTCTACTTTTAAACATTAGGCAAGTTTGTCAGAGGCAATCAGTACGTCATATGTCTGGATGCCTCCATGGATAAGTTGGCAAAGTGCCATAGAGACCCAAATCCAGTAGACTCAGTGTCTGCTAGATAAATGCATAGACCTGCTGTCTAACATGGTAGCCAATGGTGCTCAACATCAACGACAAGAAGAAAGGTCAATGAGAAAGGGATGAAGGATTTTGGTCTCACTCCAGGTGCCCTTTTTTCTCAGGGAGATATAGTGGTATTAGCAGGCACTTAAAGATTGATGAAGCCACACACAGGACCCTCATAAGGTTCATCTTAGGTCATTCCAGCAAGAATGATCATGTTAAGGGTTGTTGTTATTATGATGAAGACTTTCAACAAGATCCCACATAAGAGATTATCATGTAAAATGAAAGTACATGAGATTGTGGATGGTGCTCTCAAATGGTAAGAGAACTGGTTGGCAAACAGGAAGCAAAGAAACAGGTCTTTTTCTGAGTGGCAGCCAAGACTAGTGGAGTACCACATAGATGGATCTGTGTTTGGACTCCCGTCATTCACAATGTATATTAATGAGTTAGATGAGGGAACTAAATGTGATATCTCCAAGGTTGAGAAGACATAAAACCAGGTGGAAGGGTGAGCTGTGAAGAGGATGCAGAGATGCTTCAGAGTGATTTGGAGATGTTAAGTGTGGGCAAAGACATAGCAAGTTATGTATAATGTGGATAAATGTATGGTTATCCACTTTAGTAGCAAAAACACAGCAAGGCAGATTATATCTGAATGGTGATAGAAATGGAAAAGGAAGAGGTGCTTGGAGACCTGCATGTCCTTTTACATCAGTCACTGCAAATAATCATGCAGGGGCAGCAGGTAGTGAAGAAGGCAACGGTATATTGGCCTTCACATTGAGAGGGTTCAAGCGCAGGAGCAGAGATATCTCTGCAATTCTACAGGTCCTTGATGCAAACACACCAGCAGTACTAGGTACAGTTGTGGTTTCCTTACCTGAGGAAGAATGTTCTTGCTATGTGGGGATAAGCAACAAAGACTTGTCAGATTGTTTCCTAGGATGGCAGGACTGACATATGAAATGAGACTGGATTTGTTACTACACTATTTGCTGGAGTTAAGAAAAACAAGGGGGGATCTCATAAAAAAAACTATAAACTTTTATCAGGACAAGGGTTAAATGCAGGTGGATATTGCAGATGATGGGGATGTCCAGAAAAAAGGGTCACAGTTTAAGGATACAACTAGGCCATTAGGACTGAGATGAGGAAAAATGTATTCAGCCGGAGAGCGGTGAGCCTGTGGAATTCTTTGCTGCAAAAATTGGTTGAGGCCAAGCTACTAAATGTTTTCAAAAAGGAGTTAAATATAGTCCTTAAAGCTAAAGGGATCAAAGTGTCTAGGGAGAAAGTAGTAATAGTTACATGATCAGCCATGATCATATTGGAGGTGATTGTATCAGAGATAAAAGGTACTGCAGATGCTGGAGAATCCAAGATAACAAGCATGGGGCTGGATGCTTGACCTGCTGTGTTCATCCAGCCCCATGCTTGTTATATCATATTGGAGGTTGTTGTTATGAGATTCTCCAATTTGTAGCGATTCCAAATGTGATACCCTAAACTGTTAACCTCCTAGATGAGGAGGGATGAATTGACTCCCATTTGTAACTCACCAGCCCTCTTGGTTGACTGCAATGAGTTTAATTTAGAAAGGATTCTTTCCACCTTGGAACATTTTCTCCTAGATCCAACTGAACTTGTGTTTTAAAAAGGAGAAAATTCAGCCAGGTTTCCTTAAATTAACAAAATAAGACCATTTTATTCATTACTAAATACGAGAAGAATCAGTAACACAACTCACAGATTAGAAGTAGGATAAAAGTTTGCAAAATTACAAATCACTTCTGAATTGTTGGTGACGAGCAGATGGATGAATGTTGCAGACATTGCAATGGAGGTTATCAGTCGTATTGACATCAATATTTGAACAGTCAGTTCTATAGCAAAATTGGAATCAATGGGTATGAAGGGCAAACTCTCCACGAGTTGGAGTCATACTTGGTACATAGGAAGAAGATCATTGTTGTTGAAGGTCAGTCATTCCAACTGCAGGAGTGTCCTAGGCCCGACCATCTTCAGCCACTTCATCAAAGACCTTTCTTGAATCATAAGGTCAAAGTTGGGATGTTCGCCGATGGCTGCGCAATGTTCAGCTCCTCACATACTGAAGCAGTCCGTGTTCAAATGCAACAAGATCTGAACAATATCCAGGCTTGGGCTGACAAGTGGCAAGTAATTTTCGATGCCGTACAAATGTCAGGAAATGACCATCTCCAAAAAGAGAGAATCTAACTACCGCCCCTTAACATTCAATGATTTTACGGTCAATGAATTCCCCATTATCAACATCCTGGAGGTTACCATTGACCAGAAACTCAACTGGACTTGCCGTAAAACACTTTGGCAACAAGGGCAGGTCAGACGCTAGGAATTCTGTGGCAAATAACTCACCTCCTGACGCCCCAGAGCCTGTCCATCATCTTCAAGGCTCAAGTAAGGAGTGTGATGGAATAATCCCCACTTGCTTGGATGGATGCAGCTCCAAAAATATTCAAGAGGCTTGACATCATCCAGAATAAAGTAGCCCGCTTGATTGGCACCATATCCACAAATATCCTTTCCTTCCACCATCGACGTTCAGGAGCAGCAGTGTGTACTATCTGCAAGATGCACTGCAGAAACTCAGCAAGGCTCCTCAGACAACACTTTCTAAACCTACGGCCACTTCCATCTAGATGAACAAAAGCAGCAGATACATCAGAATACCACCATCTGCAAGTTCTCCTCTGACTCACTCACGATCCTGACTTGGAAATATATCACCGTTCCTTCACTGTCCCTCGGTTAAAATCATGGAATTCCCTCCCCAGTGGCATTGTGGATCAGGCAATAAATGCTGGCCAGCCAATGATGTCCGCATCCCACAAATGAATGAAGGAAAAATCTTCAGTATTGTGGATTAGTTGAGATTCTACACTTCTGATCCCTTTTAACAGTGATTGAATTCTAGCATTGTAGCATTCAGGGTCAGACAGAATCCTTAGGACAAGAAGTAGACCATTCCTTTCGTCAATTCTGCTACACCTTTCAATGAGATTACCGTCAATCCATTTTTGCTATCCTGTTTCATTTTATCTGGTTGCTTTCTAGCACTCAAAGTAAGAGACAGTCTTCATTTGCAACATAGGATGATTAGAGCCTAATTCTTCAATGTGACCTTGAACCCAAGCTCATACACACAAGAGTGTTCAGTCCCACTAACACTCTAGTAGATGAAAAATTGTGTTTTTTAGCACCTGTCCTTGTGTATTCTTCAAAGGGAAATGCACGAATGTGTTTGCAGTTTGGGACATAATCCACCAGAGGGCCTTGATATTGAGCAAAAGGTTGTCAGCCCTCATCATTTTTGCAGCCTCAAGAGATCAGTTTTATCTACTTTGATTTGCTTCTTCCCTCCCCTTTTTAAGAGTTGTTGTTTGAAATTCTGAAGGGTTGAAGGACTGAAGTGGTGTGCAAGTTAGTTCAGTAGCCCCCACAATGATATGGCAAGACTGGTAGCTTGACAATGTCCAATTGTGTGGCCAAAGGGTAGAAGAGGATTGTGTCCATGGTCTATGGAGCATGCAGGGAAATTGTGGATGAAGACCCTGGAGACGCAAAAGGCAAGCTATTAGTAAAAGGCTTCAGCTCTGACTTTCATATCCTGAACTGGTGTAACCTAGTTCTTAGAAGAGAGAGGGAAGAATTGAGAGCGACATAGAAAGATGCAAATGCATGTATGTAAGGTGATAGCCACTCGTTAGTGAGATTCAGAACTTATTATGTAAACACTGGAGGGAAAATTGCAAATAGTTTTCTCAACATCAGGTAACTAACTTTTCGATTCCTGCACTATTTTTCTAATTTTCTAACCATTTCCCATGACACAAAGGTAGTGGTAAATTCCACCCTAAGATACAATGTGATATAGACGTTGTCGAATTTATGCAAAGTATTGTTTTTGTTCACTGTAGTTACTGGTAGAGAATCTTATGACAGCGTTTAACCACAGTTTTACAGTTGTCTTTACTGTTACATTGAATTGTTTTGCATGGTTCCGAAAACGTGTTCGTTATCTCTGTTTAATTTCATTTAAGATCGGCAAGACAAGCTCATTCAAAAACTCTTAGCATTAGGAAGATTACACTTTAGGTGAGTTAATTTGAAAGATAGATTCTTTCTGGAGTATTTGCTTGTGTTAACTGATTGAGAGGTTCTATGCAGGCATCATGGCGCCTCTATGACTCTACTGGTAACATTTATTCATTTTCAATATTGCTCAGTCAAGATGGAAAGAGGTGTGGATTGCAAATGTGTGGACTTGTTCAAAATTATTAGGGGTTTGGGCAGGTTGAATATGTTACCATTGTGAAAGGGTCAAAAACCTGAGTTCCCCCAGTTGAAGGAGAATGGCAAAGACGCAATGGCAGCGTGAGGAAAATCGTTGATTTGTCTCTACGGATGTTGCCAGACCTGCTGGACTTTTCCAACAATTCCTGTTTTTGTTTGTGAGGAAAATCTTCTCTATTGCAGCAAGTGTTAGGATCTGGAATGCAATGTTTGTGATGTGGTTTTGAATGAAGTCTTCAAAAGTGAATTTGCTCATTGTCTGAAGAGAGTAAATTTTCAGGGCAACTAGAAGAAGGGAGGAAAATGGGACAAGGTGAGCTGCTGTTGCTGACAGCTGACATGGCCACAATGGGCCACCTTCTCTGCCATGGCCATTCTATAATTCTCAGAGTCTGTGTTATCCTAAGGGGTCCCTGATTCTCCACTGTTTACAGTATGTATTCAACTGAAAAGAAAGCATTTATTCAGCCAACCTCCTCCGTGTGTGCCAATTCTGAAGCAATCCAAACTGATTTTATTAAAATATTTTTATGTCTTTGCTAACTGGGGTCTGTCGTGTTGCTTGTCAGACCTGTCCAACTGTCATTGTAATATTCTTTGCAATATCTATTTTAAAAACAGCCAACCCCAAGATACTTCTAACTCAGCTAGTTATCACCAATTCTTTGGGAACAGTCACAAGATTGCAGCACTCTGCTTTCCTTGTTGTAGCTGCGTCATTTGCATTGTTTCTCATCTTTGAATTATACGCCATACATGTGCAACATCCTTACTCTCATATTCCTTAACAACTTTCTCTCCTTTATCAATATCAACTTTTCATTTGAATCCAGCAGCATCATTTAATGCTTCAGGGACAATGGGGAATGGAGAAAAAAGAACTGTATTGTTCACTGTGGGAACACGCAGAAGTGGAATCATGCACCACTGGAAATCTGATAAATTATTCCCCATTTTGCCTTTTCATACCTCATTTCCTTCCTTTCACAACTGAATAAACCCAAAACCGAGGTCCAGTTTTTGAACCGTCATTGACTTCAATGCAACAGAATCCACAAAGCTTTATTACAACCATTGATATATTGAGACTGAGGATTTCCTTTCCTGTTAACAAATTGCCCAATTTATTGGTCCATTATGTTGCAATACTTCATATTTGTAGTAATTTGTGAACTAGCCATTAGATTCCAATATCTGCTCCAGGTTAATTTAGAAATATACATCTTCTAGATTTCTATGTAGCTGTCATTGTCAAAGCCCTATCACTTTTGGGACCACCTAAAGCTCTTCCATCAGCATCAACTTGTATTCATTTATGTTGACACAGCAACAATTTATAATGTGTTATAAACTATTATTGCCAAATATGAAATTGAGGTCCCCTATAATACTGAACTCTTTTAGTATTCTATATTTAGTATTTCTGGTGTAACTGGATGTCCATGCAAATTACAGTGATCATGACAACTCAAAGTAAAACTGTATTCAATTTTTATTTATTTTTAATTGTAATTGTGTTGCATGTTACAGTTGATCAAAAAAACAAAGCCCATGTCATCATCAGACACTTCTGACTCTGTTTCTTCTCTTCCTTTTTCTAAATGAAACTTGATTTAACCATTACAATCATAGTTAGGCTTTTACAAGCATAAACAAAAGAATTATCAGGCTTCACACTGAAGAGTAAAGTTGCCATAGTCTTATCAGACCATTGCGCTGCTCTCTCATTAGACAGAGAAGACTGGTGATAGTTTAACCCAAGGGTCGCCATGACTTAGGCAAGGTTGAGAATGAGAGTCCTTCAGGTGACCTCAGCTGGTGCAGGAATTGAACCCTAGCTGTTGGCATTACTCTGTGTCACAAAGGACTACCTGCTGAGGGACATACTAAAGCTTGGGGCAGCTCCCACTGAGGCTCAGTGGAAAAAAACCACTGTGTGAGTTCTTCCTACTGAAGTTAAATAGGGGTCTGGTCAGTAATCAGACGCTCTCCTGGTACCTCAAATGCATGTAAATATAGCCTTTACAAGTAAAAGATGCCTTTGGATTATTTGTTGGAGTCAACACCAATATTTGCTTGTATTCTTCATACGCTATTATACAGAAACAAACTGTGTTTGTGGCTGTGTATATATAAAGACTTCTTCTTTGAATAAAGTATATTTTTGCAATTAAAAAAAAAACATGCTACCCAGCCAACCAAGCTAACTGACCTCCCAACTGACCTCCCAATTGCAGTGTTTTAGCAAATAGTATGTTTTAATCTTACAAGGAATGACTTTGACAGTAAGATGACAGGCTTTCAAATGGAGATGGGTGAGAGGATAATAGTCACCCTGCCATCATGAGCAGCTGCTTGTGGTCATTGGCCAAAAAGGTTCAGGCAGGTGTTTGACACAGAAAGGTATATTAGCAGGTATATGTGAGAAGTGTGTAAGAAAGGAGGAGGTCCAGAGCAATCATTATCTTGGGGGAAGAACAGCAGCGTGAGGGATAAGCAAAGACTGTTAAGACCAAATACCAACCAGCAAAGACTTCAAAACATCATGGTAAATATATCAGCACTCCAAAACTTAAGAGGTCCATCACCTCTGCTTCTCCATTCTACAGAGCAACTTTGGGGTCAGGAAAGCATTCTCATTTGTAACAGATTGCACAGTTCCTTTGGGGGTTGGTTTGCTCAGTTGGCTGAACAGCTGGTTTGCAATACAGAGAGATGCCGACAGAGTGGGTTCATTTCCTGATACCAATGGAGGTTATGCTGAAGGGTTTTCCTTCTCAACCTCTTCCACCACCTGAGGTGTGGTGACCCTCAGGTTAAACCACCACCAATTATCTCTCTCTAATGAGAGAGCAGCCCTATGGTGTGGTAAGTCTATGGCAACTTTACCCTTAATATTTCCATTCTTTGTCTAATTAAATAATACACCAAATTAAACTTGCTTCTAAACAAGCTTGATAAACTATCTGGCAATTGCTCACAAGTGGTCACACACTCCCAACATCTAACAAAATTAATATTTTTTAGACATATATTATCAAATTGTTTATGAGATGTCTATCTAAGATAAATTAAAACATCTAAATTATTTTGGTTGACAATATGTCCTTTAGTTAAAACCATTAGTTTAATTATGACAAATTAGCATGAAAATACAGTTTGATTAGAATCAAGAGAGAAGACAAAAATATATTCAAACAAAAAATGTAAATTGTCAACTGATTTATAGATTGACTGGGCAATTAATTTTTAAAATGGTTCTGAACTTATGGAGACAGCACTGATGTAAGGCCTATGAGGAGTAAGGGTATTGTCTGCTATTGTATGGGAAACCAGGAAGTCATTCAGTTCATGTGTCAGCAATGTTTAAATCCAAGTAGCCTATTATCATTTTATTCCCAGTTTTGCTGTTGTATGGACGGCATTCAGGCCGAGTGTGGCCCAGATGAATACATGATTCAGCTGAGTTATTTAAAGTCTCAAAGAATTTAGAGTTAGAAGTAAGGGGAGAATGAATTCAGGATGGTCAAAGTTTGCAATCTTGACTTAACAACATTTCCCTCGACGGAGTTGAAAGGAAAATTCTCTTTCCCCAACAAGAGGTAGCAGGAACCTGCTGATGTGTGTTACTGTGTTGCACAGCTTCAGGTCTGTTAACTGCAACAATTGCTGATCTCTTTGTTAAGTAAGTAATTAGGGTTTTCAGGACAACGTTGTGGCACAACTGCCATTTTAACGAAAAGGCTTTCCTATGGAACCAAGCTAGTAGAAAAAGGAGCTGCAGCAAAAATAAGCTCAGAAAGGTAAATGGTTCAATGCTCATTTAAGTTATCTTGTGAGGATGTGAGGATCAGGGCTGCTTCTTTGGGGACATACATGCCTTGGATTTATTCCACCTGGAGCATAAAGCTCTTCTGAATTCCTTCTTAAAGTGTGAAGAAAAATTCATTCCTGCCTGTTCACCCGTTTCACCTGTTCATCATTTCCAGCCAAATTCATGAGGAAGGCTGGCTGGACTAATGCAAATTTATCTCAGGAGTTAAAATAAAAACAGAAATTGCTGGAAAATCTCAGCAGATTTGGCAGCATCGATGGAGAGAAATCAGAGTTAATGTTTCGAGTCAAGTTTCCTCAGACTTAAAGGTCCCATGGTTTGCTGTGTGTTTCAGCTCCCAATCTCATAATTTCTGTTTCAAGTTAAAAAATCAGCTCTTAAAGATCAACTAATTCAAGTAGATACATGGACCCGCTTTCTCATGCTTCCCTGCGATTTTTCACTCTTCTCCATTTGTCATCAATACCTCAATTGTCACTAACGTTGCATGAGTATTACCTCTGCAGAAATGCTGGGACACATTTTGGTCTTGTGTGACTAAGTGTTTGACTTCGATTGATATACTAATTGGGAGAAACATTATATAGCAAACAGCCCCATTAATCACCTATCTCATGTGTTTGTGTGCCATTGGCTAGAGGTCTTAGATATCTCCTTGGCAGATCCCAAGAAAGATCAAGTACCAAAGAGGTTCATCCTCACCTCAGTAACTGTTTAGTGATCCATGGACATGATTTTGGAAGAACCAGGTGACCACTGTCACACAAAGTCAAAATCTACTCCATTCCAGTGTCTTTATGTTTTATTTTAATTTAATGAGATGATAAACGGGGAATTATGAACAGCAAGTCTGTGAGTTTAAAACATTTTTCTATCATTATATTATGAGCCTAAACAGGCCACCAGACTAATTTTGAAAGCATGTTTCTCCATAAGCCAATCAGATCTGCTTGTAATTTGTATAAGAAATCATTACTGTACATTTGTCCTATAAATTTCACAGAGTTTTTGTTGGCCCTAAATAATTATTTTTGAAAATATTCAGCAGTCAAATTTCCTTCACTGGACTGATTGCAGCTTTTTAATGTGGTGTTGAAGTTCCTAATGCATTTAAAATTAGATCGAACATTTTTGACCATTTTGAAAATTTGACTCATGAAGAAGATATTGATAAGAACCTATGGCTGTAAATGGCTGTTCCTTGATTAAAAGGGGCCGATAACTCACACCTAATTAGCCATTAATGAGCTACGGAAATCTCCATCTTGGCAATGGCATCCAACAACTTCCCATGTAATATTAATCTAAAGTCATAGATGTTTGAGTTTCATGTTACTGTAATAATAAACTCCACTTTGAAATATTTATAAATTATGGTGTTCTGATTGTTTCTTTCGCTTTTAGTAACTCACTTTGTTCTTTTGGCATTTTTAACTTTAATTAAGATCTCAAATTTGAGCTTCTGTTTTCAATTATTGATCATCTTTCAGAAGTGGCTTTTTCGTACAGTATGACACTTGTATTGTTTCTTCTAGTTTGGACATCTAATAATTCGGAAAGTATTCAGGCAGGAATTGTTGTACCTACAGTTGGTGCTCATAGTCGTGAGTATGCTTGTCTAAACTTAATCTTTTTTTTAATTGCTGCTGCATGGTAGAAGCCTGTGTTGCCTCACACACTGTAATGGGGGAGGTATGGATGATTACCAACTGTGTATTACATGAGGTATTTGGTCATCCACTTGCCTAATGCAGTGGCTCGAATGGAGCAAAGTTCGCGGATATGATTAACCCTTTGCAGAATAGCATCATTACAGTTTCCACTGGGTCTGCCATCCCAGATATAACTGTTACTCATTTTACTGGGTTAGGGGACCAATCCTATAACAGGATGGGTTTCCTCAGGTATTCCAGACAGTCGCTGGAGGCAAATGGTTTCCATTTTTGGAGTCCGTTCACAAGTCAATTTCTACACAAGTGGGAACACCATATAGGGCAACAGAAAGGAAAAGTTTTTAAATACAGGAAATGTTCATGTGTCATGTCTTTAAAATTACACCCCTAAGGTTGCATTCATAAGTCGTACATTCACAAAAGGGGAACCCCCCTGTACTCTCACCAACTGAAAGTCCACAATTGCAGTTCTGGAATATCAGACTGTGCTGCAGTAGGACAATGGCATCAGGCTGAAAGACTAGGCTGGAAGTGTCTCAGAAGTCATTTGGAGAAATAGGAGGCTTACATTATGTTCTCTCCCTCCACATATCGAAACTGGAAACAAGGCCACAACCTGGTTCTACTCCACTTTCCAGCAGACAGTCTCAGGTGTAAGAAAGTGCTTCCCTGTCCACTGCTTAGTTTCTGCTATCCATGTTCTTCCTCTCTGGGGACTGCCTGTCTGCAGTTGCCACTACTTGCTTCGGGTGAAGCCGAGAACCATTCAGCTGTCAGCCAACCTGATTGATCGCCACCTCTCAAGGGTGGAACTGCCTGTGCCTGAGGGAAGGATGTTCCACTCTCACCTCATTAAGGACTGTCTCAGTATCTTGTCACAGCAGGGTAGCTACATTTGAAATCATTGTGGACATAGACCAACTTTCTAACTAGGGGAGTCAGAGGTTGGTTGGTGAGGAATATATCTCCCTGTAAAATGAACACCCAAGCATTTTTGAAACATCTGTGGAGATCCTTCTGAATAATAAAGTACTTTCTCAGGTTCATTTCCTGAAGAACTTTCCAACAATGTTTCACTTTGCCAAGTATCTTACTTTTTATCTTGGAAATGTACAAAGCATCCTTGGCCATCAGCATTAATTGAAGTTAATGTTAGGATCAGACCAATGAGAATAAATACAATAAGCTTGAAAGATCTTTATAATTGGGAGCTCAGCTGTTCCAGGACAGAAAAAAATCAACTCCTGCAGGATTTAAATGTTACAAGGGAAGAACACCACATCCCTTTTTACTGTGAGAAACCAAATTACTGTTGTCTAAATGCTGGCAAGCTCTGTTACAGCTGCTGAAGTGCTGTTACAAAAGTAAGATGAAGAGATCTATTTTAGAATAGACAGACAGAAGATTCCACAGAAAGCTTTTGGGATGTTAGAGAAATGACTGGAACAGTCAGTGCCAATATAAGCATCCCTGAGGCTGCCATTCCATTCTATGAATCCACCCAGTCCAACATCCTGTCCATGTTCTCCTGAAGCATATTACTGTCGTCCTTATTTCTAAATTTTGTTTCATCTTCAGATTTTCAAATTGTTCTCTGCTCTCTCTAAGGTAAAAGTCTTTAATATATTTCAAACACTGTAAAGGTCCTAGAAATGAGCCTTGGGAAAATCTATGCTAATTGTCTCTCTGGTCCAAAAAAAAACTGGTTGATCATATCTCTGTTTTCTATCATTTAGCCTATTCTGTACCTACCATGTTATTGTCCATTCTATCCCACGAACTTCAGTTTACTAACAAGCAAAATACTTAATAGAAACTGAACATTAACATCAAATATGATTTTCACTCACCAGTTCCATGCTGCTCTCCTTTAGTAGTCCATTCTCATACACATGGTGTTAATATGTCTCCTGAACTATTGTTTCTGAATGTTTTTCACTATGTTAAACCGACTTATCTGTAATTGTCTGGTTTATTCAGTTTCATTTTATTGAACAGGTATAACATTTGCAATCTTCAGATGTTTGGATACCATTCCTGTATCTAAGCAAAGTTGGATGATTGTGGCCAGAAGTTTTATAATTTCAGTATTTACTACCCTCAGCAATCTAAGATATATCCCATCTTGTCTAAGCAACTTAGGTATGATAAACTATGTCAGCCTTCCAAGAAATTTGTCTTTATCTATTTTATCTCGCCCAGCATGCGTATAATGTCTTTATTTACAATAGGTTTGGCAAACTTCTCTTTAGAGAGTCATAGAAATCTACAGCACAGAATAAGGCACTTGGCTCATCAAGTCTGCATCAGTCAGAAACAGCTACCTAACTATTCTAATTCCAATTTCCAACAATTGGCCCACAGCCTTGTATGCCTTGACATCACAAGTGCACATCTGAATACTTCTTAAATATTATGAGGGTTTCTGTTTCTACCACCCTTACAGGCAGAAAGTTCCAGATTCCCATCCTCTGAGTGAAATCATTTTTCTTCACATCCCCTCAGAACAGTCTTTCCCTTACCTTAAATCTATGGCCCCAATCATTGATCCCTTCTCTAAGGGGAAAATTCCCTTCCGGTCTACCCTTTCTATGCCCCTCATAATTTTATACATCTCAATCATGTCTCCCCTCAGTTTCCTCTGCTGTGAGGAAAACAACCCAGTCTATCTAATCTCTCTTTATAACTAAAGCTGTCCAGCTCAAACAACATCCTGGCAAATCTCTTCTGCCTCCTCTACAGTGCTATCACATCCCTTCTATAATGTGGATTCCAGAACCGCACAAAGAACTCTAACTGTAGCCTAACCAACATTTTTTACAGTTCCAGCATAGCCACCCTGCTCTCAAACTTTATGCTTCACCTAATAAAGGCAAGGATCTGATATGCATTCTTAAACACATTACCCATCTTAAGGGACTAGTGGACATGGACACCAAGGTAGTTTTGAACCTCGGTGCTTCCCAGGGCCCTACCATTCTTCCCTTGTCTTGTTTGTCCTGCCCAAATGCATTACCATACACTTATCCAGAAGGAATTCCATTTGCCACTAATCAGTCTTTCTGACCAGCCTGTCTATATCCTCCTGTAGTCAAAGGCTTTCATCCTCACTACTGACCACCTTACCAATTTTCGTACCATCCAAAGAACTTACTGATCAACCCTCCTACAGTTATGGCTAAATCCTTAATAATAACTTATTCACTTGTTTAATGCTCTCCTTAGTTGCCCTTGAGAAGGTAGTGGTGAACTGCCTTCTTGAACTGCTTCAGTCCATGCACTTTAGGTAGACCCTGTACGCCATTAGGAAGGGAATACCAGGATTTTGTTCCAATAACACTGAAGGAATGGTGATATATTTCCAATAATAAGTAGCTTGGAGGGAAATGTGCATTTAATACCTCAACGGTGCCTTCTGCCTCTACCTATATTTCCCCATTTTCGTCCTTAATTGCGCCCACTGTTCCACTGACAGTTCTTTTATTGACAATGTGCATACGGAAAGTCTTTAGATTGTCTTTTATGTTACTTATCAATCCATTATCATGCTGTCTCCTTCCCACATATTTCCTTTTTCATTGCTCCCTAACACTATTTTGCATTCAGCCTGACTTTCCCTTGTAGTATTATGTTGCATGATATCATGTTATGTCTCTTCTCCTGCATCATACTGCTGACCCATTCTTTTGTGATCCAGGGAACTCTAGATTGGTTGCACTCTCTCTGTCTGCCCCTTGTGGGAATGTGGCAAGAATGTGCTCAAGCCATCTGCTCTTTAATGATGCCTATTATGCTTTCCAGTACTTGACTCTTATTAACCTCACCAGATCACTCTCTAATTCACTGAAATGATGTTGCTTCAGTTGCATATTTCTATACTTGACTGATCTTTGCCTTTTTACATAACAACTTTAATCCAGTACTATGACGACTATTTCCAAGATACCTCTCAGCTGCGACATTCTCCAATTGACTCATTTCATTCCCCAGGACCAGATCCAGCAATGCCTCGTTTGGAAAGAAACACACCGATCAAAAGCACACTTCAAAAATTCATAGAATCCCTACAGTGTGGAAGCAGGCTATCCAGCCCAACAAGTCCACACTACCCCTCCAAACAGCATCCCACCCAGACCAATCCCCCTACCCTTTCCCTGTAACACTGCATTTCCCAAGTCTAGTCCCCCTCATTTACACCTCCCTTGACACTACGGGCAATTTAGCATGGCCAATCCACCTAACCTGCACATCTTTGGACTGCAGGATGAAACCAGAGCATCCGATGGAAACCCATGCAAACATGGGGAGAATGTGCAAACTTCACAGAGACAGTCACCTAAGGTGAAGTCAAACCTGGGTCCCTGGCGCTGTCAGGCAGCAGTACTAACCACTGAGCCACTGTGCCGCTCACAGAAGACATGATGCATAAGGGATGGCTTCAGATTCCACAAGCATCAAGACTTGTTCATGGGAAGGTCAATCTCTTTAAGAGATTATGCAATATGTCTTCTGCCGCACTGCTCCAGCTTCTTTCCTTTACTCTTATTACACATGGCACTGGGAGTAATCCAGAGGCTATCACTTGGAGGCTTACTTTTTGACATCTTCCCAACCTCCTTAAAAACTGACAGCTGAACCTAAACACTTCTCTTTCCTACCACCTGCAATTTCCCTCCAAGTCACAACATTGTGATTTGGAAGTACATCACTGTTTCTTCACTGTTGCTGGGTTGATATACTGGAACTTTCTTCCTAACAGCCTTGTAAACACTTCTACACCCCAAGGCTTGCAGCAGTTCAAAAAGAAATCTCACCACCTTCTTCCCAAGGGTAATGGGGGATGCACAATAAATACTGGCTGAGCCTGTGATGCACACATTATAATGATGAATATCATGAATGATGTTTGTCTGTCACATTGGCCATGGCCTCTAATTCTCCCCTTTCCCCTACAGAATGTTCTGCAGCTTTTCCCTGTTGTTCCTTCCCTTGTCACCAGAAATGCAACATTGGCTTCATCTTGACAGTAGTAAAACTGCCTGTCTGGCCACCCTTTGAACTGCTATGATCCCACACTTTGCTGAACTCCCTGTACATTTCTTTGCATCAGTTTCAGGCTCAGGACTACACTCCTTCAAGATGTTGACACTCCACATCCCCACCACTGCCACCACCTCACACTTCATGAATACTCACTGCTGACTCTCTGTTTATAGTGACAAAATCCCAAAGGATCTTTGAATTGCATTTTCCTTTTACCTTTCTGGGAGCTCACCCATTTGGCTGTGTCGTGTCTGCCTCCTGGAACCTGCGGTCCAGGAAACATACAGCTACCCGTATGTCCTGCAGGCAGTTCAGTTGCCTCTCAAGCTCAGAAACCCTCACCTGGAGGCACTTCCTGAATGCATGAGCCTCCTGAACATATGAGGCATTGGAAAGTTACCATGTGCTGCACCATCTGTATGATATGGGTGGAAGCTACCCTTCCACTCAAATTACAAATCAAATAAAACCTACTTCGATGAATTGGATCCACAGCGGTCAGACAACTCCTCAGATGCTGTCTGACCTCTTTGCTCCTCCAGCTCCACATTTTATCACCTCTGACTTCCAGCATCTGCAGTCCTTGTTATCTCCTGGATGCAATGGATCTTCTGATTACCATCAGAACAAGCAACCAAAGATAGCTAGCTTACATGTCAGTGATTTTTACAAATGAACTTCCAAGTCTGACCTGTCCTGGAAACAGGAAGTCAGCTAAGAATCCATGCAGTGCAGGTTCAGCTTTGGCGGCCAAGATATGCTCTAGCTACCATTTCAGTAAGTAAAATGTTTAAAGGTCTCACAATTACTTTGGCAGTTACTGAGAGAAAGTAGATGTGTTAGCTAAGTGGCTGAGGCAGTAAGGTGGCAGGGGAACGAAAGGATAGGTTGTGAAGTGATGCGGATGGCAGGGAAATCAGTGATGGAAGGGGGTCAGGTTTTGGTTCAGGGGTGTGGGTATTGCGTGCCTGGAATGTTTGGGACATTTGAGGAGGTGGGATTGGCAGTGATAAACTTCATTCTGAACCAGAAGTTGGAGGAGGATTTAATTCTTGTAACATTTCCTGGTTAACTACTCAGGTAAGTAAGTTGGAATCAATTAATTCTCTAACACTATTTTAAATTTGAGGACTTTTCCAGGGAGTTCCAGATGTCGGGTAATTGCCCATCGTAACTTTAAATAAATTGGACAATTATTGAATAACTAGTGAGTCCAGATTTCCAAGATGTATGCATCTATCAAGGCAGGTCTGGTTGCTGACTATTCAGAAACCAAAAGGACTGGGGTATTTCGATTATTTGGATAATTGCTGTTAACTCTGTCTAAACAACATTGTTGCTTGTCTATTTGCTCCTTGAAGTCAGGCATTCTAGTGTGTTCTGCATTCTTGCAAACACACTGCTTTTAATAGAATACATACGCTGAAAATGATATTTGTTTTTAGGGTTTTAGCCTGATCTGAATCAAAGATCTTCTTATATTGCACCCAATTCAGGCTTCTTCCCAAAAGAAAGTATGACTTTCTGCTCAAAACGTTGGAAAATGACAAGGGTAAACCCTATCTTCCCATCCTCAGATATCATTACAAGACCTGTTTCGAATTAAATTAAATCAAATTCCCAAGGAAGGCTCAGCTGAGGGTTAGACAGGCAATATTGTATGTATCCACTTAAGGCATGTCTTTGAAAATTACTAACTCCCAGCATGACTCAACAGTGTTTGCAAGCTGCAGCATGTGGAATCATTTTTTGTTCAGGGTCTTTTTCACTTTCCCAACCACTCTGCTCAAAACATAAGGCATAAGAAACACTTTGACATAAAACCAATTAGCTCATCTTGATGGTAATCACTTTGTCCTTGCTTATCTCCCTCAGGCTTACATTTACTGGGCCGGATCCAGACATCTGCTGGTGTTACTATAATCCATTCTATGTGATTTTGTACAGTGGGCTAATAAAGCTAGAAAACATCTGGAAATCGCAAAAAACTTTAACTGTCTTTTTACTATAATGTATTCATTCTGAGACGGTATGGTCAGATCATAAAACCATAGTAAGTAGGAGCAGTAACTAAGACCAATCAGCTTTTCAAGCCTGCTCCAGTATTCAATGTGATCGTGGCTGATCTTCCAACTCAGGGCCCTGTTTCTGCTTTTACCTCATACCCTTTGATCACTTTAGCCATAAGAACTGTATTGTTTCTTTCTTAGAAAATATTCAATGTTTTGAGCTCAACCAATTTCTGTGGCAGAGAATTCCACAAGCTCACCAGTCTCTAGGCGAAGAAATTTCTCCTCATCTCAGTCCTAAATGGCCTACCTCATATCTTTAGACTGTGACCCATGGCTCTGGACTCTCTGGTCATTGGTAACATCCTTCCTGCATTTATCCTGTCTGGACCTGTTAGAATTTTGTTTGAGATCCCCCTCATTCTTCTAAACTCCAGTAAATATAGTCCTGGCCAATCCAATCGCTCTTCAAGTATTAGTCCTGACATCCCAGGAATCAAACTGTAAACCGTTATTGCAATCCCTCTATAGTCAGAATATCCTTCCTCAGATATGGAGGCCAAAATAGCGCACAATACTCCAACTATGGTCTCACCCAAGACCCTGGACTATTACAGTAAGACATTGAATGTCTGCTGCTATGCTAAATATTGAGCACCTTCTCCACAAATTTCACAATCTATGTTTCCATCTACTTTCTCCTTTAGAAATTAGTCAAGACAGGAATTTTGGTTGCTTATTGATTGAAATTTTTTAAAAATGAATTATTCATTTTACAAACAGCGTAGTCTTCAAAGTTGGGCATTTGGGATCTAATCTTTCCTGTAATGATCAATGGTAAAGTTAATAATAATAAAACAAAAAAACGTGAAATACTCAGCAGCCGAAGCAGGGTGCGTGCAGAGAGAAATAGAGGCCAGAATTTCACTGGGCCATTTACAGTGAGTCTGAATAAAGTGTAGGTGAGTCAGAAAATGAGTGTAGATTCTAAATCCATCTCTGGATTTTACCAACAGCACCACTTGTGGATGATGGGCATTGGACATTAAGCAGCAGGGTATGAAATGAGTTAAGTAATTATCACTATGCAGGCTATTTCTAATTTTACCACTAGCACACATTGACCATGGAGCTTCAGAGCCTTGTCTGATTAAGTCAGGCAGCAAGAAAGTAGGACTGTGTTCTGGCTCTCTCAGAAACCTAGCAGTGGTAGGAATGGTTGGGCGTGGAGGGAATTTTTAGACATTGGCAGAAGGAGGGAAGAAGATGCTAGGACTGTGGGGTCCTGTTGCCCATTTCACGTAGAGGCTGTTGAAGTGAAGGAACAGCTTACGGGGAGAGAGGTCTAAGCATTGGTCAAGTCACATAGAAACGTAGAAAATAGGTGCAGGAGTAGGCCATTTGACCCTTCAAGGCTATGCCACCATTCAATGGGATCATGGCTGATTGTGCAATTTCAGTATCACATTCTCACGTTCTCTCTCCATACCCCTTGATCCCTTTAGCTGCAAGGGACAGCTCCCTCTTGAATATATCTAACAAACTGGCTCCAACAGCTTTCTATGTTAGAGGATTCCACAGGTTCAAAACTTTCTGAGTGAAGAAATCCTTCCTCATCTCAGTCATGAATGATTTACCCATTATTCTCAGACTGTGACCCTTAGTTCTAGGCTTCCACAACATCGGGAACATTCTTCCCATATCTAGCCTATCCAGTTCCGTCAGGATTTTATATTTCTATGAGATCCCCCTCATTCTTCTATATTCCAGGGTGTACAAGCCCAGTCGATCCAGGTCTTTCTTCATATGTCATTCCTGCCATCCCGAGAATCAGTCTGGTGAACCTTCGCTGGACTCCCTCAATAGCAAAAATGTCCTTCTTCACAGTAGAAGACCAAAAATCATCAAGACCAACAAGAAAGTGGGGGGCCATGACACATAAGGGCCCAAAGGGACACACCTGCAGTGGAAAACTCTATCTCAGGAAAGTTTGTTTCCTGTTCCAGGCTGAACTTACTCCAAATGTCTAAGCAGCAGGGATAACAAAGACATAATGAGATTAGACCCAGTGGATTAATGGACGTCCAATGCCAATAGTGCTGAAGATCACCAGAGCACTCATGCTTTAAGCCTTTGACCCTCTTAGAGATAGAGGGGGATAGATGTACATGATATATGTATCTGCCAATTTGCAGCCTAACAGTATGTAAAGAAGATGTCCAGTGCCATGTTGAAGAAGATCAAACAACTGTGTATGGTCCCTCATTGACCCAGAATGGAAGGCAGAGAGGACCATTTTTGTTGGGGCTATTACCGGGTTCCCCAAGGATCTGGGTGTCATTGACTGCATGCAAATAACCAACCAGGTTCCTAGAAAAAGCCAGTAACCTCCATCAGCAGAAAGAGCTCCCATCCCATCAATGTACAACTCACAAGCAAACACTGAAGTTACATCTTTTAGGAACCCAACACGCACAGTTCTGAAAAAGATAAACTACAGCAGGGTAGATATGACCTTTTTTTCTAATCAACCTGTTCAGAGATGTTGTTTCATGTCTGGTAGATCTTGAACCTGGCTTCCTGGTCTAGAGGTAGGGACACTACCACTTTACCTCAAGGCCTATAATTGTTGTATACTTAAACAATTCATGCTTCTGTCCCTTGTGAACTGACAGAAAACCTTCGTTGACATGATGAAGACAACTTAAATTACCCTCTGCCAACAATGAGGATATAGAGAAGATTACTGAGCAGGTAATGTAAGATGAGGGACTGTGTTGTTTATGGGCAAGGTACAAGGAAGTATATACAATGGAATCTAGCAATGACCTAATACAGAGCTGTTTTCTGAAACCCTGGGTCCATTTGGAAAAATTCCAAACAAGCCTTGCCTTTAATCAGTCATGCTGCTGTCCCCATCATTTTGCATTCCATCATCCACCAGCGAGGTACACAGTGGCCAAGGCTGAGAAAGGTTATAGAAAAGATGTGACAGGATATCAAGGTTTGGAATGAGAATCAGAAACAGTGATTTATTGAGCCTAACAACAGAAAACAGATTTTATATCTAAATTGTGTAATAACCCCCAGTGCAGCTCTTCTTAACTTTCAAGAGTGCTACCATCATACTTGCAACTGAGCTAAAAGCAGATTGCTGATCAGATTAAATTTAGTGGTTGTCCTCTGGCTGCCTTAATCTGGAGACCCCCAGAATATTGAAAGACCCAAAATCAGGTGCATGACCTTTATCTGTTATGAAGATAATTTGAGGCATCACTGTCAGTGGCAAAGAATTAGAAGACAGCCATTTCTCCAACCTTGCCAGGAACAACTGTACCTCTGTGCTGATGTTAGATGGACTAGTGCCTGATGGGGACTCTGGTTGCCTCATCCCCTCTTTTCTAGCCATTTCTGGATAGATAAATGTGATAGTATACATTGCTGTGTGCAATCTACCATCCACTATGTGGTCTGTTAAATCAGGGTCTCCGTGAGGATCACCAGTCTCTCTGAAGACGGAACAGACCATACACCTAGAATAGAAATGGCAGCATTCATGACATGATTGGACTCCTCCATTGTCACTGCAAAGCCTCTGGAGCATATTTGAAACTATAGTCAATGCTTTGGACACTTAGGCCAATTTATGTATTAAAAACACTTTAAACAAACACACTTGCTGGTGATGTGAACAAATGGGCACAGAATTCAGTTCGTGGTTCAACTCAATTTTATTAACAAAATATTCCTTATTAAAATCATCATGTGGTAATTTTCCAAATTCCCACAAAATTTAACCTTTATCTAACTCTATCAGTCTGAGCAAGAATATTACTCAGTGATCCATGTGTTTGAAATGGGCCATTAGAATCTCCTCTTCTCCAGAGTAGGGCTAGGTCTGTTCCACGAAGTTGGGTCTCACAGGTCAGGGAGGATCTTCTCCCGAGTCTTCTTGGATTGCTGCACAGTCATCTGCGACAAGTCTTGCCGCAAGTGCTCGCTGCGAGTCTTCGCCGAGTCTTCATTGAGTCTTTACTGATGAGGTGGCTTCCAGGTGTGTGCTTTTATCCTGCCCCACCCCTGACCTTCCTGAATGTTCTGTGGCCTTTGGCCAATGAGGTCATGAGCTGGGTCCATAGCATCAAATGGAGTCATTGCCATGCTGGTGGGGTTTTGAATGTAAATTCTCAGGTACTGGCTGTAAGTCAAGGTGCCAGAAAGTCTGATCGATACTTCTTGAATACACAACCCTCAGGCTGGTTGTTGCTGGTTCCACCTGAAACTTTGTGATCCATTTGATCATGGTTTCCACTGTTGTCTGTAGCCAATAGCTGCTGGCTGTTACTTAATTTAGTTTAGCAAATTTTCTGTCAGGCCCAGTTTCTCAGGCTGTAGGTCAATTTACAATGTCCAATTTTGGGTCCATGATCACATAGACACAAAATGCTCTCCTCCTTCTTGCTGCAGCTACAGTAGTTGGTTTGTTGATGGCCCTCTGGGAGTCAGCATGAGCAAGGACTCTGACTGTCACAGTCAATGGCTTTAGCTGTTATAACATCTGACAATCCTTCTCCTTCTCAGAGATGGTCAGCTAAGCCCTGGTCTCTCGATCTCTGCCTGCCTCAGTTTGACTCTGAACTGTGAGCAAGAACTTTAAGATCCAAAGGCTTTTCATTTATTCATTTCATTTTCACTTGCTGTGGTGCTGTATGTGTCCAGCAGTGGTCACCATGCATACACGAGGCATAATGCCCATATAGACCCGTTCACATCTGCACCCAATCTCTCACCATGTCACATCATCTCAATTGCACAGCCAAATTGGTGCCCAGTCAATTTCATTACCTCCTCATGGAGATCAGGTGTGGAGCCTGTCAGACAGCTTGGCCTCTCGTTGTTGTTTACCATTTTCTCCTGCAAACACAAGGAAGACTGTTAAGTTTGCCACAAAAACAAATACCGTGCCTATGTTGACGGGCACAGTGGTCTGTGATGGGGGCACATTATTTGGCGCCTGCGTACAATCATTGAAGAAACTTTCATGTGAGTCATCAAAGATCGGCAGGCACCTCTCACCAGGAGGTAGCTATTCTTCTGATATGTTGCTATCTCGCCCCCTTGCCAGCGACCTGGTTTGTTGCACCTCTCCAGGAGTGCACCCTCACAGCTGCTTATGTGCCTTGGTACCGGAGGGTCTAAATGGCACCACGTCCAAAAACAATCAGGTGGGCTGCTTTGGCTTGGATAGTGTCAAGTTTCTTAAGTTTTGTGAGATCCGTCCAGGCAAGTATCCTGACAGTCCGGACTTGTCAATGGTGAACAATCGAGGGGTGACTCGAGTGGGGCTTGCCCTCTCTGCAACATTTGTTCAGGTTTGCTGACTTAGATGGAGCCTTGCCATTTGTGTCCTGGGAAAGAGGACCGCCTGTTTTTTCCTGACAGCCCAAATGAGATTGTGCAGGGAGGTAACACTGAACTATGTGGCCACTTGTGGTTTTCCTTCTTGCATTCCTGCTGAAAGAAAAACGGAACAGATAAGAGAAACAATTTTGACTGGTTGGAAAGTCTCAAACTAGCAACCATTGTCGAAAAATTAGGCATGCTTTGGAAGCTTTATTTCTATGCCCAAAAGGTGGTATAGAGTTGGAAATGTCTTCCACAAAAGGCAATCATGGATCAATCCATTGTTAATTGTAAAACTAAGATTGATAGACTTCTGCTTACCAAAGGTATTAAAGGATACCAGGCACAGGATATCATATTAGAGTCGGGTTGCAGGTCAACCATGATCTCATTGAAAGGCAGAAGAGGCTTGAGGAAGCATTCCTGTTTTTCTGTTCTTATGTTCATAAATCTTGTACGATTATAGGTGCACCCAGTCTACATGTGTCCCAGCTGTCTTGAATGTACATGTAAATCCTACTCATGCGCAGTTAAAGCAATGCTCATGCCCCTTCCTGAATGTTTTAAGGACTACATTTAATTACCATTCTTAATTACCATTACCACATAAACGTAGTTTAAAATATTCAATGGCATCTATGGAAAGCAATATTTACTGCACACAGTAAATATAAAAACATATTTAACAGTGAAAACATCCAGTGTTTGCAGTACAAAGCAGGAATGTTTTAATCAATGTAAATCTGCAAGGCAATATGAAACATACATGAACCCTATTTTACGATGTAATTGCTCATGGACAATCCTGTAATATGATTTCACGTAGCTTGTAATTAATTAAATTATATTTAGATGGTGATCTTATTAGTACTTGGCATCTACGGCTAAAAGTATTTTCTGGTTCTTATAAGTCAATCCTTTTTCTTTGTATCTTACATGGTCTTGGCCCCAGAGGGCAGAAAGAAAGATTTCCTAAAGTTCTTTACACTCTATATTCTGTCATTTGGATTTTCTTTAAAAAAATTGACATTTTGCTGGACTGACAGTATGGACGCCATTGATCATATAATGCCAATTGGGCATAATCTCATGAAAATTCTTACACCATCCTCCTGGAATGTCACACTTCTTACATTGTATTAACATCCCAGCCAAACCAACACATAAGGAACAGTAAATGAGATGTCTACCTTGGCCAGTTCTGGACAAAGGTGACCATCAAACCCATTGTTGTTTGACAGCTCAACAGTTAACTGTCTCAAAACACACTAGGTTTCACTCAGAATATCAAAACTCACACATCATTAGGTTATTGAATAGGCCAAAACATCCAGTCACATGACCAAAATTAGAAAATACTCTGAATTCTGGAGATGTACAATGCCAATAGAAAGTGCTGGAGAAACTGGACCGATCTGGCAGCAGCTGTAGGGAGAGAAACAGAACTGATGCTTTTGGCACAATAACTCTTCTTTGGAACTAAAGGATGCTGAAAAATAATGGTTTTATGCTGTTGGCAAAGTGGGAGGAGGAGTGAATGGAACAGATGGTAGGAGTCGGTTTCTGGAAATGGAGACAGAGAGGTCCAGGAAGGGGAGTTACATGTCAGAAATGGTCCAGGTGAATTTGAGGGCAGTGCGTCTGGAGATGGAGTCAGCAAGGACAAATCCAGAGATGGAGATGGAAACGTCCAGATTTTATTGATGGCTGTATTGGTGCTGCCTTGTGCTCCCGCAAGGGGCTTGAGCAGTTCATCAACTTTGCTAACACCTTCCACCCCACCTTCAAATTCACCTGGACTATTTCTGACACCTCCCTCTCCTTCCTTGACTTTCCGTCTCCATCTTCAGAAACCGACTCATTACTGACATCCATTTCAAACCCACTGACTCCTGCAACTATCTCGACCACACCACTTCTCATCCACCTTCCTGCAAAAATGCAATTCGATACTTTCAATTCCTCTGCCTATGCTGCATTTGTTCCCAGGATGAGGCATTCTACTCCAGGATATCCCAGATACCCTCCTTCTTTAGAGACCGCAGTTTCCCCTTCTCTGTAATTAAGGATGCCCTCAACTGCATCTCCCCCATTTCCTACACCTCTGCCCTTGAATCTCCTCCAACGAAAATAAGGATAGAGTCCCCTAGTCCACACGTACCATCCCACCAACCCTGAATTCAACACAAGATCCGCCGACATTTCTGCCACCTACAATCAGACCCCACTGTCAGAAATATATTTTCTTCTTCACCCCTGTCCATTTTCCCCAGGTACCATTCACTTTGTGACTCCCTCATCAGCTCTACACTCCCCAACAACCTCTCCACCACAGCCTTTCCCTGCAACCGCAAGAGGTGCAAAACCTGCCCCCACACCTCCCCCTCTCACCTCCGTCCAAGGCCCCAACCAATCCTTCCAGAACCGGCAGGATTCACCTGCGCTTCATCCAACCTGATTTATTGCATTCGTATCTCCTGACATGGTCTCCTCTATATCAAGGAGACCAAATGCAGACTTGGGGACCGGTTTGTGGTTCTGCATGCTACAACCAACCCGACCTTCCGGTTTCCATCCAATTTAAGTCCCCCTCCTGCTCCCCTGTGACATGTCTATCCTTGGTCTCCTCCACTGTCAGAGTGAGGCCAAATATAATGGTGATATTTCACCTAAGGTATTTATAGCCTAAGGGCCTGAATATTGACTTCACCAGCTTCAAAATCCCTCCATCCCCAGCCTTATCCCATGCCCCACCTCCCTGACCAGTCCTAACTTGTTCATCTTCCTACTCAGTTCCTTCTTCCGACTGAGTTCTGCGGAAGGGTCACCGGACGCGAAACTCTGATTTTTTTCTTCACTGATGCTGTCTGATCTGCTGTGTTTGTCGAGCTCCACGTTTATTGATTCTTATACAATAGCAGTTTGGAAACTCTGAAATGTTGCAAATTTCTCTAGCCCCAGCTTGGAAGGACCCAGATTCATAAATGGTCATTCATGACCTCAATCATCTTTATAGCTACTGGCATACTACACGTCTCCCCCCACCTGCGAGGCTGTAGTTGTAACTGTAGCAGATGGAAGATCTCAGTAAGGATGATTTTACTGAAGTTCAGATAAAGTGCATATTGTTCCTCACCGAAGAACATGTAGAAGAGTTGTTCCTTGATAATGATGAATGTGACATCATGCACGTCCACCTAACAGCAAATTGTCATAGAATCCTACAGCATGGAGACGAACGGGTCCATGCCGACCAAAATGTCCATCCACACTAACCCCATTTTCCTGCACTTGGCCCATATCATTCTAAATCTTTCCTATCCATGTATCCATCCAAATGCCTTTTAATGTCCTTCTCTGTGTGATCTCTGCTCAGTCTCCCATTCCTGTTTTATTCCAAAAGGAAAGTCTACAACTGCACTCTTCTGTGAAGGAATTTTTCAGGTAATGTGGGTTTCACTGGCTAGGCCAGCATTTATTTCCCATTCCTAGTTTCCCTTAGGAAGGCAGTGATTAGCTGTCTTTTTGACCTGCTACTGTCTGTTTGCTTAGATACACCAACATTGATTTCTGTAACAGTCTTGGAATCAGCAAAAATGCTTCACTACCCACCACACCCACCCTGTGCTTTGGTACCTTAAAACTACAGTAGCAAGAAACAAAAGTGTGCTGAAAATAGGCAATAGCCAGAAGAAATAAATCTGCAACTAACCTGAAAGTAGTTGATGAACCTTTCTAAAAACACTGGTGGACATTCCTTCCTTCTGCTGAACATATGTTCAAGGTGTGCAGGGTTAGGAAAGGGCTATAACTGAGCTACAAAATAACACGGCTAATGTCAAATCAGTGTTACACACTGATTAACATGATGATCTGCCTGCTGTTCACATTTCCAGTGGACGTTCATTTTGTACAAACATACTCCTTCACCGTTATGGGCTTTGATACAAGTCACCCCAGAAGAGTGTATGCATGCAATGGACACCATTTTGGAGTTCTAACGGCACTCATTGCACCCTGCATATGGACATTAATGATCTCAATTTCGCACCCGATATTTCATACTTCAAGTGAAATGTTTCAACATGAAGACATGACAATGTATGAAACCATATGCATGTGCAAATACCTTATTTACTTTGACAATGTTTTCAACAGGATATACAAAACGAATGCACAGTTCTGCAAGTCACATTAGAACATTCAAATCTTTCATGTTTGCTATGAGAAAAATGACAATAAATATTCATTACTTTCATCTGCCAACACATCAAACAAAGAGAACTTTTTTTGTAGTGAAGAAGAGGTTTATTGAAATACTGCCAATCAACATCCATCAGTGTTATGGACATCTTATGTCATAAAGCAGCTTAGCATTAAGTATATCACCACTCACAAGTCATTAATTCAGTTTATATCACTCTTTAAGAGCAGTCATCAATGGATATTTCCAGCAGTGGCTCAAGGGAGAAATATACCATTGGTAATAAATCTGACACCTTGCATTGTCCCATGTTTTCAATAAAATAACAGCTCTTGACATTACTTTATCTGCCTTCTCATAGACATACTTTTAATTTAAAAGTGGTGATACCAAGGTAATGATGAAGTTCTTATTCTCACGGCATGTACGTCAATGCATTGCTGTTAAAAATTTATAGTATGCATCCTCCTTTGCATTAAAAATCTTTCAACAAGATGTTTTGGGCCATAAATTCCATGATCAAACCTTTCAGATCACAAGAGGATACAGGCAATGCCAAAGTACAGTGTTAAAGACTGCTTCCTGAGAAGCATCGTGGAATGAGGAAAGGAATATATTGTAAATATGAGTGAATATATGTCTGCGCTTCCAAATTACACTGACTCAGAAATGTTCAAAGGAAGCCAAAACTGAAGAAACAGGAAACAAAATTGCAAAGGAACAATGTAAAAACCAAATAAAAGTTGCAACAAGTTTAACTACATTAAATAGCTAATTGATGGAAGTCAAGTGATTAAAAAAAGAGAATGTCATTCAGCAACAAATGACTTACTGCTATTCCAGCAAAAGCAAAAGGCTGAAAAGTAGACAACCAAGCCAAATTTAAATATAAGCTTCTTATAAGAAATCCTTTCTTTTCTGCTACAGGTTTTGGAACAATGTGCGCCATTCTATACATTTAGGAATTTTAATTCAATCATAATAACTGTGGTGAGTATTAATTTCACCAGACTGTGGTGAGCTGTGTAAGGAGTTTCTAAAAATGAATGATATGCTCATCACTGAAACATTGGACTGGATTTTCCCACAGAGTTCAGAACCTCAGCGCAAGAACCAAATGTAGGTTCTGAGCCCCTATGCTGGATACAATACCAGGCAAATTATTTTCCCAGAGGTTGACTCCTAATCGGCAGCATGTATACATATTGGTCTGTTACAGAAGGAAGACAACCTTTCACACCTGCTGGGCCGATCAAAGAGCCGGTAGCATTAGACTTGGGCAGTGCCATCTGGAGAGATGGGTGCTGCTGAGCCAGGAAGGACATCTTGAGTTCACCTCAAAATGGCATAAATTTAAACCATAAGTTCAGGGACAAACCAGATAGAATTCAAAGAATAATTTTAGGCGACTCATGTGGCAGAAATGTTTGGGCTATGTTGCAACTCTGCCTAGCTTTGTGGGAAAGACGTTCCAGTTTGAGTGCCTCTCCACCCAGTTTGCTGTGGTGACGCTGTCTCTGTGAAAGGTTTGGCCTTCCCACATGACAGTAGCTGCCCTGCTGATGGTGAGCTGGAACAATTACCCTTAATTGGGTCTTATTTATCTGAATTGGTCGCTACCTTCTTTTAAGTGGGCAGCCAAACTACACCCGAGTCCCGTCTCCAAGATGCTTTCCCAGCATCAGGACAGCATTGAAGACCCAGCACAACATGGGTCCCCACTATTTTCCCAGCCCCTTGGCCATTGAACATTCCATTCCAGAGCAGGAAACATCAGCCCACTGTATCAAGCTCATACATGGTACAGTTATACCATGCAGGATCAACTTAACAATGGGTTTATGCATATTCTCATGGAATCATACAATCCCTACAGTGTGGAAGCAGGCCATTCTACCCACCAATTATGCACTCAGCCAAAGAGCATCCTACTCCGACCCAGCCATCTACCCTATCCCTGTTACCCTGCTTTACCAAGGCTGATCCACCCACCTTATCCATCCCTGGGCACTATGAAAAATTTAGCACAGCAAATCCACCCAATCTGCATATCTTTGGACTGTGGGAGGAATCCGAAGTAGGCAATGGAAACCCATGCAGACGCAGGGAGAATGTGCAAACTCCACACAGATAATTGCCCAAGGTTGGAATCAAACTGGGGTCCCTTGTGCTGTGAGACAACAATGCTAACCACTGACCTACCATACCACCTAATTCTTAACTCTACAATAGTAATATTATAAAGGTAACAAATACTATAGACCGAATTACTTTTCTTGGATAAGTGCAAGTCATGCAAGTTGCACTGAGAGAGTCTCACCACAAGGCCCATTGAATTTTCCCACTTTATCTTATCAAACTCTCCTTATTAATTACCCATATCAGTCTTATAGCATCTTTCACACCTGATTTCTGCCCTGTCTCATGACACATCATTCCTGTAACAGCTCTCCACTCAGTGAATATCTCAGAATTTACATCATCCCTCACATCCACACCACTTTTAAAAACCCATTGGGCATCCAGTGAAGTACTGTCAGTCTAGAGCGGCCCTGCATAGTATCTGATATTTGCACAAGGCACGGCAGACAGGTGGAAACACATACCCTGCTTTGCAGACGGGGTTCTGGAGGTCCTGCTGGGCAGGTTGGTGCTTGCGTAGGACTTCATCCTTTCGCAGGACCAACACTGGAGGCCACAGCACCAGACCCCTCCAGCCTGCTCTGAGGTTGCCACTGAGGTAGACACTGTTTGAATCATCTGGACGAATGCTCAGCGCTGTGGAAGAATTATAGTCGTATTCTCCAGTCCACCAGAGCATGTTCCACCATCTTCTCCCCAATACCTCACACTCAATGTCTCTCTGTTACCGTGCCCACCTCCCACCAAAGCTTACAGTCCACCACTCTTACTATAGTCTGCCACATCTTCCCTCACTTGCTATCAATCACCTAATCCCACGGCACATGAACCCTGTATGGCCTCTATACTTAATTGCTTAGCACACCTCCCCAGTTGCATAAACAGTAATAATTGTGCCACCTGCTTACATCTCTCATAATGCCTTTCTCTCTCTCATTTGGATGAAAGCAGCCCACAATAGGACAGAAAGAATCAAGATGGCTGGTATGCTGTCTGACATTCAATTCTTCTCCACTTAGGGGGAAAGGATCCTGGCACTGACTGCCTTGGGCCTGGCATCAGAGTGTGCCCTTGACATCCAGTGCCAGACCCCTCTGAGTGAAGGTGATCCCCCTTGATTTGACTGACAACTACATAATACATGGAGTGAGATGATCTCAACATTGAGATTGGCCATGCTGCAGTTCTGATCTGACTCTGCTACACATTCTTTCCATAACCCATGTCAATCAGACTCATATAAATTTCCACCATATATCCTATATCCTGGTTCCCAGAGGAATCCAAACAATAGAACTCCTGGGTCCATCGTCAAATTGCACGAATGAATTCTGTTTTATTTAACTTATGAAATTATGTCCACATTATGACTCATTACCAAAGAAGTCAGAAAGATTATCAATATACTTTAATAGAAATTCTTTAGCTAAACGAACAAAGCCACCCACAGCTGTTCCAGAGATGTGAAACCTTGGGATACTAAGTTCTTATCATGTCTCACGAATCAGAACTCACCAAGCAAAAACTGGCCAAGCAACACATACTTACATTGATGTCTTTTTCACCCTCCTGATTAATCCACCACTCATTTCAAACAAACCGTAAATGCAGCTGTGTGGTGAGGAAATCAGAGTGCGTGGCTACTGCGCTTTTGCAAAATGTGAAGCTGTTTAGACAGACAAAACGCATAGGGGTTGGCACATAGAGTAGCATGAGTTCAGAATAACCAGCAAGGCATGGCAGCCTTCATGTGTTTCAAACTCAAATCTTGGTCTCTGTAAACTTTATCATTGGATGTTATAATTACCTTAGTATAAGTGTATGAAACTACAAAATTGAAGTTGAATAGTTTAAAAAATGCCATTCAGTGGATGAAAAGCGATATAGGTAACTAATATCTAACAACAAGATGTGACCATAGTAAGTCTTAAAAAGTCTGTTGTATTCTGCTCCTTATTATTGACAATATGAATCCCATAAAGACCATAAGACCACAACTCACAGCAACAGAATTAGGCTGCTAAGCTCATTGAGTCTACCCGAACGGATTATTCAATGAGATCACGCTGATCTGATAATCCCCAACTCCATTTTCCCAACTTTTTCCCATAACCTTGATTTCCTTACTAAGTAAAAATTTGTCTAGCTCAGCCTTGAATGCACTTAATGACCCAGCCTCGACAACTCTCTACAATAAAGAATTCCATTGATCCACAACCCTCATAGAAAAAATTCCCCTTCATCTCTATTTTAAATGGGTGACCCCTTATTCTGAGATTATACTCCCTGGCCTAGACTGTCCCACAAGGGAAACAACTTTTCCAGCATGTCTGCTGTCAAGTCTCCAAAGAACACTGTATGTTTCAAAAAGATCACCTCTCATTCTTCTAAACTCCAATGAGTACAGGCCCAACCTATTCAACTTCTTCTCTTAAAACAATCCCTCTATACAGTATCAGCCAAGTGAACCTTCTCTGGACTACTTCCACTGGCAGTATATCTTTCCTTAGATAAGCGACCAAACTGTTCACAGTATTCCAATGGTGGTATGACAATTGTTTTATATAGATTTGGCAAATCTTCTACTCCCTTTGAAATAAAAGCCAACATTCCATTTGCCTCCTCTTCTATCCACTGAATTGGATCCTAGCTCTTTATGATTCATAGACAAATCCCTTTGTGCTGTAGCTTTCTGCAGTCTTTCTCCATTTAAATAATATTTAACTCCTCTGTTCTTCCAGCTAAATTTCTCCAGTCAACAGCTCCTTCCCCACAATGATAACAATAACATAGAAAGCTCCATCATTTTCTCATAGAAACCTCCACCTTTGCAGGTGAGGCTGCCTCAACTCATATGACAAAGATTCAGACTATTCCACATCCAACCCAAAACACGGTAGAAAATAGTCACTTTTATGAAGGCTCAGAATATCTTTCCAGCACTCATTGACAGGAGTCTCTGATTAAAAGGTCCAAACACATCGTCTGTGTTATGATGGGCTGCAATAAATTGGACTCTTCTTCGAGCATGTTAATTTTTCTCTGTTACTTTCATACGCTCCCTTTACATGTCACAAGAGGATCTAGGGAGTGAGGCTTTGTTTTTTGTCAGGGATGTGGATGTCGCAGGCTGGACCAGTACTTTTTGTCCATCCCTAATTTCCCAGAAGGCAGTTGAAAGTCAGCTACATTGCTGTTTGTCTGGAGTCACATCTAGGCCAGATCAGGTAATTATGACAGGTTTCCTTTCATAAGAACATAAGAACTAGGAGCAGGAGTAGGCCATCTGGCCCCTTGAGCCTGCGTCGCCACTTAATAATATCATGACTGATCTTTTTGAGACTCAGCTCCACTTACCTGCCCACTCACCATGACCCTTAATTCCTTTACTGTTCAAAAATTCATCTAGCCTTGCCTTAAAAACATTCAGCGAGGTAGCTTCAACCACTTCACTGGGCAGGGAATTCCACAGATTCACAACCCTTTGGGTGAAGAAGTTCCTCCTGACCTCAGTCCTACATCTGCTTCCCTTTATTTTGAGGTGATGCCCTCTAGCCCTAGTTTCACCTGCTAGTGGAAACAACCCCCTGCCTCCACCTTATCTATTCCCCTCATAATCTTATATGTTTCTATAAGATCTCCCTCATTCTTCTGAATTCCAATGAGTGTAATTCCAGTCTACTCAGTCTCTCCTCATAATCCAACCCTCTCAACTCTGGAATCAACTGAGTGAATCTCCTCTGCACACCCTCCAGTGCTAGTATATCTCTTCTCAAGTAAGGAGACCACTTTCCTGACGGACATTTCTGAGCCAATGCGTTTTTGCAACAATCAACAGGGGCTGCACGTGACCACCTTTCGGCAAGAATTTTCTTATTTCAGAATTTTTATTGAATTCAAATTTCACAATTTCATAATGGAGTTCAAACCCTTGTCCCAGAATATTAACCTGCAGTTCTAGATTATTAGTCCAGTGACATTACTACTACACCACCAGCTCCCCTCACATTGGGAAAGCCTGCACCAATTTTTTTTCAGAACCCAGAACACAGATAGATGTTGCACTTTAAAATATTTAGAGCTTTGTTAAATCTAAGTCTGAAGATGGTGATGTCCTTTTTGGCCTTTTCAGTTTTGTAAGTTAAACCATTCTTTCAGCTAGGAATATAATCTATGAGGAGGACACAAAGAGACAGGAAAGGACACGGACTGATTACATAGGTGGGCAGCAAGACGACAAATAGAGTATAATAAAAGTAAAGTATGCGGATGCTGAGATCTGAACCAAAAACAGAAAGTGCTGGAGAAACTCAGTATGTCTACCAGCGTCGGTGAACTGATGGAAATTGACTCAAACTGAAACAGAAAAGGTATGATTCATTAGAATTAAGATTGCAATTAATTTCCATCTAACTGAAAAATCCATGCCTTCACTTACACAATTGCATGCTTTGTTTTATTCATTTATGGAATGTGGACATCACTGGCAGGGCCAACATTTTCTTTCATTAAGAAGACGATGATGAGCTGCCTCTTGAACTGCTACAGGCCATGCGCTTCGGTGATGGAGAGTGTGAATGTACAAAGTGGCAGTCTTTGGCTTGGATGGTGTCAAGCTTCTTGAGGGTTGTTGGAGCAGAACCCATCTGGGCAAGTAGGGAGTATTCTATCACACTCCTGGCTTGTGCCTTGTAAATGGTGGACAGGCTTTGGGGAGTCAGGTGGTCATGTACTTGCTGCAGGAATCCTCATCTCTGACCTATTTTTGTCACCACTGTATATATGTGGTGAGTCTGGTTCAGAGTGTGGTCAATGGTGGTCACCATGGTGTTGAGAATGGGGAATTTAATGATGGTAATGCCATTGAATGTCAAGAGGTGATGGTTGAGTTGACTCTTGGTTTATATGGCATTTGTGTTTCACAAATGTTGTTGCTACTTATCAGCCCAGGCCTGGAAATTGTCCAGGTCTTACTGCATTTGGCCAAGGAGAGCTTCAGAATCTGAGGGGTTGTGAATGGTATTGCAACTCATGCTGTTTATGAAAGCCATTTACCTGGCAAGCTTGACTCTCCCCTGAAATCAGAGTAAGTCCTTGTTGGTTTGTCTTTAACATGACATGTGTGATCAAGATCATTCCTGCAGATCTCAGGGGCTTTTCAATGAAATTAACAAAAGAAATCAAAAGGTGCCACTGCTGCATCTAAACAGATACAGTCAGAAAAAAAAAGAATTCCGTTCAAGGAAGAGGTGAACAGTGCAGAAAGTGCTCCACCCTGAAGGAACATTGTAAGTAGTGAGTACCCTACATGGAGAGAACTGCCTTGAGCTAGGGGTGTTGAAGTAGAATGAGAAAAGGAAGCTTCAGGAATACTAAACGAGAAAACCAAAGAATTACAGATGCTGGAAATCAGAAACTAAAACAGAAATTCATGAAAAACTCGGCAGGTCTGGCAGCATCTGTGGAGAGAAAGCAGAATTAACGTTTGAGTCCAATGAATCTTCAAGGTTCTGAAGAAGGGTCACTGAGCTCAAATCATTACCTTCAACCAATTTCTGTTTTAGCCTCAGCAATGCCTTGCTTTGAATGAGAAGAAGCAAGGTAGTGCTAAAATTTTGCATACTTTTGGAAAAGAATGTATACAATAGCAAACATTTTGGCAACTTAGGATCATATGATGGAAATACAGGGAATTGGAACTCCTACACAGATTCCATGATTTTGTTCAAGCAAACAAAATTGAAGCAAATGCCAATTGTCTCTGCATTCCTGGCTATTATGGGGAAAAAAAAACTTTTAACCTTCTGGGGAGTTTGGTGCAGGCAGACAAGCAGGTTCCAAAACTTATGAAGAAATAGTATGAATCTTAAAGAACCATTTTTCACCAACGCTATTGATGATTACTGAAAGGTTCAGGTTCCTTGAATGCTATTAGCATGATGATGAATCCATCTTCCAGTTCACAGTAATTTTAAAGATGTTAGCAGAATTCTGTGAGTTTGTATACAACTTAAATGAAGCTATCAGAGACAGACAGGTGAGTGGTTTAGGATGTGAAGCAATCCTGCCAGAAAGGAACCTAGATTTAAAGAAAGCTCAGGAAATAGCAGTCTCAATTGAACTAGCATCCGAGGAAACTCAACAGCTAGGTTTGAACATGCAAGTTCGCATAATGGCAGCTGAGAGTCGAGCATCAATGCAGAATCAAAGCTGCTGGAGGTGTGGAAAAACAAGTCACACAGCAGTGAATTGCTCACGTAAAGAAGCTGTATGCGGAAACTGTGGCTAAAAAGGGCACATTGAATGGGTGCGTTTGAAGAAGAAACATGTACAACATACAGGAAAAGTTAAGAAACCAAAGAGTAGGAAGAAAAACTACATGGTACTAAAAGAACTTGAGAAAGGCCTAAATTTACGGTCTGAAGAGGAGATATTATTAAACGTACTGGCCATTGCTGATGACATCAACTGATACTGGGTCATTCCCTTACTGAACGGTAAGAATGGAGGTATTTACCAGGCTAGCCAGAGGTTTGCTTTTCAGTAAAAATGAACTTAATCAAGCCCATCTCCAGATGAATATAGATCCTGAGTCACAGAAACACTTGATGACTGTGACGTATAAATTACTACTTAAATCCAAAATGTAATCCATTTGAATTATACCTGCACCTGCATTATTCCGACATGTAATGGATCAGATTTTATGTGGATTGGAAGGATTCCAATGTTACCAAGACAATGTTTTATAAATGAAAAAGAGCTTCTTCATAATTTAGATGCTATTCTGCAGAGGCTTGAAGACTGTGACCTAAGAGTAAGGGAAGACAAGATTGATTTTTAAAATCCTTTGACCCACAATTACCATTGCAACTAGTATGCAATGCATCACTGTATGGAGTGGGATGAGTCATTTCTTACATGTTACCCAATGATGAAGAGAAGCCAAAAGCTTTAATAATGATCAAGATCATTAAATGAAGCAGAAACAAACTATGCACTGATAGAGAAAGAAGACCTAGGAGTCATTTTTGGCATTAGGCATTCCACCAATACCTAACAGACCATGGCCATTGACTACAAAGTTTGGGCCTCATACAGGGATACCTTCTCTAGTGGTGAGTAGTATGCAGAGATGGGCATTGTTGTTATCAGCCCATGCTTAGCTATCAGCAATCCAATTGACATGGCTGGGATCACTAGATTACCTTTGGCAGATGAGTTGACTACAAACAGTCCTTGTGTAGACATTTTCTATTTCCAACAAGCAGAGAACACTCCAATACTGACAGATGATTTTCCTAGTACACTTGAAACACCAGAATTTAAAGCTGATGTAAAAAACACAGATATCTGAGGTATATGCTAACAGCCACCCAAGAACTGACATCCTCCAGAACATCTTACCTACTGACTGTTGTATATGTGATTGTAAATATTGCGAATATTTTCATCATAGGAACCTCTGAGAAAAAAGTGGAGAGATGTGTGTATTTGTGTATGGTGAACTGTCACCTTAATAGTCTGATCACATGGCAGACAATGATGTCATTGGCCATTTTGGGTGGGAAACATCTTCGTCTAACCTTGCTCCCTGTAGATTGATCAACTCCTAAATGGAGCTGCTGCTGTTAACCACTTTGGCCTCCTGGTCCTCCTTGGAACTCCACTATACTTATCTTCATAATGAACCTGAAACCTACTATATTCACAAAGAGCAATCGGTTGTTGGCTAAAAAGCAACATTCAAAATGAATAATATTTTTGACTAAGCCAATTTAAAGCTTGGAAGCTTTGGCTGAATGAATGGCATCCAAATAATCATGAGTCCAGTGCAAAGAGAATAGTGCTCAGCTAAGCTCACCTCCTGATGGACCAGCATCTCCTCTAAACTCACGATATCACATTCCAACAAGTCCCATGAAACCAAGGAGCCAAAGTACATTGTGGGCTGATTAGCATCCCCTGATGTCCGAGGTATGGATCCACACATAGAGGAAGGTAGAGATGTAGGTCTTCCTAAGCCTTAGCAGCAGAGCACAACAGAACCTAGGCTGGAACCATTACATTGCCATCTGGAAACTTGTGTAAGACAAGAAAAGGGATGGTGCAGGGGCCAAGGTAGAATATCTGTCATGCCAAAGAAAGCTTACAATGGCTCTGCTGTAACCTCACTTAAGAGAAGCTAACTATTGTGTACAATAAGATGCACTGATACGCTTTCACATACCCCAGGCAATGCATAATGTCTCCACATACCTGAATGTTTTTCCACAAGAAGCTATTGTCTGGATCAGGCCTTGGGACAAAGGTCTACATTAGGGCCTGATAACCAACTGCTGAGAGTCTCTGAGATCCACTGCACTCAGGTCAGGGGCAGAGGGCCTGTTCCAAGAACAGCAGTGGGGCTCATGACGTCTGTTCCAGACCCTGGTCCAGGAGCACTCAGGATGGGCCTCACCATGGTGGACATGTCAGTTGGGGTAGGAGGTTGGGGAGGAAAAATATTCAACCCCGCCTTGAGTAGGGGTCTCCTGGAGTAGATATTGAGGACAAACTTCAACGAGAATGATATCTGTATGCCTCACTGAACTGTATTAACAGATCACCTGAAAGCAACAATTCTATGGTGCAGAATGACCCTCCCTTTCTCTTGATTGTCATGCAGCTGGGAAGGAGCCAGTACAGAGTATGCGGACTCAGACCATCCTGTCGGGGACAATATATGGGCAATCAAGGGCCACAGTAATGACGAGTAATTGGCCAGGAATAAAATCTATAAGTATGGCTAAAGCTTTCTCCCATTGACAGAGGCAGTGAAAAACTTGCCTCAGGATGTCCAGCCACGGGTGTCCTACATGGGTCAGCTGTTGGACAAGGATGTGGGGCCACAAGGATTGGGACGAAATCCCAGCACCACTCTGAACCTCTTCTCAAATGGCTCATTCCAGGGATCCACTTGGGATCTCTTCAGTCTGCTGTTTTCCCAGTCAGCCACCCACAAGTGTAAACAAGAGGTGATTGATGACCACCATATCTCCTCCAGTGAGGAAGGGGCGGGTGACGGTTGTAGCAAAGGCCAGAAAATTGCTCATGGATAGGAAAATGTTTTTAAACTAGCAGCACCTTATTAGTTGAAGCTACCACTCAAACAGACACTGCATTGTAGCAATATTAAACAGCTTCCTTAACCTGTTGTTCAATTTATAAAAAATACTTTGCCTTGCCATGGCAATGTGAAATAATCATGACATGTTTAGGGTCAATCTGTAGGTTACACAATACATACTGAACAAAATTCAGATCAGGACAGCCATTGTCCCACAGGATAGCTTTGATGTTCTCTATTTCCACATCAAGCTTGTAAGATTTACAAATGGCTAAGGTCCTATTTACAAGATTGCTGCTAAGTCCAATTTAATAGCACATGGAGCTATATAAATCCCAAATTATATTTTGTCTAGTGAAGGAGAGTTTGAAGTTGACAGTAATGGAGAACCGTTAGCCATTTTCACATTTAGCATGCCGAGGGACTACATTATTTTACAGCAATTCAACAGTGAATTTGAGCACAGGATGCTGTATATTAATGCCTGTAAGGAAATCCTTGCAACCGGACTGTTGATTCAAACATGAGTGTATAGATCAGGAGCAGAAGTAAGCTATTCAGCCCCTTAAACCTGCTCCACCAGTCAATAAGATCACGGCTGAGCTGACTGGAACCCCAAACCCACACTCTCATCAACCCTTGGCAAGAATCTATCAGAAATACACAGGGGTTCAGAGGCTGGCCTCATTCCATCAAAAATGTACTAATATTTTATGAATCATGCAGTTGAGCTCAGTTTTAATAATACCATGTATGCCCAAATAAATGGTGTAGCTTCGGGATGACTGAGATATCTGTAATCCTCTAATTTAAGCCTCTTGAGCATCCCTGATTTTAATAATTTCACCATCGGCTGACATGTCTTCAGCTGCCAAAGCCATAAGCTCTGGAATTCAGCCCATTTCTCTCTACATCTTTAAGACAGTCTTTAAAAACTTACCTCTTAGACCAACCTTCTGTCATCAGCAGAGTGGGAATGGTGGGTGGACAGATGGAGAAGAAATTCAATGGAAAAGGCTTTTTCTAATTTTAAATGACAAACCCTTCAAGCAATTTTTTTGAAAACATTCTGGTGAATGATAATATACCAATGGTCTCCAGAGAAGTGAATTATATTCCTGCATATCAAACATAAGAGAACAGCACAAATGGGGAATCAGGACTGAACTATGTTTTAGGAATAATCTGTCTTAGTTTACAATACACACTTCTCCATAGTCCTGCTGAACAATTTTATGGTTATGAGAACTCTGTGCTGTACAAACACCACAAAATAATTTATAGTATTAAATTTCCAACAGGTCTTTATCCAATAGCATTTGCTAAATATTTATGTTTTAATTCTGCTTCTATTTTATGATAGCTCTGCTCATCCATTTTTTGATAAAGCAGAGCATAAATTTAGGCAGCCCATTTGTATTATACTCATAATAATGTTTCACCGAGGAGCCCAAACTAAAATGGCTTAGTATTTGTAATTGACACCTGAGGAATGGGATTCAATATTCACTTTGATGACAGGTACCTCAGAAGTTCTACCAGGCTTTAGGTCTTTGATTCCTTACAGTGGGGAAACAGGCCCTCCGACCCAACAAGTCCACACCAAGCCTCAGAGCATCCCGCCCAGAACCATCCCCCAAATCTACACATCTCTGAACACTATGGGCAACTTAGCATGGCCAATCCACCTAGCCTGCTCATCTTTAGAGGGAGAGTAACTCAATCCAGCATCTGATACTGTACGGATCCCTCAACAGGCATCTGTGATTCAGGTAATAGGCAACCAGCACCAATTATTGTCAACAATCAGACTGAAGAACCTTGATGAGGTTAAGAAGCTTTGCAAGTTAAAACCAGGCTGCATAAAACAAGACAAATAAATTAGACTGAAATCATGTAAAAAGGAAGTGAAATGAAGATTTGGAAAAGGGGTGGAATGTAAAGAGGAAAAATGAGACAAATTCAGGAGATATTAAGACCACCAGCTGGGGAGAATATACAAACTCCACGCAGACAGTCACCCAAGGCTGGAGTCAAATCTAGGACCCTGGTATGTGAGGCACCACTGTTAACCACTGAGTCACTGTGCCATTCCAGCTCATACTTAGTCCCACAACCCTCTTCTGAAGAACTGTCAACTTTCTTTAAAACTATTCATGGAGTCATTTTTCACTACTTTTTCAGACATGGCATTCTAGATCCAAACAACTATCCAAGTGAAAAAGAACTATCCTTTTCGTCTCGGGCTTTTGCAGATGGTTTCATATCTATGACATTATTATTGTTGTTTATTAACTGACATTCCAAATGTAATTGTCTTCTTCAGGTACTTTATTAAACTCTCTCATCAGGTTTGGAGTATCTAACAAGTCACTTTTAAACTTTCTCCTCTGATATTTTTCCTGGTTTTCTCAAACTCTTCTCATAACTGCAGTCTATAGTCTCTGGTAGTATTCTGGCAAATCTGCCCTTTACCCTTCCTAATGCACCTATGTCTTTCCTGAAGTGTAATGTCTCAAATTGCTCCACAGTGCTCTGGCATGTGTCAAATCAATAGCATCATAGGATCAGGAAATGTGATTTTTTGGGTCTAGACCCTTGTTTTGGGTCTAGACCTGAAGAAGGGTCTAGACCCAAAATGTCAGCTTTCCTGATCCTCTGATGCTGCTTGGCCTGCTGTGTTCATACAGCTCTACACCTTGTTATCCCAATAATTTACCAAGTTCTGGCATCATCCTTTCCTCAATAAATAACGGTTCTAATGCTACCAATTCATTAAACACTTTATCAGCTTTCCATTACACCTTCAAAGATTTATACAAACAGACACAAACACTCTACATTTTTCAAAATAACATTATTTATAATATTAAAACATTTTATGTTATTCTGTAGAGTAATGAAACATCAGCACGGAGTAGAATCTCTCTAAATGAGTCTTATTGAATGTGTCTATCTACTATACTATAAACAAACAAGTTTTTGTGGAGAGCAACTAGGATTCAAGAAGCATTCTTGGAAGACTAATTGCAGTTAGATATCGCACTCATAATACAACATGGCAGCAGCCAAAAAGGCAGCAAACTGTATTAAAAAAAGTATTTATTGCAACAATTGAAGTGAATCTCTTGGTTAAGAAGGAATAGAAACGTCTTCTAAAACTTATCAAGACAATGGGGCATCACAGGCGTAGCAGGAAGCTGGAAAATAGACACAGAGTCTAAACTGGAATAAGCAAAAACTCAAAGCAACAAGCAACACAGACCACAACTACATTTGAAAGACCGGCTTCAGAGCTCAAATGAGGCATGGAGGCTAATATGCCACTGGCAGAGCCATCCCATGGTCAATGGCCTGTTCCAGAGTCAGGAATAGAAGATTTGGAAAAGAACATTTACAAAATCTAGAACAGCTTCAAACTTAGTCAAAAGACGGGCAAAAGGACAAGGTCAGTACATGACTATGGGGGGACTATTGCATATGATAATATTTGCAAGACAGGACACTGATAAAAATGTTGCAATAAAAGTGAAATAGTGTTAAGGGAATTGATGCATATTTCAGTGTGAGGAGGAATTTAATAAACGTCAGTGTGAAGAGAAATTTTACCAGAAACAACAAAAGCCCAGGGCAAGCATAGATTCATTTGTAACTGACCTTTACAGGTTGGCAGGAAATTGCAAATATGAGGGGTGGAGGGTGAATTCATGTCTGGACTGTAGTCAACATTTCAGATTTGGCTTTGTCAGACTTTTTACAAGCCAGGGAGGATTTAACACTGGAAAGAAAAGCAGTACAGATCATTAAAAAGAAGTGGAACTTCAGAAACAAAATGGGGTGATCCTTTGAGGGGAAATGAAGTGCCATGGAAGAAATCAAGCCAGCCAATTCAGTGCATAAGATTCAGAGAAGAAAGTATTCGAAAAGTCCTGCCTGGTAAAATGGATAGAAATATGCCAACCACCATCTTGAAGTCCCCAAGATGTGGATGGAACACTCAATACAAATGAACAGAATGCCCAGAAAGAGGAGCATAATGCCACAACTACAGAACACAGAACAAATATAGAAAGCCTGTGAAACCAAAGTAGAGTCCAGAATTGAAAACACCATAATATCAGAAAATAAAATTTCTGCAAGAAATCACGATTCTGGAAATAAATTATGGATTTGGAAATGAATGGACTCACCACAGCAGTTAAATCTTATACCTGGGCAAATGTCACAGCATTATAAGACCAGCTTAAATGGCTTGAAAAAATTAAGTTGCAGCTATTGTCTATTACAGGGACATGAAAGAAGATCAACAAAATTAAAAGACCAAGTCACAGCAAAATTCAGGTACAAGGGAAGAGAAATCACAGAAACCTGTCCATTATCCACGTCAAGAATGTTCTCTATTTCATGTAGGAATGCATGCTTAAAGCTGGCATTAATCCAGAAGCTCAAGAATATTGCATTGGTAGGCCAAGGAAGTGAATTTCAAAATAAATTCCTAAGATTATTTACAGGTGCGGGTAAATTGAAGACAGGGTACCACAGTACTCTCAGAAATAAAGCAAGCCATTCTACTCGTCCACACCAAGTGCCACACCCACTCTTAGACACAGTAAAAGAAGAAGCAGATTGCATGCTTCGATAAGGAATAATTTCATTAGTTACATAACAACATGACAGTGTTCAGGAAGGATCAGAATAGTACTAAAATCTAATAGTTCATCAGCAATCTGCATGGATATAACACAATTGAATAAAGCTGTAGAATGTGAGCAAAAACAAAGTTGATGGAAAAGGTCAGCAGGTCGGGCAGCGTCTGTGAAGGAGAAAACAGAGTTAATGCTTCAGTTTCGGTCCTCAGAACTGATGGTGGCTGGGAAAACGTCAGTTTATATGCAGAAAATAAGGAGGTGGGTGGGGTAGGGAGTAAACAATAGGATAGAGCCCAAAGAGAGAGAAAGACAGTTGGACAGACAAAAGAGTTGCTAACGATCAGGCTGGGAGGATGAATAGTTGTTAATGGGGACTGTTAGTGACTAACAACAGGGGGTATGTAATGGCAGGCTATGTGGTAACAAGGTCTGGTGTGTGGGGTGGGGGGCTAGGACATGGGAGAGTTTAGGCCTTAAAATTATTGAACTCAATATTGAGTCTGGAGGGCGGTAGAGTCCCCAAGGGGAAAATGAGGTGTTGTTCCTTCAGCTTGCATTGGGCTTCACTGGAACACTGCAGCAAGCCAGAATCAGAGATGTTGCCCAAGGAACAGGATGGTGCATTGAAGTGGCAGGCAAAAGGTAGTTCAGGGTCTTTATTGCGAGCAGAACATAGATGTTTTGCGAAGCAGTCGCCAAGTCTATGCTTCGTTTCCCCAATGTAGAGAAGACCACATTGTGAGCAGTAGAATGTGAGACTTGCTCAATGGATTTGGTGGAAAATGTCAAGTGAAGATGCCCTATTCACTAAGCTGGATATGATCAATGGATTTGAACAATTGCCTTTGAAGGAAGACCCCAGAAAGCTGACTACCTTTATTAAATTTTTTGGGTGTTATTGCTCAAACAAGTTACTCTTTGGAGTATGATTCAGAGCAGAAGTTTTCCAAAGAATCATATCAAACAGATTGAAAGACCTTGACAAAATAATGCCACATTGATGATTTGCTATTACATAAGCCACAAGGACATAGCTTTAGTTTCATTTTTGAGTCTGTGAATGTTGATGGGTTGTCTGGGAAGTTTTTCACATGCATTTAAATGAAACCTTTAAAAACAATTGAGGTGAAGAGTTCAGTGCTTTACAGCACAAAGATAGAATAGAGAATAAAGGGCTGTTGTCTAACAACATTTCATTATATTACACAGGCAAACATAAACGGAAACTAGTTTTGCTGTTAGAAGAATAGAACCATCCAGAAGTTCAGTGAGTATGCAGGTTTCTTTCTTCGAAAGAGACATGTCCTACAGACAGAAAAGGTACATAGGAGCAACAGTGCAATTTAATAGTTTCCAAAATAGTCAGGGCAGAAGAAATAAAGTTCAGAGTTGCTTGGAAAATAGTTAGAGCAAAGTCTCGCAAACTCAAGGCTTAAAGTATCATGGAAGAAGACATCCTACGTGGCTGTTCCATGCATGAGTTTAAGGAATATATGTTAAGGATTAAATGAAATCTGTTGGCAGTTTGGTTAGTGGTCCCTTAAGAGACATTAACTGAAAAAAGATAGCATTGAGTAAATGCAGAAGTTTACCAGAAAGAAACCAAGTACAAATGTATCAACTCAATGAGGAACTTAAAGTGGAAATATGATGGCTCTTCACTGAAGTCGAATATCAGTAAGACTGTTGAGAGCAAAAAGATTGGATCTTTTTTCCTGATGTTTGTAATAAGAACATTTCAAACCGTTTTTGCACAGTGTAATTTTTTTTTTCCTTTTTTGCTTAGTAAACTTTGATGTTCTTTTTTACAAAAGTATATTGTCAGTCGCTTGTGAATGTGTTCGGTGATTAACCACCACAGTTAATGAATTATAAGAAATAAAATCTACAGTTTATCAAGCCAGATTTCACACTAGGTTCTGACTTGACTAGTATTACCATCAGCTGGGATCATAGTAAAATAAAAGGTTCAACAGACTGATGTGTGAATGCTATGTTATTAATGTCATAAGTTTACCTCACTAGGCTCAAGTGAATGGAAATGTTGAGCGAGGTGTTTGTATAATCGTCATTATTGAAAAAAGTTGCTCTATTAGACTATAGATAGTCACTACAAAAAGCATTATCATTATAACAGTTATTGACAGGAAGATGACTGAAAATGTAACTTCTATCCCTGTCTCAAATGCTAGAGCTAAATATTATTAAGAATAACTATAACCATGGAGAAGGCATGAAGAAGAGTAAACAGAAAATTTTTTAAATGTGCAGAACATTAAAGTCATCAGAGCTCCATATTGGGGGGAGTGTGTGGATATCCAATCGAAGAAGTGAATACATGATTCTTTTGAAAAAAAACAGAGCAATTAAAACCAACCAGGTGGAAACAGATAAAGGAATAACCAGAAGAAACTAATAAATTGATATCATTAAATAAGAAACCAGTGGAAAGGTGGAATTATTTCACAGAGAGGTCTATAATCACCTGGGAGAGAAACCCTCAGAATGAATAAAAGAAGAGTACAATGCACCCGAGATCTCAGATTAACACCAGACTAGATGTGGGAAACTATTAAAATCAAACAAAAGTTAATCCTGTGATGCTTAACACTTTCGTGAAGAAATGTTCATAAAGGGAATACAAACTTGCAAAGACATGTAGTGTAATGAAATATCAGTGAAAGGTGTATTGATTATAACTTGTAATGATGTGATGGCGTCAGTATCACAAGATTCTATTGACAGAATTTGAAGTGAATAGAAACTCTTCCAGAGTCTTAATAGGATGTGCGTATTTATTATCCTGTACATATAGATTTTTTTGAATCAAAGAAAATTTGGGAGACTAATTGCAGTTAGACCCATGTACGGAATAAAACATCATTTGCCTGAAGCGCATCACTTCACACTTCTCCAATTAAACTTCCATACACCTGTCCATTTCACCGTCACATCTATATTTACCTTAAAACCATCA